>JAPXFY010000034.1:37215897-37228397 GCA_030674185.1 Monoplex corrugatus
GATGAATGATCTATCAAACGCTTTGCTATAGTCTATGAAGTTAACAAAAGCTTCTTCATCAGTGCTTTTTATTTTCTCTTTGA
The DNA here is from genome assembly GCA_030674185.1 of Monoplex corrugatus. Lineage (NCBI taxonomy): Eukaryota > Metazoa > Mollusca > Gastropoda > Littorinimorpha > Ranellidae > Monoplex > Monoplex corrugatus. The sequence goes on from JAPXFY010000034.1 coordinate 37,215,981, forward strand.
GTATTTGTAACACAAATAACATGTCAGTTGTGCTCTGTTGGATGCCTAGCCTGCCTGACAGTCAGAGAGTTCTTCCCTCTATCTTGGGCTTCAATCTGTTGAGAATAGTTATGAGCATAACGTTACTGGCGAGGCTGATTAGGGCAATGGTTCTGTTGTTGTTGCAATCTTTGACATTGCCACTCTTATAAAGCATCACAGATTCTTGAAGTTTCCAGTCTGTCGGCCACAGATGAGTATTCCAGATTTTACAAAAATGATGGTGCATTGTTTTTAGGCCTTTTCCAACATGTTTTAACAATTCTTCTGAAACGTAGTGATAATAATGATGACAATACAAAGCTGACCAACAGCAGACCACGTCCTCCTGGACTGCAAGAGTTACCGGTCGTTGATTGAGATTTTGGCATGGGGTCCTGACGAGTCTCCGCACAGGCCACAGACCGGCTTAACCCTTTGACTGCCTCACCCTATCCACAAACTGCAAAAACTTAACCCTTTGACTGCCTCGCCCTATCCACCAGCTTCCAGCAGGAAGCTGGTGGATAGAGTGAGGGAATCAAAGGTTAAATTTTTGCTTTGTACGCATGGGTGACAATGGAGGAAGCTAGGGGACAGGCCTCAGGAGTCAAAGGGTCAAACACCCATGTGAACCACAAGTTCAGACTGACGCCATCACCAACCTACCCCTCCCCCCACCACAGTCACTAGGACCAGACAGCTGAACACATATTACAGCGATGTCGCCTCTATCAAGTGGAGGGACACAGACGACATGGCCGACTACAACTCCTCTGACCACCATGCTCCATGGCAAGTGGTAGGAACCGGAATCTCACCACTACCACCCTCCTCCCACCAAAAAACAAAAAACAAAAGAAAAAAAATTGACCACATTCATGGCCATACATGACTTGACCATTTGTTGTCTGGAGTTTGTCAAAGAGGGAATCATCTGACAGGGACAATTCCATAAACAGCGGGTGCTGGGGGGGGGGGGGGTGCTTTGTGCATAGACTTGGGGGTGCTTTGTGCATAGACTTGGGGGAGGGGGGCTTTGTGTATAGACTTGGGGAGGGGGCTTTGTGTATAGACTTGGGGAGGGGGGCTTTGTGTATAGACTTGGAGAGGGGGGTTTTGTGCATTGACTTGGGGAGGGGTGCTTTGTGCATAGACTTGGGGAGGGGTGCTTTGTGCATAGACTTGGGGAGGTGTGCTTTGTGCATAGACTTGGGGAGGGGTGCTTTGTGCATAGACTTGGGGAGGGGTGCTTTGTGCATAGACTTGGGGAGGGGTGCTTTGTGCATAGACTTGGGGAGGGGGGCTTTGTGCATAGACTTGGGGAGGGGGCTTTGTGCATAGACTTGGGGGGGGGGCTTTGTGCATAAAATTGGGGAGGAGTGCTTTGTGATAGACTTGGGGAGGGGGGATTTGTGTATAGACTTGGGGAGGGGGGCTTTGTGTATAGACTTGGGGAGGGGGGCTTTGTGTATAGACTTGGGGAGGGGGGTTTTGTGCATAGACTTGGGGAGGGGGGCTTTGTGTATAAACTTGGGGAGGGGGCTTTGTGTATAGACTTGGGGAGGGGGGCTTTGTGCATAGACTTGGGGAGGGGTGCTTTGTGTATAGACTTGGGGAGGGGGGATTTGTGTATAGACTTGGGGAGGGGGGCTTTGTGTATAGACTTGGGGAGGGGGTTTTTGTGCATAGACTTGGGGAGGGGGGCTTTGTTATAGACTTGGGGAGGGGGGCTTTGTGCATAGACTTGGGGAGGGGGTCTTTGTGCATAGACTTGGGGAGGGGGGCTTTGTGCATAGACTTGGGGAGGGGGGCTTTGTGTATAGACTTGGGGAGGGGTGCTTTGTGCATAGACTTGGGGAGGGGGGGCTTTGAGTATAGACTTGGGGAGGGAGGCTTTATGCATAGGCGCGGGGAGGGGGGCTTTGTGAATAGACTTGGGGAGTGGGGCTCTATGCATAGACTTGGGGAGGGGGACTTTGTGCATAGACTTGGGGTGGGGGGCTTTTTGCATAGACTTGGGGAGGGTGGCTTTGTGCATAGACTTGGGGTGGGGGGCTTTTTGCATAGGCGTGGGGAGGGGGGCTTTGTGCATAGACTTGGAGAGTGGGGGCTTTGTGTGAAAGCAAACAGGTAAACAAAATAAATACACACTTAAATGTCGAAATCACAACACAACTCGACACTTACTCTGTGTGGCTAATTGTATTGTGATTCAGACATTTAATTGTTTATTTATTTTGTTTACCTCTTCTATTCTTTGAAGTAAGATAAACAGACACATTGGTCATTTATATGTAACTGAGATTGTTCCGATGATAAGCTGATACAATATTAGTAAAATAAATGTAGACTAGGTAAAATGTAAGCTGGTTGGACCTCAGGACCTGGCCAGCTCATGGGTTGATGTGCAGGCTAATGTAGGTTAGGTAAAATTTAAACTGGTAGGACCTCAGGACCTGACCAGCTCATGGGTTGATGTGCAGGCTTAAGACTTGTGCCATGATCACTATACACATGACACCTGTGACGTTAGTGGACATGGGATTCGTTCCGATTGCGGAGACGTCATCTTGAGAAACTGAAACTGAAACTGTCTCTGGCACCCAGTGTTTATTACAGTTTCTTGTTGCAGGAACCGAAACCAGCTCCTGATGACGACGACTACAACGAACTGCATTTCCACAGACCGAGCGCAGATGGGCAGAATCCCTTGTACAGCCACTTGAAGGATCTGTGAAGAGTAGATAAATAACCCTTTGACTCCCTCACCCTGTCCACCAGCGTCCGTGCATCGTCAGAGGAAAACTTAACCTTTTGACTCTCTGTCCCTATCCATTACCATTATGCGTGGTCATCAGTAATAGCAAAGGAAAACAGATTAACCCTTTGACTCCCTCACCCTGTTCACCAGCTTCCTGCATCGTCATCAGTAATAGCAAAGCAAAAAATATAACCCTTTGACTCCCTCACCCTGTCCACTAGCTTTCTGAATCGTCATCAATGATAACAGAGTAAAAAAACTTAACCCTTTGATTCCCTCATCCTGTCCACCAGCTTTCTGCATTGTCATCAATGATAACGAAGCTAAAAACAACCCTTTGACTCCTTTACCCTGTTCACCAGCTTCTGCGATCGTCATCAATTGTAAAGAAACAAAAAACTTAACCCTTTGACCCCCTCACCCTATCCACCAATAACCTGCGTAGTCATCATGATAGCAATTCGCACAACTGACCTTTGACTCCCTCATTCCTATCCACCAGTATCCTGCACAGTCATCAATGATAGCAATTCGCACAACTGACCTTTGACTCCCTCATCCTATCCACCAGTATCCTGCACAGTCATCAATGATAGCAATTGCAACAACTGACCTTTGACCCCTCACCCTATCCACCAGTATACTGCATTGTCATCAATTGATAGCAATTCGCACAACTGACCTTTGACCCCCTCACCCTATCCACCAGTATACTGCATAGTCATCAATGATAGCAATTCGCACAACTGACCTTTGACCCCCTTCACCCTATCCACCAGTATACTGCATAGTCATCAATGATGGCAATTCGCACAACTGACCTTTGACCCCTCACCCTATCCACCAGTATACTGCATAGTCATCAATGATAGCAATTCGCACAAACTGACCTTTGACCCCCTCACCCTATCCACCAGTATACTGCATTGTCATCAATATGATAGCAATTCGCACAACTGACCTTTGACCCCCCTCACCCTATCCACCAGTATACTGCATAGTCATCAATGATAGCAATTCGCACAACTGACCTTTGACCCCCTCACCCTATCCACCAGTATGCTGCATAGTCATCAATGATAGCAATTCGCACAACTGACCTTTGACCCCTCATCCTATCCACCAGTATACTGCATAGTCATCAATGATAGCAATTCGCACAACTGACCTTTGACCCCCTTCACCCTATCCACCAGTATCCTGCATTGTCATCAATATGATAGCAATTCGCACAACTGACCTTTGACCCCCTCACCCTATCCACCAGTATACTGCATAGTCATCAATGATGGCAATTCGCACAACTGACCTTTGACCCCCCTCACCCTATCCACCAGTATACTGCATAGTCATCAATGATAGCAATTAGCACAACTGACCTTTGACCCCCTCACCCTATCCACCAGTATACTGCATAGTCATCAATGATAGCAATTCGCACAACTGACCTTTGACTCCCACACCCTATCCACCAGGTTTCCTGTATCGTCATTATTAACAGCGAAGTAAAAAACTTATACTCCTTCACATTGTCCACCAGCTTCGGCAAGCTGGTGAATAGGTTGCGGGAGTCAAAGGGTTAATTTTAGCAACTGGTAGAGTGCGGGAGTCAAGGGCTTAATTTTACAGGTGATAGAGTGGGGGGTCAAGGGGGTTTACTTTTTGCAGCTGGTGGACAGGGTGTGGGAGTCAAAGGGTTAATTTTAGCAGCTGATAGAGTGCGGGAGTCAAGGGGTTACTTTTTGCAGCTGGTGGTGGAGAGGGTGTGGGAGTCAAAGGGTTGGGAGGTTAGTCTTTTTTGAAAATCTCCCTGTAAGAAAACTGGTGAGGTTGGGGTACTTTTATCTGGACTGAAAAGAAGGTTCTATGTTTGTGTGTGTGTGTGTGTGTGTGTGTGTGTGTGTGTGTGTGTGTGTGTGTGTGTGTGTGTGTGTGTGTGTGTGTGTATGTGTGTGTTTGTGTGTGCATGTGTTTGTGTGTGTATGTGTACGTGTGTACGTGTGTGTGTGTGTGTGTGTGTGTGTGTGTGTGTGTGTGTTGTGTGTGTTGTGTGTGTGTGTGTGTGTGTGTGTGTGACCAAAATGTGAGCAAAAATTTTTGTTTGTTTTCAAACACATTTTCAGAGAATCTGACCAATTGAGGAGTAGAAAATGAATAAGCATTAAATAAGCAAACCTCCACTCAACCCCCCCCCCTCCCCCAAATAAATGTGATGACATTTGTTCTATTGATGTGTGGACAGTGTTGGGTGATACTCTTATCATCCCTTCAATCAACCGAATTTGATTATTATCAAGCGTTCTTCCAGTCAGATGGACTGTTATCAACCCGTTCATTTGATCATACGAAGCTGTTATCAACCATGAAATCAGTCAGGTGAAATTGTTTGAATACATCGATACATGTACTTAATTTTCTTTCTCTTTTTTAACTTTGTTGAAGTATTGCATATGTTTTGAAATGATTATAGCCCTGATATGGCTCTACGCAGTCGGCTGGGCTTTAAACGAAAAACTAACACTAATTGAAAATGTTAACAGCCGTTTAGCCAATCAAATTAAGCTGTTATCAACCGGGCTGTAGCTTCTTTATTTTTACAACGGCTTTAAAAAGTACAAAATCTGGCTTTTCTGGAAAAGATACATTTTGTATAGGAAAGCGAGATTGTTTAAGTTGTATAACCGTTTTGTTTGTTATCACAACGACCTTGAGAAGAACAAAATCTGGATTCACTGTATCAATTTTTTGTATAATAAGGGACGTTGATAAGGTTGCATGACCGTTTTGTTTGTTGTCACAATGACCTTGAAAAGAACAAAATCTGGCTTTGCTGTATCCCTTTTTTGTAAAGTAAAGGAGATTGTTAAGGTTGCATGACCATTTTGTTTGTTGTTACAACGACCTAAGAGAACAACAATATCTAGCTTTTCTGTATCTCTTTTTGTATAGTAAGGGAGATTGTTACCGTGTAGTTGGAAGATTTAGGCTGAAATTAATGAAAGGAAACAGACCAAAAGCAACATCAAACTACACCTTGAACTCTTAAAGACAGATGAAGTGATACGTGAAAATATTAACGTATATGTTCAAGACAAATTCATTGCTCTGGAAGACGTTGGTGACAGTGAGGAACAATGGACAAAGTTGAGAAATTCGATAAATGAAGCTTGTGATGAAATCCCTAAAATAGATTCAAAAGCAAAAAAGAACTGGATGACAAAAGAAATTTTAGGCTTGATGGAGGTACTGAGGAAGGCAAAGAGAAACGAGGAGATATACAGGAAGATGAATAAAGAAATCAGGAATAGGTGCACTGAAGCTAAGGAAGCTTGGATGAAAACAAAATGCAAAAAAATAGAAGGTCGACAAAAAACGGATCCTCAGGGTATGTACAGACAAACTGAAAAATTGTCCACAGGAAAAATACATGCACAATAACTGGTTTCTTAAAATCGAAAAATGGTACGTTTATCATGGAAAAAGACAAAATATTAGACAGATGGGGAGAGTACATTAAAGACGTTTTTGAAGATGACAGAAACGAAGAACACATTATAAGAAAGAACGTTGAAGGACCACCCATAATGAAAGATGAAGTTAGAGCAGTGCTGGAAAAGATGAAACCTAGAAAAGCCCCAGGACCAGACAACATCACTACAGAGATGATTGAAGCCCTGGAGGAATTTGGTATTGAAAAAATAAGTCCTCCTAAATGAAATTTATGACACTGGAAAAATCCCCAACGATATGTCAAAATCAATTTTCATTGCACTTCCAAAGAAGACAGGGGCTATAGAATGCGAACTCCATCGCACAGTCAGTTTGATGAGTCCTGTAACAAAAATCCTATTAAGAATAATCATGGTGAGGAGTCAGACAGGGTTTTGTTTTGTCACCAGATCTGTTTTCACTTTACAGCGAAAACATCATGAGAAACCTAGGAGAAGACCCTGGATTAAAGGTTGGAGGAAAAATGATAAACAACATTCGATACGCAGATGACACCGTGCTAATTGCATAAAATGAAAGGGACCTACAAAACCTTGAGAATATACTAGAAATAGAAAGCAAAGATAAGGGACTGGAACTAAACAGCAGGAAGACTGAAGTCATGGTGATCAGTAAAAAACATGAAATCCCATCATGCTAAATAACAGCAAACGGCACAACCTTGAGACAGGTTGATAAGTTTAAATACCTGGGAACGATCATTTCACCACACGGCAGATGCACCCCGAAAATAGCTTATAGAATTAGCCAAGCCAAAACAGCATTCCAGAAAGTGAAAAGCATTCTTACCAACAAATGCTTATCAGTTAACATCAGGAAGAGAGTTCTTGAATGTTATATAGAACCAATACTGTTGTACGGTTGTGAGGCATGGACAGTCAACAGGCAAAGCCAGAACAAGATTGAGGCAGCTAAGATGTGGTTCTTAAGAAGAATGTTGAGAGTTCCATGGACAGCAAAGAAAACAAACGAGATAGTCTTGATGGAGGCAGACACAAGAAGATTATTCATAAAGAAGATTAGGAAAGGACAGGCAACATTTAGAGGTCACTGTATGAGGAAAGGGAAATTGGAGCACCTGGTCACAACAGGAAAGCTGGAGGGAAAGAGAGCACCGGGTAGACCAGGGAGAAAATATTGGACGGACTTGAAGAGTGGCTGAAGACAAAGAGGGTGGAAGAGGTGCTTGAGGCAACAAGGGAAAGAAACAGATGGAAGGCCATGATCGCCAACGCCATGTGGCAAGGCGTTTGATGATGACGATGAAGGGAGATTGTTAGTGTTGCGTGACCGTTTCGTTTGTTGTCACGATGACCTTGACAAGAACAAAATCTGACTTTTCGGTATCAATTTTATATATAGTAATGGAGATTGTTAAGGTTGCATGACAATTTTGTTTGTTGTCACAATGACCTTGAGAAGAACAAAATCTGGCTTTATTGCATCAAATTTTTAGTATAGTAATGGAGATTGTTAAGGTTAAATGACCGTTTTGTTTGTTGTTACAACGACCTTGAAAAGAACAAAATCTGGTTTTATTGTATCAATTTTTTATATAGTAAGGGAGATAGTTAAGTTTGCATGACCGTTTTGTTTGTTGTCACAATGACCTTGAGAAGAACAAAATCTGGCATTTCAATATCACTTTTTTGTATAGTAATGGAGATTGTTAAGGTTGCATGACAGTTTTGTTTTTGTTAAAACGACCTTGACAAGAACAAAATCTGGCTTTTCTGTATAAAGTTTTTGGTATAGTTATGGAGATTGTTACGGTTGCATGACAGTTTTGTTTTTGTTAAAACGATCTTGAGAAGAACAAAATCTGGCTTTTCTGTGTCGCTTTTTTGTATAGTAAGGGTGATTGTCAAGGTTACATGACAATTTTGTTGGTTGTCACAGTGACATTGAAAAGAACAAAATCTGGCTTTTCTGTATCACTGTTTTGTATATTAATGGAGATTGTTAACGTTGCATGACCATTTTGTTGTTGTTACAACGACCTTGAGAGAAAAAATCTGGATTTTCTGTGTTGCTTTTTTGTAAAATAGGGAGATTGTTAGGTTGCGTGAACATTTTGTTTTTTATCCAAATGACCTTGAGAAGAAGAAAATCTGGATTTTCTGTTTCCCTTTTTTGTATAGTAAGGGAGAATGTTCAGGTTGCATGACCATTTGGTTTGTTGTTACAACGACCTTGAGAAGAACAAAATCTGACTTTTCTGTGTCGGTTTTTTGTATGGTGAAGGAGATTGTTAAGGTTGCAAGACCATTTTGTTTGTGCTCACAATGACCTCGAGAAGAACAAAATCTGGCTGTTCTGTATCACTATTTTGTATAGTAATGGAGATTGTTATGGTTGCATGACCATTTTGTTTGTTGTTACAATGACCTTGAGAAGAACAAAATCTGGCTTTTCTGTATGAAGTTTTTGTATAGTAGGGGAGATTTTTATGGTTGCATGACTGTTTTGTTTGTTGTCACAATGACCTTGACAAGAACAAAATCTGGCTTTTCTGTGTGGCTTTTTTTTTATAGTAAAGGAGATTGTTAAGGTTGCATGACCATTTGGTTTGTTGTTACAACGACCTTGAGAAGAACAGAATCTGACTTTTCTGTATCGGTTTTTTATATGGTGAGGGAGATTGTTAAGTTTGCAAGAACAAGCGAAGAGCAGCCTACAGCGCCAGATATACCTGTATATATTCCAAGTTTTGATCATGATGAGGATGAGTGCAAGGTGCGTCACTCAAAAGACTGTTATTAATACTTTTGGTTCATCTCTCCTTGATTTATGTTTGATGTTTGATTTAAGTATTATTAATGGTACTTGTAAGGGAGATTACAGTGGGGAGTTTACGTTCGTTTGACCTAATGTTTTAGTGTTGTTGATTATTTTATTGTATCAGCAAGTTTGGGTAGTGACTTTGATTTGTGTGTGAGTGACAGATTACACTCGCGGAATCTGTCTGTCGAACTGTCGTGGGAGATTGGCAACTGTGACAAGGGAGATAATAATGCTATGGGTGTGGGTGAAAGAGTTGTGTGCTCGAACGAATTTGTGAATGTGTATAAGAATGAATTAGAGTCAGATGAATTCAAAGAATGTTTAGAAAGAGCAAAAGAGAAGATGATTGATGATGTTGATGAACCTGTTGATACATTTGTGAATGCATTGTATGGAGCAGCAGCATGTATGGTTCAAGTGACTGGTAGAAAGAGGAGGAAAAGAAATGATTGGTTTGATGAAGAATGTGCAAGGAAGAGAAGAGTCATAAAGAGTTTATTGAGAGGTTTAAGAAGACCCCAAACTGGTCTGGCAGAACGTAAAGAATTATATGTTAAAGAAAGAAAGCTATATACTAAAATGATTAAACAGAAAAAAGATGAATATGAGAACAGACTACGAACACTGAAAGAATCAATTAATGATCCAAAGCTGTTCTGGTCAACAATTAGAACTGTCAATCGAAAAAGTGTAATATATAATGACATTAGCCTACAACAGTGGCATGACCATTTTTATAGAGTATTCAATGCAGAGGAGGGCGAAGATCAAAATGAGAATTTGACAGAAATAAACGGAGAAGAATACTCACAAGAACCTATATTTAATGACCCGATTAACACGAGGGAAGTTATGGATAGGGTAAGGCATTTGAAATTAGGCAAAAATGCCGGTATTGATAATGTAATCAGTGAAATGCTTAAACAGGCAAATACAGCTTTATTCAACTTCTTGATTGATCTGTTTAACGTATTATTAGAGAACGGATATTTCCCAATTGCCTGTACTAAATCTGTTATAGTACCAATACATGACAAGGGAGATAAGCATAATCCAGACAATTACAGAGGTGTAGCACTCACAAGTATTGTAGGAAATGTTTATACACACATATTGAATAAAAGACTAACTAAATGGGCGGAGAGCGAAAAATGTTATTGAGGAGCAAGCTGGATTTAGAACGGGGTATAGTACTATGGACCTCATATTTACATTATATGCATTAGTACAGAAATACTTGATTAGAAATTCTGAATTATACATAGCATTCATTGACTTCAGATAAGCGTTCGATTCTGCAAACAGGAATACATTGTGGAATGGTATTTCTCCTTTAATAATATGTCAGTTGTTACAGATAGATGGACCGGAGCCTACTTGCAAGTTTTAGAACAAGAACACTTGGTCTTGATGAGAGTCAAAGATGGTTTCAGCGGAGCAGTGAGGATGGTTTACTTTGTAGATAATGCCACAAAAAAAAAGAAGAAAATTATTTTATTTTTAAATGTGAAGCTTATAGCACTGTTAGAAATAGATGTAATATATTTTCCTCCAGAGCAGCGTTAAGACATGATCTAAGGTCAATTTTAGCATGTGAAAAAACAGAGAATTTACAGTCAATTTCCAACTATATCGCGGAAGCACATGGGATAAGAAAAAAACAACTATTGCTGCTTTAATTTCAATATGAAAAAGTTTTCTGTTAAGACTGATAGCTTTTCCTTAACCAAAAAAATAAAGTTCAATATTAGGCATAATTCGATGGTCACGTATGTCCATTTCTACTGTAGAACTGTTATTTTGATATTGTAAATATTACTGTTTTGCTTTTTGATTTGAATCTTCCAGTTTTTGTTTCTTTCATTGTTTCCATTTACTTACACTTGTTGCCAGCATGAGAGGGATGAGTTATATCCCTTGGCGTTAAAACTATGTATATCTTTACGTCAATAAATGGCGCGTCAAGCGTCAAGCATCTCTCTCCCCTCTCAAACTTTCATGGATAAGATATTTAAAAAAATTCAAACCATAAATGGAAAAGTCTAGCAGCTGAAATACATCCGTTCCTTAACAACATTGAATGCTTCCGACCAGCGGTTGTTTCATATTTCATGAAGAACAATATGTTCTGGGCTGATACATTTAAGGCCTACATGACATTTTGTAATCATATAACACCTAAGAATTCATGTGAACTGTTAGCTGAACCTGTCTTTCATAACGAAAAAATAAAGGTGGATAACAAAATAATCAAGACTAATAAACTAACACAGAAAGGAATATATTGCATCAAACATTTTTCTTAAAGAAAATGGCTGTTTTTTGACTTATGAAGAATTTGAAAATAACGCTGATTGCCGTTTGAACTATATCACTTATAACGGATGGATATCTTCGATCAAACAATATCTAAGAAGAACCAGAATTCAAATGAACAACAACACGAATAGTCTTTTGAATGCGCCAAATGCAATAAGATTAATAATGAGTGTACAAAACGGAGCTAGACTTTACTATGAAAAAATATAAATTGGATGATAGCAAACCAAATTTTTGTTCAAGGTGGTCAGAGAAACTAAATATTAACATTTCGTGGGAAAAGGCGTTTCTAAAAATTCAAAAATTAAACGATGTCAAATTAAAATGGTTGCAAATAAGAATAGTTCATCGGATTATTGCCACCAATATAATATTAAACACAATGGGTACAGCAACTACGACAAATTGTACATGGTGTAATAATGCAAGAGACTCTATTGAACATTTTCTGTGGAACTGTTACTGTGCCCGTAATTTCTGGAATTTAACAGAAAAACTAATCAAGGCAAAATGCGAAAATACCTTCAACATCAAATCACACGAAATCTGGTATTGTTCGGTGTTGACGAAAATGTAAAAACAGATAGAGTATTTGATCTTATAATAATGCTTGCAAAATCATTTGTATGTAAATGCAAAGTAGACAAGTGTGTTCCAAATATACATACTTTCCAAAAAAGGCTAAACCAGAGATTCAAAATTGAACAATATAATGCCAAAATAAACTTTCATTTGTCCATTTTTAATGCTCAGTGGAACAACTATAGACCAATGTTCCCTGTGTAGAAAACAGACTTTCTTCATGACGTGTTTCTTGAATATTGATGTACATAATGAAATCATCATTAATAAGAATATTGTTTTATGTTTTGTAGGCTATAGGTTTTAAAAAAAATTTATGTGAACAATTATTGTCTTATTTGTATAAATTAAATAATTCCTGTTGCCACATTGTTCGATGACGCTTGATTATCGTTAAGCAAAGGAATGTGTTTTTTGAAATTGATCCGTGGAGGAAATGT
>JAPXFY010000034.1:37235897-37238397 GCA_030674185.1 Monoplex corrugatus
GTAAGAGAAGTCAACAAAACGTGGTAAGAGAAGTCAACAAAACGTGGTAAGAGAAGTCAACAAAACATGGTAAAAGAAGTCAACAAAACATGGTAAAAGAAGTCAACAAAACATGGTAAGAGAAGTCAACAAAACGTGGAAAGAGAAGTCAACAAAACATGGTAAAAGAAGTCAACAAAACGTGGTAAAAGAAGTCAACAAAACAAGATAAGAGAAGTCAACAAAACAAGATAAGAGAAGTCAACAAAACAAGATAAGAGAAGTCAACACAACAAGATAAGAGAAGTCAACAAAACAAAATAAGAGAAGTTAACACAACAAGATAAGAGAAGTCAACAAAATATGATAAGAGAAACCAACAAAACAAGATAAGAGAAATCAACAAAACAAGATAAGAGAAGTCAACATGGTAAGAGAAGTCAAGAAAACAAGATAAGAGAAATCAACAAAACAAGATAAGAGAAGTCAACATGGTAAGAGAAGTCAACAAAACAAGATAAGAGAAATCAACAAAACAAGATAAGAGAAGTCAACAAGGTAAGAGAAGTCAAGAAAACAAGATAAGAGAAGTCAACAAGGTAAGAGAAGTCAAGAAAACAACATAATAGAAGTCAATAAAACAAGATAAGAGAAGTCAACAAAACATGATTAGAGAAATCAACAAAACAAGAGAAATCAACATGGTAAGAGAAGTCAACAAAACAAGGTAAGAGAAGTCAACAAAACAAGATAAGAGAAGTCAACAAAACAAGATAAGAGAAGTCAACAAAACATGATAAGAGAAGTCAACAAAACATGATAAGAGAAGTCACAAAACAAGGTAAGAGAAGTCAACAAAACAAGATAAGAGAAGTCAACAAAACAGATAAGAGAAGTCAACAAAACAAGACAAGAGAAGTCAACAAACAGAAGAGAAGTCAACAAAAAGTAAGAGAAGTCAACAAAACATGTAGAGAAGTCAACAAACAAGATAAGAAATCAACAAAAAGTAAAGTAAGAAAGTCAAAAAAAAGAAGTCAACAAAACAGTAGAGAAGTCAACAAAACAAGAAAGTCACAAAAAGAAAGTCAACAAAAAAAAAGAGAAGTCAACAAAACAAGGAAAGTCAACAAACAAGATAAGAGAAGTCAACAAAACAGTAAGAGAAGTCAACAAAACAGTAGAGAAGTCAACAAACAAAAAGTAAAGTCAACAAAACATGAAGAGAAGTCAACAAAAACAAGTAAGAGAAGTCAACAAAACAGTAAGAGAAGTCAACAAAACAAGAGAAGTCAACAAAACAAGATAAGAGAAGTCAACAAACAGTAAGAGAAGTCAACAAAAAAGAGAAGTCAACAAAACAGATAAGAGAAGTCAACAAAACAAGATAAGAGAAGTCAACAAAACAAGATAAGAGAAGTCAACAAAACAAGATAAGAGAAGTCAACAAAACAAGTAAGAGAAGTCAACAAAACAAGATAAGAGAAGTCAACAAAACAAGAGAGAAGTCAACAATAACAAGATAAGAGAAGTCAACAAAACAGATAAGAGAAGTCAACAAAACAATAAGAGAAGTCAACAAAACAAGATAAGAGAAGTCAACAAAACAAGATAAGAGAAGTCAACAAAACAAGTAAGAGAAGTCAACAAAACAAATAAGAGATAGTCAACAAAACAAGATAAGAGAAGTCAACAAAACAGATAAGAGAAGTCAACAAACAAGATAAGAGAAGTCAACAAAACGAAAGAGAATCAACAAAACAAGAGAAGTCAACAAAACATGATAAGAGAAGTCAACAAAAAGTAGAAAAGTCAACAAAACAAGATAGAGAGTCAACAAAACATGATAAGAGAAGTCAACAAAACATGAGATCACAGAGAAGTCAACAAAACAAGAGAAGTCAACAAAAAAGAGAAGTCACAAACAAGAGATCAACATAAAGAGAAGTCAACAAACGTGAAAAGAGAAGTCAACAAAACAGATAAGAGAAGTCAACAAAACAAGAGAAGTCAACAAAACAAGAGAAGTCAACAAAACAAGAAGAGAAGTCAACAAAACATGATAAGAGAAGTCAACAAAAACAAGAGAAGTCAACAAACAAAGAAGTCAACAAAACAAGAGAAGTCAACAAAACAAGAGAAGTCACAGAAGAAGTCAACAAAACAAGAAAATCAACAAAACAAGAGAAGTCAACATAAACAGATAAGAGAAGTCACAAACAAATACAGAGAAGTCAACAAAACAAGAGAAGTCAACAAAACATGATAAGAGAAGTCAACAAAACAAGAGAGAAGTCAACAAAACAAGAAGAAGTCAACAAAACAGATAAGAGAAGTCAACAAAACAAGAGAGTCAACCAGATAATCAACAAAACGTGAGTCACAAAAGAGAAGTCAACAAAACATGATAAGAGAAGTCAACAAAACAAGATAAGAGAAGTCAACAAAACAAGATAAGAGAAGTCAACAAAACGATAAGAGAAGTCAACAAAACAAGATAAGAGAAGTCAACAAAACAAGA
>JAPXFY010000034.1:37245897-37258397 GCA_030674185.1 Monoplex corrugatus
GTGGGAAAATAGAAAAATGGAACAAGAACTTAACTCTAACATTTAACATCAACAATGTGTATGGAGAATTTAACTCTAAAGTACAAACTTCATAAACTTAAAGTAATGCATTAACAGGACTGTGAACCAACGATTCTGAAATTTTAACTGACAAAAATTGATCGGAAGTTACTTCTTTAAAATGAGTTTCAGAATAATTTTCTTGTGTAAACATTTTTGGTAAAAATGAACGTAGCATTTTGCAGTAAAATAACAGTGAAACAGTGTGAATTGTTCGCTGCAAATACACTTGACATTTTTACAGTATTTTGTTTTCAATGCGTTTAGCTGAACAGCAACAATCATTCTCAAATGATATATGGAAGAAAACTGCAATTTTTTACATACATTTTGAAATGAAAGTTTTATCATTTATAGTATTTTATAAATACTATAATTAATATATCATATGACTTGTTAATGAACACTACTTGTATGTGACAAAACGGTTTTCAAATATAAATAAATTTATCTGTAACACATAATCTGTGTGTTTGTATCTATAAATGTACACTTTTTGTATAGGGTATTATTCAGTCTAATATGTTATCTGATTTTAACATAATATCGTGTGAACTATCATAGAGAGGTCAAATGAGATGAATAAAAATTTGTATTTATGCTTTGTTGACTACACCAAGGCTTTCGATTGGGTAAGACATGATGAATTGATCAACCAACTGGAGAGACTCAATGTTGATGGAAAAGATCTACGAATAATCAGAAATATGTACTGGGAACAAACAGCTGCAATGAGAATAGAAAGCAGTGTAAGCTCTTTCCAAACATCAAAAGAGGAGTCAGACAGGGTGTGTTTTTCACCAGATCTGTTTTCACTTTACAGAGAAAACATCATGAGAAACCTAGAAGAAGACCCTGGATTAAAGGTTGGAGGGAAAATGATAAACAACTTTCGATACGCAGATGACACCATGCTGATTGCAGAAAGTGAAAGGGACCTACAAAACCTTGTGAATATACTAGAAATAGAAAGCAAAGATAAGGGGCTGGAACTAAACAGCAGGAAGACTGAAGTCATGATGATCAGTAAAAAGCATGAAATCCCCTCATGCAAAATAACAGCAAATGGCACAACCTTGACACAGGTTGATAAGTTAAAATACTTGGGAACGATCGTTTCATCAGACGGCAGATGCACATCAGAAATAGCCAGCAGAATCGGCCAAGCCAAAACAGCATTCGGGAAGATGACAGGCATTCTTACCAACAAATGCCTATCAATAAACATCAGGAAGAGAGTTCTTGAATGTTATATAGAACCAATACTGTTGTACGGATGTGAGGTGTGGACAGTCAACAAACAAAGCCAGAACAAGATTGAGGTAGCCGAGATGTGGTTTCTAAGAAGAATGTTGAGAGTTCCATGGACAGCAAAGAAAACAAATGAGACAGTCTTGATGGAGGCAAACACAAGTAGATCACTCATAAGGAAGATTGGGAAAAGACAGGCAACATTTATAGCCATTTTATGAGGAAGGGGGATTTGGAGCACCTGGTCACAACGGGAAAGCTGGAGGGAAAGAGAGCACCGGGTAGACCCAGGGAGAAAATGCTGGACGGACTTGCAGAGTGGCTGGGGACGAGAGGGGTGGGAGAGATGCTAGGGCAACGAGAGATAGAGACAGATGGAAGTCCATGATCGCCAACGCCATGTGGCAGGGCACCTGATGATGATGATGGTGATCGTGTACCAAAAGATAGTGTTTCTGCAAGTTCTATGGAAGTAACATTGTAACTGACGTATTCAGATTTATATGGAGTTGGTGTCAAACAGTTGGTACCATCCTCCTTCCGCAAAAAACATACGCTGTAAACTGTCATGCTCGTTTTTACAACACAGGCAATGGCTTACCAAATCTACACATCATGTCCTTCAAAACAACAATTGTTGCTAATTGTTATTGTTATTGTTGTTTAAAGCCCAGCCGACTGCGTAGAGCAATGTCAGGGCTATAACCGTTTCAAAACATACAATAATTCAACAGGCAAAAAAGGAAAAGAAAATTAAGTACACATATCAATGCGTTCGCGCACGTAATCTTAGTAGATGCCCCTGGCGTTGACCACTCCGTCCAATTTAGCACACAGTGGATTAGCACACAGTGGATTAGCACACAGTGGATTAAAAAAACAAACCTGAATGTAACTAAGAATACTGAAGCATATATAAACGAATCTAAATTATCTAAAATTTGCCTCCGCATCTGATTTCCGCAGAGCCAAAAATGCACTTAATGTCTGTACCCAATTATCAATCCTAAGAGAAAGTACGTAAGACTTTGTTGAACACATATAGGTGAATGGATAAGAAGAAATGACAGAAAGCAAAGGAACAAGGCAGAAACAAAAAGAGTGACAGAAAAGAAGAAATTTCTAGCACAGAATTTCCAGAAAGATACTATTTATATTAAAAGGGCGCCAAGCATTCCCACAATGTGCCTTCCATCTGGTGGGTAAAAGCTGGAATGTTTTCCCCATCTGCTGGTTCAACAGGTAGACAGATCTGTCTGTGCTTAAGTCCCTTTCATGTGTCTACCAGCCATGAACTTCGCAGGTTAGAGATCCTGTGATTCATGTCAGTTCACCTGTGATGGATACAGGGTGGAGATGTTTTCCATCTCCCAGGTCGACACGTGTGATGGATACAGGATACAGGGTGGAGATGTTTTCCATCTCCCAGGTCAACACATGTGATGGATACAGGGTGGAGATGTTTTCCATCTCCCAGGTCGACACGTGTGATGGATACAGGATACAGGATGGAGATGTTTTCCATCTCCCAGGTCAACACATGTGATGGATACAGGATACAGGATGGAGATGTTTTCCATCTCCCAGGTCAACACATGTGATGGATACAGGATACAGGGTGGAGATGTTTTCCATCTCCCAGGTCAACACATGTGATGGATACAGGATACAGGGTGGAGATGTTTTCCATCTCCCAGGTCAACACATGTGATGGATACAGGGAGGAGATGTTTTCCATCTCCCAGGTCAACACGTGTGATGGATACAGGATGGAGATGTTTTCCATCTCCCAGGTCAACACATGTGATGGATACAGGATACAGGGTGGAGATGTTTTCCATCTCCCAGGTCGATACGTGTGATGGATACAGGATGGAGATGTTTTCCATCTCCCAGGTCAACACATGTGATGGATACAGGATACAGGGTGGAGATGTTTTCCATCTCCCAGGTCAACACGTCTGATGGATACAGGGTGGAGATGTTTTCCATTTCCCAGGTCAACTCCTGTGCACACGTGCCAGTGACTAAACCCCCTTCCTGTGTGCACACGTAGAATATCAAATACACACGTTTAAGATCCTGTCAGTCATGTCAGTGTCCAGTGACTTATGGAAACACGAACACAACCAGCATGCACGCTTCCTGAAGATGGAGTATGCAGACTGTGCAGCAGCATACTGCCTGCACAGTGTGGGCAACATCTACGTGCTTACACATGTCTGACAAGTATCACAACTGTCCAGAACATGGAGATGCCTGGAGTTGAGTGGATGATGATGATGGTAATAATGATAACAACAACAACAACAATAATGATAATAATAATAATATTATTATATAATAATGATAATAATAATAATAATATTGATAATAATAATAATAATGATAATAATAATAATCATCATCATCATCATCGTGACAAAAAATAATAATATTGATGATGATGATAGTAATAATAATGACAGTCATCAAAAAACAATAATGCGGCTCCTGATTAAATGTTAATACTAATAGTAACAATAGCAATAACAACGATGAGGAGGAGGACGAGGATGACAACGACAACGAAATGATGATGATAATAATAATAATAATAATAATAATAATAATAATAATAATAATTGTATATGATGTGCTCTCTGTGGTTTTCCATTGGTTTTATTCTTGCTTTTATTGCTTTTATTCTTTCTCCCCATTTGTGGCCATGCGTGTGTATGTGTGTGTGTGTGTGGTGTGTGTGTGTGTGTGTGTGTGTGTGTGTGTGTGTGTGTGTGTGTGTGTGCGCGTGTGTGTGCGTGCGTGCGTGTGTGCGTGTGTGTCTTTTCGGCGCTTGGATTTGATTTTGTCGAGATTTTGCGCTATATAAATATTGTAATTATTATGTATGCATGTGCGTATGTATGTATTATGTATGTATGTATGTATGTATGTATGTATGTATGTATGTATACGCTTAGATTTATGTATGTATGTATGTATGCATGTATACGCTCAGCTTAGATTTATGTATGTAAGTATGTATGCATGTATGTATGCATGTATACGCTCATATGTATGTAGGTATGTATGCATGTATATGCTCAGCGCTTAGATTTGATTTTATCAAGATTCTGCGCTATATAAATAAAATATATATATATATAATAATAATAATAATAATAATAATGATAATGATAATCTACACCTTGGCACAAGACTTCCACACTGATACAGTCGGTTTTTACAATTTGTTCAATAAGGATTCATCGCACTCAGACAGTTCCATATATGCTCCACCCAAATCTGCCAGCAACTGTCTGACAGACAGCCTCAGCCTGCACAAAACCCCACTACACTGGCAAGGTCTTCAAACAGGGGGAGGGGGGAGAGGGACATGTTAAACAGTAAGCTGACACCACCAGAATGATGGAAACATTACAATGGGCAGTCAACAGGCCAGTGGACCTATGAAACAGTAAGCTGACATCCCCAGAATGATGCAAACATTACGATGGGCAGTCAACAGACCAGTGGACCTATGAAACACTCAGCTGACACCACCAGAATGATGGAAACATCAAGATGGGCAGCCAACAGACCAGCGGACTTATGAAACAGTAAGCTGACACCACCAGAATGATGGAAACATTAAGATGGGCAGCCAACAGACCAGCGGACCTATGAAACACTAAGCTGACACCACCAGAATGATGGAAACATCAAGATGGGCAGCCAACAGACCAGCGGACTTATGAAACAGTAAGCTGACACCACCAGAATAATGGACACAGTAAGATGGGCAGCAACAGACCAGCGGACCTATGAAACAGTAAGCTGACACCACCAGAATGATGGAAACATCAAGATGGGCAGAGAGCAGACCAGTTGTTAATGTTGCCGGCTGGGAATGAACTCAAGATACTAGATATTGAACCCAGGGTTGTATCAAACGAGCCAATCAGCGTGCGTACTTTTCGTGACTCCTTAACAGTCCACACCTTTGACCCAAGTGTGGTAAGGATCCTTCCACAAGCGTCTGAAGAAATGTGGCTGAATGTTTTCGTCAAAACAACACACACACACACACACACACACACACACACACACACACACACACAACACACACACACACACACACACACACACACACACACACACACACACACACACACACACACACACACACACATTTGTCTCTGGTCAATACGAATCAACTTCTCCCCCCCCCCCCCCTTTACCTCCTTCCACACCTGTTGTGTTTTGTTCTACAAAAGCCTCAATAACGCAGCCCCCGATTACTGTCTAGCCTACTTGAGATCTATGTTCCCTCACGTACCCTCCGCTCTGCCTCCGATCCTCTGACTTTTCGCTTTCCACGCACTAATCTCAATACCTATGGTCCACGAGCCTTCTCTGTTTCTGGTCCACTTTCCTGGAACAAACTTCCTCTCTCAGTCCGTCAGCAACCTACTTTTGTCTCCTTCAAGTCCGCTCTCAAAACTCACCTTTTCTCCTCTGCATAAAATCCTGACCTCACTCAATCCCCTCTGCAGCCTGTCTCCACTCGGAGGGGAATCGCATTGTAATATATAATTGTATATAATATGCTCTCTATAATTTTCCATTGCTTTTATTCTTTCTCCCCATTTATAGCCGTGTGTGTGTGGTGTGTGTGTGTGTGTGTGTGTGTGTGTGTGTGTGTGTGTGTGTGTGTGTGTGTTTGTGTGTGTGTGTGTGCGTGCGTGCGTGTGTGTGCGTGCGTGTGTGTCTGTTTTAGCGCTTAGATTTGATTTTATCAAGATTTTGCGCTATATAAATAAAATATTGTATTGTATATTGTGCTGTTGTGTGTCCCGCGCATGACGATTGCTCACGTCCTGAGCAAAGAATGAGTGGCGTTATCTTGCAGTCTGGAACAGATAAGACATGTGAGTGGGACAGTAGGTCATATACATATGTACACATCTGTAACTATCGTTTATCATAAGCCACACACAGGTGAGGGCTGATTACTTCACTGGCCAGTCTCTCACTGAACAGGTAAGACCCTTACCAAAACTTCTGTATTTTTGGAATTGCTGTGCTGTGCTGTGTTGGGTTGTGTTGTGTTGTGCTGTGTTGTGTTGTGTTGTGCTGTGTTGTGTTGTGCTGTGCTGTGCTGTGCTGTTTTGTGTTGTGTCCCTTGCCAAACTTCTCCTCTATTTTTCAATTTACGTTCAAGTTTATCGCGCTCAGACAATTCCACATGCGCTCTACCCAAATCTGTAAGCAATTTCGCACAATGGACAAAAGATTGAAAGAATATGGGTTCGATTCTCCGCCAGCCTGGTCAAACTCATTGTGGGATTTTGGGGCCCCAACTGGTTCCATCCCAGACTTGAGCGTGTTATGGGCTCCTAGAGAAGACTGGGACCACACAGTCGAGTATCTCGATTTCACGGATGCGTTATTGAAGATGTTGCCCAAATTCAAATCTTATGACGAACACCACTTGTGTCTGTATCTCTCCGACCTGGTCGACGCCAGGTTAACTAGAAACACCACGAGGTTGTGGATGGGACCTGGACACCAATGCCTTGACAGTCTAATGACAATCACCTTCCAAGCTCCCGACGTCTTTCGATAGTCATTTCATCAAACAAAGGGGGGCTGTCCATGCGTTGCATGACCCATTGGGACCCAGTCATCAGTTACCTTGTTTACAAACCGAATGGCAAGGTGGGGAGATGACAAAAACCCTGGGACACAGCCACACAACGCGCACCAACCAGGTCCAGCCCATCTACCGGACCAAGAGAGAATGGAAGACCCCTCTCTTGCCCCACTCTGGTCTTCATCTGTCTTTCGGGCAGCCCGCCCTGCCACTAGTATTATGCTCGCCTTGCCACAAGTATTATGCTCACCTTGCCACCAGTATTATGCTCGCCTTGCCACCAGTATTACGCCACCAGTATTACGCCACCAGTATTATGCCCACCCTGCCACCAGTATTATGCCCGTCCTGCCACCAGTGTTATGCCTACCCTGCCACCAGTATTACGCCACCAGTATTATGCTCACCCTGCACCAGTATTATGCCCGCCCTGCCATCAGTATTACTAGTATTATGCCCGTCCTGCCACAAGTATTATGTCCGCTCTGCCACAAGTATACGCCACCAGTATTATGCTGTGCTGTGCTGTGCTGTGCTGTGCTGTGCTGTGCTGTGCTGTGCTGTGTTGTGTTGTGCTGTATTGTGTTGTATTGTGTTGTGCTGTGCTGTGCCGTTCTGTGCCGTTCTGTGCAGTTCTGTGCCGTTCTGTGCTGTTTTGTGTTGTGTTGTGCTGTTGTTGTGCTGTGCTGTGCTGTGTTGTGTCTGTGTGTGCTGTTGTGTTGTGTTGTGCTGTGTTGTGTTGTGTTGTGTTGTGCTGTGCTGTGTTGTGCTGTGTTGTGCTGTGCTTTGCTGTGCTGTGCTGTGTTGTGTTGTGTTGTGTTGTGTTGTGTTGTGTTGTGTTGTGTTGTGTTGTGCTGTGCTGTGTTGTGCTGTGTTGTGTTGTGTTGTGCTGTGCTGTGCTTGTGCTGTGTTGTGTTGTGTTGTGTTGTGCTGTGCTGTGCTGTGTTGTATGGTTGTTGTGTGTGTTGTGCTGTGCTGTGCTGTGCTGTGCTGTGTTGTGTGTTGTGTTTGTGCTGTGCTGTGCTGTGCTGTGCTGTGCTGTGTTGTGCTGTGTTGTGTTGTGTGTTGTGCTGTGCTGTGTTGTGTTGTGTTTGGTTGTGTGTTGTGTGTTGTGCTGTGCTGTGTGGTGCTGTGCTGTGTTGGCTGGGTTGTGTTGTGTTGTGTCTGTGCTGTGGTGCTGTGTTGTGCTGTGCTGTGTTGTGCTGTGTGTGTTGTGCTGTGCTGTTGTTTGTGCATGTGTTGTGTGTGTGGTTGTGTTGTTGTGGTTGTGCTGTGCTGTGTTGTGTTGTGTGTGTTTGTGCGTGCTGTGCTGTTGTGCTGTGCTGTGTGTTGTGTTGTGTTGTGTGTGGCTGTGCTGTGTTGTGCGTGGGGGCTGTGTGTTGTGTTTGGTTGTGGTGTGTTGTGTGTTGTGTGTGTTGTGTTGTGTTGTTGTTGTGTGTGCTGTCTGTGTTGTTGTTGTTGTTTGTTGTGCTGTGCTGTGCTGTGCTGTGTTGTGTCTGTGTTGTGTTGTGCTGTGGTTGTGCTTGCTGTTGTGTGTTGTCTGTGTGTTGTGTGCTGTGCTGGTGTGTTTGTTTGTGTTGTTGTGCTGTGCTGTGCTGTGCTGGTGTGTTGTTGTGCTGTGTGTTGTGTTGTTTGTGTGTCGTCTGTTATGCTGTTGCTGCTGTGCGTGTTGTGTTGTGTCGTGTGTTTGCTGGTTGTGTTGTGCTTTTGCTGTTGTGTTATGTGTGTGTTTGTTGTGCTTGTGTGTTTGTGGCTGTGTTGTGTTGTGTTGTGCTGTGCTGTTGTGCTGTGTGTGTTGTTTGTGTGTGTTGTGTTGTGCTGTGTGTGTGTGTTGTGCTTGTTGTGTGCTGTGTTGTGCTGTGTTGTGTTGTGTGTCTGTGTGTGTTGTGTGTGTTGTGTGTGCTGTGCTGTGTCTGGTGTGCTGTGTTGTGTGTGTGTGTGTTGTGTGTGCGTGCTGTGTTGTGTTGTCGTGTGTGCTGTGTTGTTTGTGCTGTGTGTGTTGTGTTGTGTTGTGTTGTGCGTGTGTGTGTGTGCTGTGTGTGTGTTGTGTGTGCTGTGTTGTTGTGTTGTGCTGTGCTGTGCTGTGTTTGTTGCTGTGTGGTGTCTGTGTTGTGTGTGTGTGTTGTGTTGTGTGTGTGTGTGTGTGCTGTGTGTGTTGTTTGTTGTGTGTGTTTGTGCTGTGCTGTGTTGTGTTGTGTGTGTTGTGTGTGTGTTGTGCTGTGCTGTGTTGTTGTGCTGTGCTGTGTTTTGTGTGTGTGTTGTGTTGTGCTGTGCTGTGCTGTGTTTGCTGTGTGTGCTGTGCTGTGTGTGCTGTGTTGTGTGTGTTGTGTTGTGTGTGTTTGTTGTGTGTGTGTGTTGTGTTGTGCTGTGCTTGCTGTGTGTGTGTGTGCTGTGTTTGTGTGTTGTGCTGTGCTGTGTGTGTTGTGTTGTGTTGTTGTGTGTGTGTGTGCTGTGCTGTGTTGTGTTGTGTTTGTGTGTGCTGTGTGTGCTGTGCGGTTGTGTGTGCTGTGTTGTGTGTTGTGTTGTGTTTGTTGTGCTGTGGCTGGTTGTTTTGTGCTGTGTTGTGCTGTCTGTTGTGCTGTGCTGTGTTGTGTTGTGTGTCTGTGCTGTGCTGTGTTGTGTGTGCTGTGTTGTGTTGTGCTGTGCTGTGTTGTGTTGTGCTGTGTTGTGTTTGTTTGTTGTGTTGTGCTGTGCTGTGTTGTGTTGTGTTGTGCTGTGCTGTGTGGTGTGTGTGTGCTGTGTGTGTTGTGCTGTGCTGTGTTTTGCTGTGTGTGTTGTGTTGTGCTGTGCTGTGCTGTGTTGTGCATTGTTGTGCTGGTGCTGTGTTGTGCTGTGTTGTGTGTTGTGTTGTGTGCTGTGTGTGTTGTGTTGTGTGTTTTGCTGTGCTGTGTTGTTGGTTGTGCTGTGTTGTGTTTGTTGCTGTGCTGTGCTGTGGTTGTGTTGTGCTGTGTTGTGTGTGTGTGTCTTGTGTTGTGTTGTGCTGTGTTGTTGTTGTTGTGTTGGTGTGTGTTGTGTTGTGCTGTGTTATGTTGTGTGCTGTGTTGTATTGTTGTGTTGTGTTGTGCTTGTTTGTTGTGGTTTGCGTTTGTTGCATTGTCTTTTGATGTGTGGTGTTGCATGTTGTGTTGTGTTGTATTGTGTTTTGTTGTATTGTGCGTGTTGTGAGTTTTGTGTTTGTGTTGTGCTCAATTTTTGTTGTGTTTGTGTTGGTTGCGTTGTGTGTTTGTGTGTTGTGTTGTCATGTTGTGTTGGTTGTGTAGGTTGTGTTGTGTTGTGTTGTTGCTGTTACAGTTTATTGTTGTGTTGCATTTTGTGTGTAATGTGCTTGTGTTGTGTTGTGTTGTGTTGTGTGTGTGTGTGTTGTGTGTGTTGTGTTGTGTTGTGTTGTGTTGTGTTGTGTTGTGTTGTGTTGTGTTGTGTGTGTTGTGTTGTGTTGTGTTGTGTTGTGTTGTGTTGGTGTTGTGTTGTGTTGTGTTGTGTGTTGTGTTGTGTTTGTTGTTGTGTTGTGTTATGTTGTGGTTGTGTTGTGTTGTGTTGTGTTGTGTGTTGTGTTGTGTTGTGTTGTGTGTGTTGTGCTGTGTGTTGTGTTGTGCTGTGTGTTGTGTTGTGTTGTGTTGTGTTGTGTTGTGTTGTGTTGTGTTGTGTTGTGAACCTGGAATCCTTCACGTTCTATGGCCGTTAGCTGGGGGGTGGGGTGGGGGGTAGAACTGTCTGTCTGTCTGTATGTATGTCTGTCTGTCTGTCTGTCTGTAGTGGACAACGAACCAGGGACCTTCACGTTATATGGCCGTTAGCTGGGGGTGGGAGGTGGGGGGTGGAGTAGAACTGTCTGTCCCCAATAAACATTATGAAACCTTGTGCCCCGATGTCCTGTTCTCTATGAATGGACATTCACCATCTTTCTGTCCCAGTAATGTAGTCTTTGGTGACATCAATTCCATGCCACTCATATGGACATTCACCATCTTTCTGTCCTTGGTGACATCAATTCCATGCCACTCATGGTGGACATTCACCATCTTTCTGTCCAAGGTGACATCAATTCCATGCCACTCATGGTGGACATTCACCATCTTTCTGTCCTTGGTGACATCAATTCCATGCCACTCATGTGGACATTCACCATCTTTCTGTCCTTGGTAACATTAATTCCATGCCACTCATGGTGGACATTCACCATCTTTCTGTCCAAGGTGACATCAATTCCATGCCACTCATGGTGGACATTCACCATCTTTCTGTCCTTGGTGACATCAATTCCATGCCACTCATGGTGGACATTCACCATCTTTCTGTCCTTGGTGACATCAATTCCATGCCACTCATGGTGGACATTCACCATCTTTCTGTCCTTGGTGACATCAATTCCATGCCACTCATGTGGACATTCACCATCTTTCTGTCCTTGGTGACATCAATTCCATGCCACTCATGGTGGACATTCACCATCTTTCTGTCCTTGGTGACATCAATTCCATGCCTCTCATGGTGGACATTCACCATCTTTCTGTCCTTGGTGACATCAATTCCATGCCACTCATATGGACATTCACCATCTTTCTGTCCCAGTAGTGTAGTCCTTGGTGACATCAATTCCATGCCAGTCATGTGGACATTCACCATCTTTCTGTCCTTGGTGACATCAATTCCATGCCACTCATGGTGGACATTCACCATCTTTCTGTCCTTGGTGACATCAATTCCATGCCACTCATGGTGGACATTCACCATCTTTCTGTCCTTGGTGACATCAATTCCATGCCACTCATGTGGACATTCACCATCTTTCTGTCCTTGGTGACATCAATTCCATGCCACTCATGGTGGACATTCACCATCTTTCTGTCCTTGGTGACATCAATTCCATGCCTCTCATGGTGGACATTCACCATCTTTCTGTCCTTGGTGACATCAATTCCATGCCACTCATATGGACATTCACCATCTTTCTGTCCCAGTAGTGTAGTCCTTGGTGACATCAATTCCATGCCAGTCATGTGGACATTCACCATCTTTCTGTCCTTTGTGACATCAACTCCATGCCACTCATGGTGGACATTCACCATCTTTCTGTCCTTGGTGACATCAATTCCATGCCACTCATGGTGGACATTCACCATCTTTCTGTCCTTGGTGACATCAATTCCGTGCCACTCATGTGGACATTCACCATCTTTCTGTCCTTGGTGACATCAATTCCGTGCCACTCATGTGGACATTCACCATCTTTCTGTCCTTGGTGACATCAATTCCATGCCACTCATGGTGGACATTCACCATCTTTCTGTCCTTGGTGACATCAATTCCATGCCACTCATGTGGACATTCACCATCTTTCTGTCCTTGGTGACATCAATTCCGTGCCACTCATGGTGGACATTCACCATCTTTCTGTCCTTGGTGACATCAATTCCATGCCACTCATGATGGACATTCACCATCTTTCTGTCCTTGGTGACATCAATTCCGTGCCACTCATATGGACATTCACCATCTTTCTGTCCCAATAGTGTAGTCCTTGGTGACATCAATTCCATGCCACTCATGGTGGACA
>JAPXFY010000034.1:37265897-37270897 GCA_030674185.1 Monoplex corrugatus
TTAATATATAATTGTATATGATGTGCTCTCTGTGGTTTTCCATTGGTTTTATTCTTGCTTTTATTGCTTTTATTCTTTTCTCCCCATTTGTGGCCATGCATGTGTGTGTGTGTGTGTGTGTGTGTGTGTGTGTGTGTGTGTGTGTGTGTGTGTGTGTGTGTGTGTGTGTGCGTGTGTGTGCGTGCGTGCGTGTGTGCGTGTGTGTCTTTTCGGCGCTTGGATTTGATTTTGTCGAGATTTGCGCTATATAAATATTGTAGTTATTATGTATGCATGTGCGTACGTATGTATGTATGTATGTATGTATGTATGTATGTATGTATGTATGTATGTATGTATGTATGTATGTATACGCTTAGATTTATGTATGTATGTATGTATGCATGTATACGCTCAGCTTAGATTTATGTATGTAAGTATGTAAGCATGTATGTATGCATGTATACGCTCATATGTATGTAGGTATGTATGCATGTATACGCTCAGCGCTTAGATTTGATTTTATCAAGATTTTGCGCTATATAAATAAAATATATTATTATTATTATTATTATTATAACAATCAACAAACATCCCACAAACACACACACAGGCGGTTTGGCAAACTTGCTTGTTCTGTAGTTGTATTTTTTTTTCTTCACTTTTCCTTTACCTCTGTTCCAGGAAAATCCCAAACACTTTCCATTCCACGCTGTAAGAGTCTGTGCTGTGTTACTTTTGAGATGATACCAATGTTGGTCTGATTGATGATAGCTCTTGTTTTTCTTTTCATAGTGGATTTCCGGCCACTTCCTGTATCTATTCCTTTTTGGGTAAGATGTTTGATGGTATGATGACTCACATTTTGTTCGCGAAGGTATGATTTAAATTAAAGCGTCTAAGGACCTCAGATTTTCCCAGATGGAGAATTTTTGTTGTAGTGGCATTGCCTGCAAGTTTATCGGCCCGTTCATTTCCCTTAACACCAGAGTGTCCAGGGCAGTAGATCCACGTGAGATTTTGTAGGTCGATTCTGTTCACTGCTTTGTGCCATTTTGGGGTCCCTACTCCATTTTGCACTTTTTGAAGTAGATCCATCGAGTCAGTCAGGATGAAGGCTTTGCTAAGTTTCATGTCGTCATCCAGTGAGGTTAACCATTTTAGTGCATGTGTGATGCCTCAGTTTTAATTGTCAGACTGGAGGTTGTGATGTAGCGTTTTCTTCATGCATGGTATTTCCATTCTGTTTGACAGTGAAGTCCCATCCAGATTTGTTATTGGTGACTGAGCCATCCATGTATATGTATATGATTACATCTTTGGGGTTGCAGCTTAGTTGCTCTATGAGTAGCTGAATTTCTGCATCTGCCTTCCCTTCTGGCCATTCGCGACAGCGTCTCCCTAGATTTTCGGGTATGATAGTTTTGTACAGAATGTTGAAATGGTTAGGATGTTTTTTTTCCAATTCCTTTGACCCTTTGAGCTCTGTTAGTTGGCACACATGCTGAATGGAGTGTTCTGTCAGTCCCATCCATGATTTTCCACGTTGGAGTCTGTTGCCTTTTGCTGTTCCAACTATGTAATGGAGTAGGTTTTCTGGGTTCTCCAGTGCCCTGAGATTTGCCTTTCCTTGTTCTATTTTGTCTCTCAACTGTCTTTAAGAAAAGTTGAGCAGGTATCGCAGAGTCTCCGTGGGTGTGTCTTTTGTGGTTCTGAGGATCACTCTCATTGCTTCGTTTTGTATCCTTTCTAGTTTTAGCAGGTTTGTCTGTGACAACGTGGTGATGCCCAGTCCATTATCGATGACACTTCAGTATTACAGCTTGGTATAATTGAAAGAGATGACGTTGTTCAATGCCTTAGCTGCCATTGCTTTCAGGATTGAAAGGCCTTTTTTTACATTTGAGTGTAGTGGTTTCCACATGTTTTCTAAAGGTTGTCATTTATCAAAACAGATGCCAAGGAAGCGTAAGTTGTTTCTTTGCTCGATATAACATAATGAAAATAACATAATGCTATCAAAGTAGTGGAATCTACCCCTTAACACACCTGCAATCTACGCTGTGTCCTCACAGGATTCAACAGAACGGAGACGGCCACTAACGTCCAGCACCAGGTGTTCCAGGATGACCAACATGTTTGTAACCTGGGGCGCGTGCGCTTCGCGGACGAGCTCTCTGATTGGCTGAACGTGAACGTGACTGACAGCTTCGCCTCCGCCGTGTGTCAGTTGCCGCAGCACTACGATCAGCGAGCGTATATGGACTTTCTCGATCAGTGGGGCACTGTGAGTGTTTTGATTGTCTGTTTGACGTATAATATACAAAACCCATAGTGTAGGTAGGACCTGAGGACCTGGCCAGCTCATAGGTTTATGTGCAGATGTAAGGCTTGTGCCACGATCAATCTGGATTTCCTTCATCACATGGCACCTGTGACGTCACTGCATATGGAATTCATTCCTGAAAAACTGAAACTGAAACTGAAACTGAAAGCTGGATGCTTTTTAAGCCTACTCGTACAGATCTGACCATCTGGGCTGATTGGTAGGTCTGACACTCACTCAGTGAACAAAATATACCACTTGCTACCTGTGGCTTTAAATCCACCTAGCTGTAAATGGGGCACCTGATCCTGTTGAAGTGTTGGGGAAAGTAAAGCAGAGAGGAAGGGGAGCTGGATACTGGCCTCATAATGCTAGCACCAAATAATGGAGAACTCTTTTTTTCTTTCATCTGAGATCTGTACCACCTCACTCACCTATGACCCCAGGGTTATTAGACAACGCTGACCTTGACCTTTTGAAAGTTGGTAAGAAGTGAGGGGGATGTTATTGTGGTGGAAGAGTTTCTCTAAAATATCCATATCAACAACAACAACGATAATAATAATAACAAAAATGATAAGAACAATAACGATGACGACAACAACGACGACGACAACAACAACAATGATAATAATGATAATACTACTACTACTGCTACTATACTACTACTATACTACTACAACTACAACTACAACAACTACTGCTACTTCTACTACTACTACTACTAACAATATCAATGATGATGCCGACGACAACGTTGACAATAACAACAACAACGGTAGTAGTAATATAATAACAATAATAATGATAATAATAATAATAATAATATATAATAATAATAATAATAATAATGATGATATATAATAATAATAA
The DNA here is from genome assembly GCA_030674185.1 of Monoplex corrugatus. NCBI lineage: Eukaryota > Metazoa > Mollusca > Gastropoda > Littorinimorpha > Ranellidae > Monoplex > Monoplex corrugatus. The sequence continues at coordinate 37,269,076 of JAPXFY010000034.1, forward strand.
TGAAATGATATAATAGTATAATAATAATGATAATAATAATAATAATGATGATAATAACAACAGCAACAGTAATAATAATAATAGTAATAATAATAATAATGCTAATAGCAACAACAACAACAATGATGATGATGATAATAATAATAATAATAATGATAATGATAATAATAGTATAATAATAATGATAATAATAATAATATGATAATAATAACAGCAACAGTAATAATAATTAATAGTAATAATAATAATGCTAATAGCAACAACAACAACAACAATGATGATGATGATGATGATGATGATGATGATGACTTGTCCATCCCTAAGCACTTCACCTAATGATGAGAGACAAAGGCACAAAAACATCAATCATACACCTGTCAACCCCTCCCATTTTGATGAAGACAGAGGATATTTGAAATGATACAAGGTGAAGCAATGAAAATAAATGATAATGAAATATTTACTTCCGTGGGTCAATGGGTTATGCAACTGCGATGCGGGAAGATTGGCAGAATGGTTCAGATATTCACCTGCCATTAACTAAACACGAGGTTCCAGGGTTTGTCTCGAATCGTCTAGTCCTTCGGAAGGGGACGAAAAAACGTCAGACCGTGTCACTCTGTCCCACGCACGTTAAAGATCTCACAACAGTTGAAAATCGTAAAGAGCAGGGCATTTGCCAGACTGCCCTGGTATAAAACATCAGAAAGACCGGTTGATTTCACCACTTCCCTCTACCTGAAGGCCAGACTGGTTGATTTCCCACTTTCCTCTACCTGAAGGCCAGACAGGTTGATTTCCCACTTCCCTCTACTGAAGGCCAGACAGGTTGATTTCCCACCCCTCTACCTGAAGGCCAGACAGGTTGATTTCCCACTTCCCTCTACCTGAAGGCCAGACGGTTGATTTCCCAGGCCCCTCTACCTGAAGGCCAGACAGGTTGATTCCCACCCCTCTACCTGAAGGCCAGACAGGTTGATTTCCACTTCCCTCTACCTGAAGGCCAGACGGTTGATTTCCACTTCCCTCCTGAAGGCCAGACAGGTTGATTTCCCACTTCCCTACTAAGCCAGACAGTGTCCATCCTACGAAGCAGAAGTTGATTTCCCACTTCCCTCTACCTGAAGGCCAGACAGGTTGATTTCCCACTTCCCTCTACCTGAAGGCCAGACAGGTTGATTTCCCACTTCCCTCTACCTGAAGGCCAGACGGTTGATTTCCCACTTCCCTCTACCTGAAGGCCAGACGGTTGATTTCCCACCCCTCTACCTGAAGGCCAGACAGGTTGATTTCCCACTTCCCTCTACCTGAAGGCCAGACTGGTTGATTTCCCACTTCCCTCTACCTGAAGGCCAGACAGGTTGATTTCCCACTTCCCTCTACCTGAAGGCCAGACAGGTTGATTTCCCACTTCCCTCTACCTGAAGGCCAGACAGGTTGATTTCCCACTTCCCTCTACCTGAAGGCCAGACAGGTTGATTTCCCACTTCCCCTTACCTGAAGGCCAGACAGGTTGATTTTCACCGAGGCATTTCCCTCCTACCTGAAGGCCAACGGTTGATTTCCCACTTCCCTCTACCTGAAGGCCAGACAGGTTGATTTCCCAGGCCCCTCTACCTGAAGGCCAGACAGGTTGATTTCCCACTTCCCTCTACCTGAAGGCAGACTGGTTGATTTCCCACTTCCCTCTACCTGAAGGCCAGACTGGTTGATTTCCCACTTCCCTCTACCTGAAGGCCAGACTGGTTGATTTCCCACTTCCCTCTACCTGAAGGCCAGACGGTTGATTTCCCACTTCCCTCTACCTGAAGGCCAGACTGGT
>JAPXFY010000034.1:37278397-37298397 GCA_030674185.1 Monoplex corrugatus
CTGTGTTGTGGGTAACAGGTTACTGTGTTGTGGGTAACAGGTTACTGTGTTGTGGGTAACAGATTACTGTGTTGTGGGTAACAGGTTACTGTGTTGTGGTTACCAGATTACTGTGTTACTGTGTTGTGGGTAACAGATTACTGTGTTGTGGGTAACAGGTTACTGTGTTGTGGTTACCAGATTACTGTGTTACTGTGTTTGGTAACGATACTGTGTTACTGTGTTGTGGATAACAGTACTGTGTTGTGGTAACAGGTTACTGTGTTGTGGTTACCAGATTACTGTGTTACTGTGTTTGGGTAACAGATTACTGTGTTACTGTGTTGTGGGTAACAGGTTACTGTGTTGTGGTAACAGGTTACTGTGTTGTGGTAACAGGTACTGTGTTGTGGGTAACAGATTACTGTGCTGTGGGTAACAGGTTACTGTGTTGTGGGTAACAGGTTCCCTGTGTTGTGGGTAACAGGTTACTGTGTTGTGGTTACCAGATTACTGTGTGTTACATGTGTTGTGGGTAACGATTACTGTGTTACTGTGTTGTGGGTAACAGATTACTGTGTTGTGGTAACGGGTTACTGTGTGTTGTGGGTAACAGACTTTGCTGTGTTGTGTGGTAACAGGTTACTGTGTTGTGGGTAACAGATTACTGTGTTGTGGGTAACAGGTTACTGTGTTGTGGGTAACAGATTACTGTGTTGTAGTGTGGGTAACAGATTACTGTGTTGTGGGTAACAGATTACTGTGTTGTGTGGGTAACAGATTACTGTGTTGTGGGTAACAGGTTACTGTGTTGTGGGTAACAGATTACTGTGTTGTGGGTAACAGGTTACTGTGTTGTGGGTAACAGGTTACTGTGTTGTGGTTACCAGATTACTGTATTACTGTGTTGTGGGTAACAGATTACTGTGTTGTGGCTAACAGATTACTGTGTGACTGTGTTGTGGCTAACAGATTGCTGTGTTACTGTGTTGTGGTTACCAGATTACTGTGTTGTGGCTAACAGATTGCTGTGTTACTGTGTTGTGGTTACCAGATTACTGTGTTGTGGCTAACAGATTACTGTGTGACTGTGTTGTGGGTAACAGGTTACTGTGTTACTGTGTTGTGGCTAACAGATTACTGTGTGACTGTGTTGTGGCTAACAGATTACTGTGTTACTGTGTTGTGGCTAACAGATTACTGTGTGACTGTGTTGTGGGTAACAGATTGCTGTGTTGTGGCTAACAGATTGCTGTGTTACTGTGTTGTGGTTACCAGATTACTGTGTTGTGGTTACCAGATTACTGTGTTGTGGCTAACAGATTGCTGTGTTACTGTGTTGTGGTTACCAGATTACTGTGTTGTGGCTAACAGATTACTGTGTTACTGTGTTGTGGTTACCAGATTACTGTGTTGTGGCTAACAGCTTACTGTGTGACTGTGTTGTGGGTAACAGGTTACTGTGTTGTGGGTAACAGATTGCTGTGTTACTGCGTTGTGGGTAACAGATTACTGTGTTGTGGGTAACAGGTTACTGTGTTGTGTGTAACAGGTTACTGTGTTGTGGGTAACATTTCTGTGTTACTGGGTTGTGGGTAACAGATTACTGTGTTGTGGGTAACATTACTGTGTTACTGTGTTGTGGGTAACAGGTTACTGTGTTGTGTAACAGGTTACTGTGTTGTGGGTAACAGATTACTGTGTTGTGGGTAACAGGTTACTGTGTTGTGGGTAACAGGTTACTGTGTTGTGGGTGAAAGGTTACTGTGTTGTGTGTAACAGGTTACTGTGTTGTGGGTAACAGGTTACTGTGTTACTGTGTTGTGGGTAACGTCTTCCCTGTTGATGATGATGCCACAGCTGATGAGGTTTGTTATTATGATTATGGTTATGATTATCATCATCATTATTATTATTATTATTATCAATATTTATCATTATCACGATTCCTGCTGTTATCATCATCATCGTCGTCGTCATCATTATTGCTATGATTATTATTGTTGGTTTTTATGATGGTGGATATGACAGTCAGGGGTGGACGTGTCGCTGGGCGGGTCCTACATGGGTTTCGGTGCCTCTCTGGGTGTCAACTTTAACAGCTTCCGGTCACATGACTCTTACAACCAATCGTTTGGCAGCTATCACGAGACCCTGGAGGTGGGCACGCTGACACTGCCTGAGCCCATCCGAGTGGTACTGGTCAGCCTGGATACAGCCCTGCAGGTGACTGTCATCACTAGACCCATTTTACAGTCTTTGTCGCTTTCTGTCGGCTCACTCAACTTAGTCATTGTGGCTTTCTGTCAGCTCACTTATCTTACAGTCATTGTGGCTTTCTGTCAGCTCACTCATCTTACAGTCATTGTGGCTTTCTGTCAGCTCACTCATCTTACAGTCATTGTGGCTTTCTGTCAGCTCACTCATCTTACAGTCATTGTGGCTTTCTGTCAGCTCACTCATTTTTACAGTCATTGTGGCTTTCTGTCAGCTCACTCATCTTACAGTCATTGTGGCTTTCTGTCAGCTCACACATCTTACAGTCATTGTGGCTTTCTGTCAGCTCACGTATCTTACAGTCATTGTGGCTTTCTGTCAGCTCACTCATTTTTACAGTCATTGTGGCTTTCTGTCAGCTCACTCATCTTACAGTCATTGTGGCTTTCTGTCAGCTCACTCATCTTACAGTCATTGTGGCTTTCTGTCAGCTCACTCATGATACATGCCCTGTCTGTTCTCCAGGCCCTGTCTGTTCTCCACACCCTGTCTGTACTCCACACCCTGTCTGTTCTCCACACCCTGTCTGTTCTCCATGCCCTGTCTGTTCTCCATGCCCTGTCTGTACTACAGGCCCTCTCAGTACTCCAGGCCCTCTCTGTACTCCAGGCCCTGTCTGTACTCCAGGCCCTGTCTGTACTCCAGGCCATGTCTGTACTCCAGGCCCTGTCTGTACTCCAGGTCCTGTCTGTTGTGTTGGTTGTATTGTGTTATGTTGTGTTGTGTTGTGTTGTGTTATGTTGTGTTGTGTTGTATTGTGTGTATGTTGTGTTGTGTTTGTTGTGTTGTGTTGTGTTTGTTGTGTTGTACTGTGCTTGCTGTGCTGTGCTGTGTTGTGTTGTGTTTGTTATGTTAGTAGTGTTGTATGTGTTATGTTGTGTTGTGTTGTGCTGTGCTGTGCTGTGCTGTGCTGTGCTGTTCTGTTTGTGTTTGTTGTGCTGTCTGTGCTGTGCTGTGCTGTGCTGTGCTGTGCTGTGCTGTTTGTGTTGTGTTGTGTTGTGCTGTCTGTGCTGTGCTGTGCTGTGCTGTGTCTGTGTTGTGTTGTGTTGTGCTGTGCTGTCTGTGCTGTGCTGTGCTGTGCTGTGCTGTGTTGTGTTGTGTTGTGCTGTGCTGTGCTGTGCTGTGCTATGCTGTGCTGTGCTGTGTTGTGTTGTGTTGTGCTGTGCTGTGTTGTGTTGTGCTGTGTTGTGTTATGTGTTTAGTGTGCTGTGTTGTGTTGTGTTGTGTTGTGCTGTGTTGTGTTGTGTTGTGCTTGTTGTGTTGTGTTGTGTTGTGCTGTTGTGTTGTTGTGCAGTGTTGTGTTGTGTGTGTCTGTGCTGTGCTGTGCTGTGTTGTGTTGTGTTGTGCTGTGTTGTGTTGTGTTGTGTTGTGCTGTGCTGTGTTGTGCTGTGTTGTATTGTGTTGTGTGTGTTGTACTGTGCTGTGCTGTGTTGTGTTGTGTTGTGTTGTGCTGTGCTGTGGTTTGTGTTGTTTGTGTTGTTTGTACTGTGCTGTGCTGTGCTGTGCTGTGTGTTTGTGTTGTGTTGTGTTTGTGTGTTGTGTTGTGTTGTGTTGTGTTGTGTGTTGTTGTGTTGTGTTGTGTTGTGTTGTGTTGTGTGTGTGTGTGTGTGTTGTGTTTGTTGTGTTGTGTTGTGTTGTTTTTGTGCTGTGCTTGTGTTGTGTTGTACATTGTGCTGTGTTGTGCTGTGCTGTTTGTGTTTGTGCTGTGCTGTGCTGTGCTGTGTTGCTGTGCTGTGTGTGCTGTGTGTGCTGTGTTGTTGTTGTGTTGTGCTTGTGTGTGGGTGTTTGTTTGCTGTGCTGTGTTGTGTTGTGTGTGTTTGTGTTTGTGTGTGTTGTGCTGTGCTGTGCTGTGCTGTGCTGTGTTGTGTTGTGTTGTGTTGTGTCTGTGCTGTGTGTGTGTGCTGTTGTGCTGTGTTGTGTTGTGTTGTGTGTGCTGTGTGTGTTGTGTTGTGCTGTGCTGTGTTTGTGTTGGTTGTGCTGTGTGTTGTGTTGTGTTTGTGTTGTGCTGTTGGTTGTGTTGTGTGTGTGCTGTGTGTGCTTGTGCTTGTGTTGTGTGTTTGTGTGTGTGCTGTTTGTGCTGTGTTGTGTGTGTTGTGTTGTGTTGTGTGTGTTGTGCTGTTGTGTTGTGTTTGTGTGTGTGTGTGTGTTGTGTTGTGTGTGTGTGTGTTTGCTGTTTGTTTTGTGTCGGTTGTGTGTTTGTGCTGTGTTGTTGTGTTGTGTTGTGTTTTGGCTTGCTTGGTTGTGTTGTGTTGTGTGTGGTTGTTGTTGTGTTGTGTTGTGTTGTATGTGTGTGTTTGTGTTGTTGTTTGTTGTGTGTTGTTGTGTTGTGCTGTCTGTGTTGTGTGTTGTGTGTGTGTTGTGTTTGTTGATTGGTGTTTGAAGTTGTGTTGTGTGTGTTGTGTTGTGCTGTGTTGTGTTGTGTTGTGTTGTGTTGTGTGTGTGCATTGTGCCCTTGTTGTGTTGTTGTCCCCGTTGTGTTTTGTTCCCTGTTATGCACCTGTTGTGTTGTGATGTTCCCCAGTTGTGCCCTTTTGTGTTGTTCCCCTATTATGCCTTTGTGTGTTGTGTTGTTCCCCTGTTATGCCCCTGTTGTGTTGTGTTGTTCCCCTGTTATGCCTTGTTGTGTTGTGTTGTTCCCCTGTTATGCCCTTGTTTGTGTTTGTTGTTTTCCCCTGTTATGCCCCTGTTGTGTTATCCCTGTTATTGTCCCTGTTGTGTTTGTTGTTCCCCTTGTTATGCCCTGTTTGTTTTGTGTTGTTCCCCTGTTATGCCTTGTTGTGTTGTTTGTTCCCCTGTTATGCCCTGTTTGTTTGTTCCCCTGTTATGCCCTGTGTGTGTTGTTCCCCTGTTATGTCCCTGTTGTTTTGTGTTGTTCCCCTGTTATGCCCTTGTTGTGTTGTGTTGTTCCCCTGTTATGCCCTTGTTGTGTTGTGTTGTTTCCCCTGTTATGCCCTTGTTGTGTTGTGTTGTTCCCCTGTTATGTCCCTTGTTGTGTTGTGTTGTTCCCCTGTTATGCCCTTGTTGTGTTGTGTTGTTGTTCCCCTGTTATGCCCTTGTTGTGTTGTGTTGTTCCCCTGTTTATGCCCTTGTTGTGTTGTGTTGTTCCCCTGTTATGCCCTTGTTGTGTTGTGTTGTTCCCCTGTTATGCCCTTGTTGTGTGTGTTTGTTCCCCTGTTATGCCCTTGTTGTGTTGTGTTGTTCCCCTGTTATGCCCTGTTGTGTTGAGTTGTTCCCCTGTTATGCCCTGTTGTGTTGTGTTGTTCCCTGTTTGCCCTTGTTGTGTTGTGTTGTTCCCCTGTTATGTCCCTGTTGTTTGTGTTGTTCCCTGTTATGCACTTGTTGTTTGTTTGTTCCCCTGTTATGTCCCTGTTGTTTGTGTTGTTCCTCTGTTATGCCCTTGTTGTGTTGTATTGTTCCCCTGTTATGCCCCTGTGTGTTGTTCCCCTGTTATGCCCCTGGTGTTGTTGTTCCCCTGTTATGTCCCTGGTGTGTTTGTTCCCCTGTTATGCCCCTGGTTGTTGTTCCCCTGTTATGCCCCTGTTGTGTTGTTCCCCTGTTATGCCCCTGGTGTTTGTTCCCCTGTTATGTCCCTGTTGTTTTGTGTTGTTCCTCTGTTTATGCACTTGTTGTGTTGTATTGTTCCCCTGTTATGTTGTTCCCCTGTTATGCCCCTGTGTGTTGTTCCCCTGTTATGTCCCTGTTGTTTTGCCCTTGTTGTGTTGTGTTGTTCCCTTGTTATGCCCTTGTTGTGTTGTGTTTTCCCCTGTTATGCCCTTGTTGTGTTGTGTTGTGCTGTTCCCCTGTTATGCCCTATTGTGTTGTGTTGTTCCCCTGTTATGCCCCTGTTGTGCTGATGAGTTCGTTGGTGGTTCGTTGTGCCTTGTAATGTTGTGTTGTCTTGTGTTGTGGTGTGGTGTGGTGTGTTGTGATGTGTTGTGCCCTTGTTGTGTTGTGTTGTGATGTGTTGTAATATGTTGCGCCCTTGTTGTGTTGTGTTGTGATGTGTTGTGATGTGATGTGTTGTGCCCTTGTTGTGTTGTGTTGTGATGTGATGTGATGTGTTGTGCTCTTGTTGTGTTGTGTTGTGCCTCTGTTGTGTTGATGAGTTGGTTGGTGGTTTGTCGCTCTGCTCTGTGCCCTTCGTGACCAGCACGTCAGTGGTAAACTGATAATTACAGATGTTTCTACAATTGATTGATATAAAACTACGTAGGTCCTAGTATCCCCTCATGCAAAATAACAGCAAATGGCACAACCTTGACACAGGTTGATACATTCAAATACTTGGGAACGATCATTTCATCAGACGGCAGATGCACATCAGAAATAGCCGGCAGAATCGGCCAAGCCAAAACAGCATTCAAGAAGATGACAAGCATTCTTAACAACAAATGCCTATCAATTAACATCAGGAAGAGAGTTCTTGAATGTCATATAGAACCAATACTGTTGTACGGATGCGAGGCGTGGACAGTCAACAAACAAAGCCAGAACAAGATTGAGGCAGCTGAGATGTGGCTTCTAAGAAGAATGTTGAGAGTTCCATGACAGCAAAGAAAACAAACGAGACAGTCTTGATGGAGGCAGACACAGTAGATCACTCATAAGAATAGGAAAAAAAAGTAACTTTATGAGAAAGTGGATTGGAGATGGTAACAACAGAAAGCTGAGGGAAAGAGCACCAGGTAACCAGGGAAGATGTTGTAGGACTTGCAGAGTGGCTGGGGACGAGGGGGGGGGGGAGATGCTAGGGGCACGAGAGATAGAGACAGATGGAAGTCCATGATCGCCAACGCCATGGGGCAGGGCACCTGATGATGATGATGATGTCCTAGTAGAAAGGAGATCATTAGTATGGTCTGACCGTCTATTGTGTCTGTGTTACACATCGTCCTCCCGACTAACTGATTATCATCATGGATTTCTGTGTGTGATGTCCAGTCCAAATACTGGAACTTCGGCGCTTCCCTGACGTCACGTGGACTGTGTGACGTCAACGTGAACACTACGGTCATCGGACAGAATCTACGTCAGGGCCTGAAGGAATATGCTACCTACAAAATGACTCACACACCCACTGGTAAGCTACACTGTCGGTCTGTCAGAAATATGTCTGTCTGTCTGTCTGTCTGCCTGTCTGTTGTCTGTGTATCTGTCTCTGTCTCTGTCTGTTTGTCTTCCTGTTTGTTTGTCTGTCTGTCTATCTGTCTCTTTCTCTCTCTCTCTCTATCTCTCTACCTATCTACCTATCTATCTATCTATCTATCTATCTATCTATCTATCTATAATATCTCTCTCCCTCCCTCCTTCCCTCTTTCTCTTACAAACGTGTGCGTGCACACACACACACATACACACACACACACAACACACACACACCACGCGCGCGCGCGCCGTGCACATACTTCTTATCAGAATCAATCTTCCTATTGAAACAATAACAACAACATAACAACGACGACAATAACAACAACAACGATACTACTACTACTACTACTACTACTACTACTACTACTACTACTACTAATATGTTAATAATGATGATGATGATGATGATGGTTGTGGTGGTGGTGGTGGCGGTGGTGGTGATGGTATGATGATGATGATGATGATGATAATACTGCTGCTGTTGCTGCCGCTGCTGATGATGATGATTATCATCATAATCGTAATCATAATAATTATAATCATTTTGACAAATTATAGCAGTCCGCCACGTAGGTTTTACTAAATCCATTAGTCATTATTACCTATATCACCTACACGTATGTATGCACCATTGTTTTTGTTGTTCACACTTACTTTGTCATAGCGCTGTCGCCGTGACCCGACCTCATCAGCGACATGAATTATAATCATAGTAACAATAACAGTGTTGGAAGTGTCGTCGTGTGACATGGCCTTCACATCCTGTACCCTATACTTTGGATGTTTTCATTTTCAGACCCCCCGCTAGTGATCCCACTGACGTGGCCCCGTGGTACGTACGGCTTGCCCAAAGCATTGACTGGCTGCCCAGGAGGGAGGGTTACGTGGTATGAGGGGTTTAGGTTCTTTGACACCATGGACGTCTTCACCAGCAATCACATCTCGTCGAACCTCCATCTTGCTGGTAGGGGCTTTGGTGGTGGTGGTTGTGGTGGTGGTGGCTTGCCAACACACAGGTTTTATGTGCAGGCGTAAGGTTTGTGCCATGATCATTTTGGATCTTCTCCATCACATGGCATCAGTGGCTTGCCAACACACAGGGTTTATGTGCGGGCTTAAGGTTTGTGTCATGGTCATTTTGGGTCTTCTCCATCACATGGCATCAGTGGCTTGCCAACACACAGGGTTTATGTACAGGCTTAAGGTTTGTGCCGTGTTCATTCTAGATCTTCTCCATCACATGGCATCAGTGGCTTGCCAACACACAGGGTTTATGTGCGGGCTTAAGGTTTGTGCCATGATAATTTTGGATCTTCTCCATCACATGGCATCAGTGGCTTGCCAACACACAGGGTTTATGTGCAGGCTTAAGGTTTGTGCCATGATCATTTTGGAGCTTCTCCATCACATGGCATCAGCGGCTTGCCAACACAGAGTTTCTGTGCAAGCTTAAGACTTGTGCCGTGTTCATTCTAGATCTTCTCCATCACATGACCCCTGTGATGTTAGTGCATATGGAATTCATTCCGAGCGCAGAAACGTCATCTTGAGAAACTGAAACTGAAACTGTCGTTGTGCTGTGGTGTTTGTGGATTTGCAGCATAACACATTGTGGTTTTTCAGGCTTGTGGCAGGAGAATGGTGATTTACAACATAACACATTGTGGTTTTTTAGGCTTGTGGCAGGAGAATGGTGATTTACAACATAACACATTGTGGTTTTTCAGGCTTGTGGCAGGGGGATGGTGATTTACAACATAACACATTGTGGTTTTTCAGGCTTGTGGCAGGAGGATGGTGATTTACAATATAACACATTGTGGTTTTTCAGGCTTGTGGCAGGAGGATAGTGATTTACAACATAACACATTGTGGTTTTTCAGGCTTGTGGCAGGAGGATGGTGATTTACAACATAACACATTGTGGTTTTTCAGGCTTATGACAGGAGGATGGTGATTTACAACATAACACATTGTGGTTTTTCAGGCTTGTGGCTGGAGGAGGATGGTGATTTACAACATAACACATTGTGGTTTTTCAGGCTTGTGGGCAGGAGGATGGTGATTTACAACATAACACATTGTGGTTTTTCAGGCTTATGACAGGAGGATGGTGATTTACAACATAACACATTGTGGTTTTTCAGGCTTGTGGCAGGAGGATAGTGATTTACAACATAACACATTGTGGTTTTTCAGGCTTGTGGCAGGAGGATGGTGATTTACAACATAACACATTGTGGTTTTTCAGGCTTGTGGCAGGAGGATAGTGATTTACAACATAACACATTGTGGTTTTTCAGGCTTGTGGCAGGGGGATGGTGATGTACAACATAACACATTGTGGTTTTTCAGGCTTGTGGCAGGGGGATGGTGATTTACAACATAACACATTGTGGTTTTTTAGGCTTGTGGCAGGGGGATGGTGTTTTACAACATAACACATTGTGGTTTTTCAGGCTTGTGACAGGAGGATGGTGATTTACAACATAACACATTGTGGTTTTTTAGGCTTGTGGCAGGGGGATGGTGATTTACAACATAACACATTGTGGTTTTTCAGGCTTGTGACAGGAGGATGGTGATTTACAACATAACACATTGTGGTTTTTCAGGCTTGTGACAGGAGGATGGTGATTTACAACATAACACATTGTGGTTTTTCAGGCTTGTGACAGGAGGATGGTGATTTACAACATAACACATTGTGGTTTTTCAGGCTTGTGGCAGGGGGATGGTGATGTACAACATAACACATTGTGGTTTTTCAGGCTTATGACAGGAGAATGGTGATTTACAGCATAACATTGTGGTTTTTTCAGGCTTGTGACAGGAGAATGGTGATTTACAACATAACACATTGTGGTTTTTCAGGCTTGTGACAGGAGGATGGTGATTTACAACATAACACATTGTGGTTTTTCAGGCTTGTGGCAGGAGGATGGTGATTTACAACATAACACATTGTGGTTTTTCAGGCTTGTGGCAGGAGGATGGTGATTTACAACATGACACATTGTGGTTTTTCAGGCTTGTGGCAGGAGGATGGTGATTTACAGCATAACATTGTGGTTTTTCAGGCTTGTGGCAGGAGGATGGTGATTTACAACATAACACATTGTGGTTTTTCAGGCTTATGACAGGAGGATGGTGATTTACAACATAACACATTGTGGTTTTTCAGGCTTGTGGCAGGAGGATGGTGATTTACAACATAACACATTGTGGTTTTTCAGGCTTGTGGCAGGAGGAGGATGGTGATTTACAACATAACACATTGTGGTTTTTCAGGCTTGTGGCAGGAGGATGGTGATTTACAACATAACACATTGTGGTTTTTCAGGCTTGTGGCAGGAGGATGGTGATTTACAACATAACACATTGTGGTTTTTCAGGCTTGTGGCAGGAGGAGGATGGTGATTTACAACATAACACATTGTGGTTTTTCAGGCTTGTGGCAGGAGGATGGTGATTTACGGATGGATTTCTGCATGAAAGGGGACAGAACTCTGAGTGAATTTGACGTGGACTGGCCAGCTGGAGACTATTGTCTGTTTAAATATGGCACTTGTCCTCCAGGTAATATTTCTTTTGTGTGTGTTTTGTGTTTGTGTGTGTGTGTGTGTGTGTGTGTGTGTATAGTATAGTGTAGTGTAGTGTAGTGTAATGTAGTGTAGTGTAGTGTATCTGTGTGTGTATGTGTATATGCATATATATACATATCCAGCATTCAGCATTCAGCTGAATGCTGGACATACCACCGGCTAGTCATCTCAAAGCTTAACGTCCGCATCAAACCAAAACGCAGGCCTCAAGGCAAGAAACCCCCACCAAAGAGACTAAACACTTCAAAACTAAAAGAGGAAACCATTGTAGAGAACCTCATTAGTGACCTGAACGTCAAACTGGCTGACCTTCATTTTGGTAATGCTAGTGTCGAAGAAGAGTGGGCAGTCTTCAGGGACCATGTCTATACATCAGCCCTAGAGAAAATAGGACTTGTCACACGAAAACATCAAGACTGGTTTGATGAAAACGACCAGCATATCCAAACCCTTCTGGATGAGAAGCACAGACGCCATCTTGCCTACCAGTGTGACCCAAAGTCTGATTCAAAGAAAACTGCATTCATGGAGTGTCGCCGACAAGTCCAGGCAAAACTCAGGAACATGCAAGACAAGTGGCTAAGTGACAAGGCTGATGAAATCCAGCTATATGCAGACCGTCACGACTCGAACAGGTTTTATGACGCCCTGAAGGCTATCTATGGGCCAACGTCATCTGGCACCTCTCCATTACTATCTGCGGATGGGGAAATGTTGATCACCGAGCGGTCAGAAATTCTTGAAAGGTGGGCGGATCACTTCGACAGTGTCTTGAACCGCCCTTCCTCAATAAATGAAGCAGCCATTGATCGCCTCCCTCAAATAGAAAAGAACAACAAACTTGATGTACCATACAAGAGGTCACAAAGGCCATTGGTCCAACTCTCCTGTGGCAAGGCCCCTGGCGCTGACGCCATACCTGCTGAGATCTACAAAGCGGAGGTCCAATGCTCACACAAAGATTAACTGAGATGTTTGTAACACTCTGGAACAGTCAATCACTCCCTCAAGACTTCAAGGATGCCTCAATAGTCCACCTATACAAGAGGAAGGGAAACAAACAATCATGTGACAACCACAGAGGAATATCACTACTGTCCATTGCAGGCAAGATATTAGCAAGGGTGCTACTGAACCGCCTCACTAATCATCTTGAGCAGGGTCTGTTGCCAGAGAGTCAATGTGGATTTCGGGCTGGGAGAGGTACGGTGGACATGATCTTTGCTGCTCGTCAACTGCAAGAAAAGGAGCAGGAACAACACCGAGCACTGTACACAACCTTTGTCGACTTGACAAAGGCGTTTGACACGGTGAGTCGCGAGGGGCTTGGAAGATAATGGCGAAGTTCGGCTGCCCTCCAGCCTTCGTAAATATGGTGCGACAATTCCACGATGGTATGATGGCACGTGTCCTTGATGACGGATAAATGTCCAGAGACTTTCCAGTCAGCAATGGCGTGAAACAAGGATGCGTCCTTGCGCCTACACTATTCTCTATGATGTTCTTGGCAATGTTATCAATGCATTCTCTCCAGAAGACCCTGGCATAGATATATGCTACCGCACAGACGGCAAGTTGTACAACACAAGACGCCTCAAGCGACCACTAAATGCAGTTACAGCACTCTTCGGTGTACCTTCAGAAGTGTTCTCGTAATCCAACTGCACAAGAAAACGAGCTGCACGGAAAGCTAGCTGCAAACCCGTTCAACCAAGTAACCGACCATAACGTCCAACCTGTGGACGTTACTCTGTGCTGGATCGGATTGATCAGTCACCTCCGGACACACTGACTCAAAGCAACTTCATGAAGCCGTGGTCATTGTCGACGACGACAGACAACACACCATATATACATATACTGTGTGTTTGTGTCTGGGGTGGTGAGGACGTGTGGTATCTCTGTGTGAAGTTACGTTGTGTTATGTGGTGTGTGTGTGCATGTTTGTGCAGTGGCGTGTGTTTTAGTGTTAATGTCTGGTGTGATCATGTGTGTGTATAAATGTGTATAGTATCTACTATTGTGTAATATGTATATGTATATGATATAGTATAGTATATGTAAGTGTGTGTGTCCTGTGTGTATTGTGTGTTTCGTGTGTTTGGTCTGTGTCATGTGTGTGTGTAATTTGTGTTGTGAGATCAAAAGAATTATCATTACACACAGCTTCATAACCACCTATAAACAAGATTCAGCATCATCATCTTCGTCGTGGTCTACCTGTACAACACAACAAGTATCAGTGGCTATGCCAACACACAGGGTTTAATGACAGACTGAGGCTTGTGCCATGATCATTGATCTTCCATCACATGGCTCAGTTGGCTTGCAAACCGTTTGCGGCTGAGCTGTGCCAGTCATTTTGGATCTTCCATCACAGCACATGGCTACAACACACAGGGTTATGTACACTAGCTTGTGCACGATCATTTTGATCTTCCATCACAAATTAAAATAAAATTACATATTACGCGCAACTTGGTAAATCAATCAAAGCCCTCACTCACCATAACGCAGGATCGCATCAAGAGAACATTTGTACTAAACATCAATTAAGTCAAAATAGGCATAATGTCCCATCGACAAGCTGAAATTAGACAATGAAAATAGCAAAAACTGCGAAAAAGCTCAGAAATTCATTGACGTGGAAAGAGTGAGTTTCAAACCTGACTAAATGCGAAGAGTAATGTGTCGGCGATAGGAATTGTTCACGATGCTGTGTCTGGATGTACGTGAACGTTAGAGTGCTAACCGTTGATTTGTAGGTGTAAGATTTATCAGAGGAAGGCGAAGGTGCGAGCTGATGTAGAATTTTGATCTTGTCACAGAGATAGGATGGCAGATATGATGTATATTATCATAAGTGTTCTATGTTTGTATTGATTTATCAGGACAGTGAAGAATGCGAGCCGAGGAGGGTGACTACTGATCAATTTTTTTCTTTCTAGTGACGTGGGGTAGCTGTATTTTGTAGCGTTGCAGTCAAAGGAACGAGAAGCTGGTAGGCCAGATAAAGAGCATTGCAGTAGTCCAGCGTGAAGAACAAGGCAAGTTACTAGTTTAGATGCAGCATGGTTGAAAGGAATCGCATCAGTGGCTTACCAACACATAGGGTTTATGTGCAGGCTGCAGGCTTGTGCCATGATCATTTTGGATCTTTTTCATCACACGGCATCAGTGGCTTGCCAACACACAGGGTTTATGTACAGGGTTAGGGCTTGTTCCATGATCGTTTTGGATCTTTTCCATCACATGGCATCAGTGGCTTCCCGACACACATGGTTTACGTACAGACTTAAGGCTTGTGCCATGACATTTTGGATCTTTTCCATCACATGGCATCAGTGGCTTGCCAACACACAGGGTTTATGTGCAGGCTGAAGGCTTGTGCCATGATCATTTTGGATCTTTTCCATCACATGGCATCAGTGGCTTGCCAACACACAGAGTTTATGTGCGGGCTGAAGGCTTGTGCCATGATCATTTTGGATCTTTTCCATCACATGGCATCAGTGGCTTGCCAACACACAGGGTTTATGTGCGGGCTGAAGGCTTGTGCCATGATCATTTTGGATCTTTTCCATCACATGGCATCAGTGGCTTGCCAATACACAGGGTTTATGTGCGGCTTAAGGCTTTGCCATGATCATTGTGGATCTTTTCCATCACATGGCATCAGTGGCTTGGCAACACACAGGGTTTATGTGTGGGATGAAGGCTTGTGCCGTGATCATTGTGGATCTTTTCCATCACATGGCATCAGTGGCTTGCCAACACACAGGGTTTATGTGCAAGCTGAAGGTTTGTGCCATGATCATTGTGGATCTTTTCCATCACATGGCATCAGTGGTTTGCCAACACACAGGGTATATGTGCGGGCTGAAGGCTTGTGCCGTGATCATTGTGGATCTTTTCCATCACATGGCATCAGTGGCTTGCCAACACACAGGGTTTATGTACAGACTTCAGGCATGTGTCATGATCATTTTGGATCTTTTCCATCACATGGCATCAGTGGCTTGCCAACACACAGGGTTTATGTGCAGGCTTAAGACTTGTGCCATGATCATTGTGGATCTTTTCCATCACATGACATCAGTGGCATCAGTGCTTATGGAATTCATTCTGAGCGCGGATGCATCATCTTCAGAAACTGAAACGGTTGGTTGGCTGGTTATTTGATTGGTTTGATTCGATTTAGTTTTCGTTTGGTTTGTTTCTCACCACCACTGCCATCCCACGTTTGTTTCTTACCACCACTGCCATCCCACTCCAATGCAGCCACCAAACCAGAGTCGACTTGGCGATTAGTACCTACGAAACAGTGGTCGAAGGGAAACAACACTTATGGGTTGCCAAATTAGCAGGAGTTGTCTCCCATAGATGTATGTCGGCCGAGAGTACAGGGGAGCCTGCTATGACCAGGTTGACACTGCACAGGTCTTCAATCCAACTTCTGTGTACGTCTGTGTATGTACTTCACCGGCCTTCTTCTTTTTGGGCTATTCGCTGTCTACATGGTGATGAACGTAGCCATTTTTCCCTGTTCTTGTCGGCAGCCATGGAGCTTGGTGGTCAGAGGAGTTGTAGTAGCCTGCAGCTTTCCTCCTGAGTCCATTAATGTGACAAAACGGACAGGAAGGACCTGCAGTAGCTGAGTGAGGATCCTGTTGATGTGTAGGAGCTGATGCTGCTCCAACCTGAAGGGACTGCATGGACGAGTGTCAGTCATGTCTGATGTAGATGACTGTAGATATTTGTGTTGTATAGCACTATAGATTGTTAGGAGATGCCTGCGTGCCTGGTAGCTCTGACTTCAACCCTGTTACATTGCATGGTACCATGGTTTGTTAGAAGTCGCCTGCAGGTCTGGCAGCTCTTACTTCAGACCTGATATATTGTATGGTACCATGGCTTGTTAGAAGACGTCTGTTGGTCTGGTACCTCTGACTTCAGCCATGTTATATTGTATGGTACCATGGTTTGTTAGAAGGCGCCTGCAGGTCTGGCAGCTCTTACTTCAGACCTGATATATTGTATGGTACCATGGCTTGTTAGAAGACGTCTGTTGGTCTGGTACCTCTGACTTCAGCCATGTTATATTGTATGGTACCATGGTTTGTTAGAAGGCGCCTGCAGGTCTGGCAGCTCTTACTTCAGACCTGATATATTGTATGGTACCATGGCTTGTTAGAAGACGTCTGTTGGTCTGGTACCTCTGACTTCAACCCTGTTACATTGCATGGTACCATGGTTTGTTAGAAGTCGCCTGCAGGTCTGGCAGCTCTTACTTCAGACCTGTTATATTGTATGGTACATGGTTTGTTAGAAAACGTCTGTAGGCCTGGTACCTGTAACTTCAGACCTGTTATATTCCATGGTACCAAAGGTAAAACAAAATATGACTGCTGGATCTTGAGGGTAAAAACAAAATATTAAAAAAATACCTTGTTTGTAAAAGATCCTTTGGAGTATAGAACACAACGTTTCGAGCCCAGGCCCTTTGTCAAGTGAAAAATAAAATGACAGAGGAGTATTGAAAACAGTTCAAGGAAATAGGGGACAGAGTGAGTGAGTGTTGCTCAGGATAGACAATAGAGAAATTATGTAGTTAAAAATAAAACTTAAAAGGACAGAGCAGAACTTGGGGAAAACAAAACAAACAAACAAAAAAAGGGGGGGGGGGGGTTACCGAAGTTTGTTATAAGACGCATGCAGGCTTGGTACTTCTGATTTCAGCCCTATTATATTGCATGGCACCATGGTTTGTTAGACGGTGCCTGAAAGCTTTGTACCATTGCTATAAGACGTCTGTAGGCCTGGTACCTCTGACTTGAGCCCTGTTATATTGTGGTTGGTATCGGTTGGTTTTGTTAGAAGGTTTGCCTACAGGCCTGGTACCTCCGACTTGAGCCCTGTTATATTGCATGGTACCATGGTTTGTTAGAAGGTGCCTGCAGGCCTGGTACCTCCAACTTGAGCCCTGTTATATTGCATGGTACCATGGTTTGTTAGAAGGTGCCTGCGGGCTTGGCTGAAGTCAGAAGCACAGGCCTGCAGGTGTCTTCAAACGAAGGTACCATGCTATACAGCACTAACGTTTACACGGTCATGTGCATCAGATCAGAATGACGCTCATCCATGAAGGTCCACTCAGGGTGACGCAGCAACAGTCCCACACATCAACAGGATTCACTCTGACCTACTGCAGATCACTTCTCTGTGTCTTGTCACCACTGGACAATATGGCCAGTGTCTGTCTGCACTCAATAGGATCCAACCAGGCTTTGTCCTGTGGATGATGACATCATGTATGGCTTTGTCCTGTGGATGATGATGTCATGTGTGGTTTTGTCCTGTGGATGATGACATCATGTGTGGCTTTGTCCTGTGGATGATGATGTCATGTGTGGCTTTGTCCTGTGGATGATGACATCATTGATGGTTTTGTCCTGTGGATGATTACGTCAAGTGTGGCTTTGTCCTGTGGATGATGATGTCATGTGTGGCTTTGTCCTGTGGATGATGATGTCATGTGTGGCTTTGTCCTGTGGATGATGACGTCGTGTGTGGCTTTGTCCTGTGGATGATGACATTATGCATTGTTTTATCAGGTGGATGACGACGCTATGTGTGGCTTTGTCCTGTGGATGATGACGTCATGTGTGGCTTTGTCTTGTGGATGATGTCGTAATATGTGATTTTGTCCTGTCGATAAAGACGTTATGTGTGTCTTTGGTGCAGTGGATGATGACGTCGTTTGTGGTTTTGTCCTGTGGATGACGACGTCGTGTGTGGCTTTGTCCTGTGGATGATGACGTCATGTGTGGCTTTGTCCTGTAGATGATGACGTCATGTGTGGCTTTGTCCTGTGAATGATGACGTCATGTGTCACTTTGTCCTGTGGATGATTACGTTATGCATTGGTTTTTTTACTGGATGACGACGTTATGTGTGGATTTGTCCTGTGGATAATGACGTCATGTGTGGCTTTGTCCTGTCGATAATGACGTTATGTGTGTCTTTGGTGCAGTGGGATGATGACGTCATTTGTGGTTTTGTTCTGTGGATGATGACATTATACATGGTTTTATCCTGTGGATGATGACGTTAGGTGCGGCTTTGTGCAACGGGATGATGACGTTATGTGTGGCTTTATGCAGTGGATGGTGGCGTTGTGTGTGGCTTTGTCCAGTGATATAATGACGTTATGTGTGGCTTTGTCCAGTGACATAATGACGTTATGTGTGGCTTTGTTCAGTGTGATGATGACGTTATGTGTGGCTTTATGCAGTGGATGGTGGCGTTATGTGTTGGATGACATGATTCCGTCCATTCGTTCAATGGATGATGATGATGTTATGTGTGGCCTCGTTCAGACGATGATGATGATGATGTCATATGTCACTTCGTTCAGTGGATGATGATGATGATGATGATGATGATGTTATGTGTGGCTTGATTCAGAGGATGATGATGATGATGTTACGTGTGGCTTGGTTCAGAGGATGATGATGTTATATGTGGCTTGGTTCAGAGGATGATGATGATGATGTTATGTGTGGCTTGGTTCAGAGGATGATGATGATGTTTCGTGTGGCTTGGTTCAGAGGATGATGATGTTATATGTGCTTGGTTCAGGGAGGATGATGATGTTATATGTGGCTTGGTTCAGAGGATGATGATGTTATATGTGGCTTGGTTCAGGGGATGATGATGATGTTATGTGTGGCTTGGTTCAGGGGATGATGATGATGTTATGTGTGGCTTGGTTCAGGAAATGATGATGATGTTATGTGTAGCTTGGTTCAGGGGATGATGATGTGTTATATGTGGCTTGGTTCAGGAGATGATGATGCTATATGTGGCTTGGTTCAGGGGATGATGATGATGTTATATGTGGCTTGGTTCAGGGGATGATGATGCTATATGTGGTTTGGTTCAGAGGATGATGAGGATGTTATGTGTGGCTTGGTTCAGGGGATGATGATGATGTTATGAGTGGCTTGGTTCAGAGGATGATGACAGTTTATGTGTGGCTTGGTTCCGAGGGTAACGATGATGTCATATGTGCCTGCGTTCACTGGATGATGATGACGTCATATGCGGCTTCGTTCAGAGGATGATGATGATGATGTTATGTGTGGCTTGGTTCAAAGGATGATGGTGATGTCATGTGTGGCTTCGTTCAGAGAATGATGATATCATGTGTGGCTTGGTTCCAAGGGTGATAATGACGTTATGTGTGGCTTTGTCCAGTGACATAATGACATTATGTGTGGCTTTGTCCAGTGTGATGATGACGTTATGTGTGGCTGCAGTGGATGGTGGCGTTATGTGTAGCTTTGTCCAGTGGGATGATGATGTCATGCGTGGCTTTGTACAGTGGATGACAATGATGTTGTTGATGATGATGATGATGATGATGATGATGATGATGATGATGATGATGATGATGATGACGATGACGATGACGATGACGACGATGACGATGACGTTATGTAAAAGGATTCAAACAAGGTTTTGTTCAGTGTGAAGATAATGATGATGCTGTTGGATGACATGATTCCGTCCATTCGTTCAATGGATGATGATGATGTTATGTGTGGCCTCGTTCAGACGATGATGATGACGTCATATGCGGCTTCGTTCAGTGGATGATGATAATGTTATGTGTGGTTTCGCTCAGAAGGTGATGATGATCCCATGAGTGGCTTCTTTCAACGGAAATGATGATGATATTACCTACGGCTTTGTTCAGAGGGCGATGATGATGTTATACATGGCTCCGTTCAGTGGGTAATGATGACGTCATGATTAACAGGATTCCAACAAGGCTTCGTTCAGTGGAATGACGATGACGTCAACAACCATAACGGAAAGGGAGGAACGGTCCCTGATGGAGTGTATAATTCCAACACCAAGATCGACTTCTGCTGCAGGTAATAGCGTACTGTCTGTTTTGTCTGTGTGTGTGTGTTTACACCAAGT
>JAPXFY010000034.1:37315897-37318397 GCA_030674185.1 Monoplex corrugatus
TGTGGAACTACAAAGACAAGATACTTCTCTTGACAGTCTGTTCAACTTAGCACTCGACTATGTTGAACAATGTCAGACTGCTCCCTACTACAAGATATATACCGAAATTCTCTTCCAATATATTCGGATATTCCAATATATTTCACTTTACAGCGAAAACATCATGAGGAACCTAGAAGAAGACCCTGGATTAAAGGTTGGAAGGAAAATGATAAACAACATTCGATACGCAGATGACACCGTGCTAATTGCAGAAAGTGAACAAGATTGAGGCAGCCGAGATGTAGTTTCTAAGAAGAATGTTGAGAGTTCCATGGACAGCAAGAAAACAAACGAGACACAATCTTGATGGAGGCAGACACAAGTAGATTACTCATAAGGAAGATTAGGAAAAGACAGGCAACATTTATAGGCCATTTTATGAGGAAGGGGGATTTGGAGCACCTGGTCACAACGGGAAAGCTGGAGGGAAAGAGAGCGCCGGGTAGACCCAGGGAGAAAATGCTAGACGGACTTGCAGAGTGGCTGGGGATGAGGAGGGTGAGGGGGATGCTGTTTGTGTTGTGTTGTGCTATGCTGTGCTGTGTTGTGTTGTACTGTACTGTGCTGTGTTGTACTATGTTGTGTTGTGCTGTGTTGTGCTGCGTTATGTTGTGTTGTGCTGTGTTGTGTTGAGCTGTGCTGTGTCCTGTATTGTTGTGCTGTGCTGTGTTTGGTTGTGTTGTGTCATGTCATGCTGTGTTGTGTTGGTTGTGTCATGTCATGCTGTGCTGTGCTGTGCTGTGCTCTGCTGTGTAGTGTTGTGTCATGTCATGCTGTGCTGTGCTGTGCTGTGCTGTGTTGTGTTGTGTTGTGTCATGTCATGCTGTGCTGTGCTGTGCTGTGCTGTGCTGTGCTGTGTTGTGTTGTGCTGTGTTGTGTTGTGTTGTGTTGTGTCATGTCATGTTGTGCTGTGCTGTGTTGTGTGCTGTGCTGTGTTGTGTTGTATTGTGTTGTGTCATGTCATGCTGTGCTGTGCTGTGTTGTGTTGTGTTGTGTTGTGCTGTGTTGTGTTGTGTTGTGTTGTGTTGTGTCATGTTCATGCTGTGCTGTGCTGTGTTGTGTTGTGTTGTGTTGTGCTGTGTTGTGTTGTGTTGTGTTGTGTCATGTCATGCTGTGCTGTGCTGTGTTGTGTGCTGTGCTGTGTTGTGTTGTATTGTGTTGTGTCATGTCATGCTGTGCTGTGCTGTGTTGTGTTGTGTTGTGTCATGTCATGCTGTGCTGTGCTGTGTTGTGTTGTGTCATGTCATGCTGTGCTGTGCTGTGCTGTGCTGTGCTGTGCTGTGCTGTGTTGTGTTGTGTTGTGTTGTGTTGTGTTGTGCTGTGTATTGTTGTACTGTGTTGTGTTGTGTCATGTCATGCTGTGCTG
This sequence comes from Monoplex corrugatus, assembly GCA_030674185.1. Taxonomy (NCBI): domain Eukaryota; kingdom Metazoa; phylum Mollusca; class Gastropoda; order Littorinimorpha; family Ranellidae; genus Monoplex; species Monoplex corrugatus. The sequence goes on from JAPXFY010000034.1 coordinate 37,317,306, forward strand.
TGCTGTGCTGTGCTGTGCTGTGTTGTGTTGTGTTGTGTTGTGTTGTGTGTTTGTGCTGTGTATTGTTGTACTGTGTTGTGTTGTGTCATGTCATGTTGTGCTGTGCTGTGTTGTGTGCTGTGCTGTGTTGTGTTGTATTGTGTTGTGTCATGCTGTGTTGTGTTGTGTCATGTCATGTCATGCTGTGTTGTGTTGTGTCATGTCATGTCATGCTGTGCTGTGTTGTGTTGTGTCATGTCATGCTGTGCTATGCTGTGCTATGTTGTGTTGTGTTGTGTTGTGTTGTGTTGTGTCATGTCATGTCATGCTGTGCTGTGTTGTGTTGTGTCATGTCATGCTGTGCTGTGCTGTGCTGTGTTGTGCTGTGTTGTGTTGTGTTGTGTTGTGTTGTGTTGTGTTGTGTTGTGTTGTGTCATGTCATGCTGTGCTGTGCTGTGCTGTGCTGTGTTGTGTTGTGTTGTGCTGTGTTGTGTTGTGCTGTGTTGTGCTGTGTTGTGTTGTGTTGTGTTGTGTCATGCTGTGCTGTGTTGTGCTCTGATGTGTTGTGTTATGTTGTATTTGTGTCATGCTGTGCTATGTTGTATTGTGCTGTGCTGTGCTGTGTTGTGTCGTGTCGTGTCATGCGTGTAGCAAACGCCTTTTCTTTTCAAACGACCTTGGGTACAGTTACCTCCCCTGGTTCAGCGATTCTTTAAAATGTTAGGAAATTCTATTGTTTAAACCCTTAAAAGCTAGAATATGAGTAACTTTTGCATTCAAGTTTAGCAGAAAAGTATGTATTTCTTATGAGAAATGTTTTTGAGCTGAAATTTCTTCTCGTTTTCCTGAAATCAATAATTTTGTCGTTCGATCGTTTGGTACTATTCACATTTCCGACCAGTGAGCCCTGACGATAATCGGAAAATTGTAAAATAATGAAATAAATTGGGGAAATTTTAAGGTCACGATTAGAATGTTGGTATTCTAATCTTTCATTTGAACCACCCACTGCTTCAATCATTAGATATTAAGTTTGCACTAAGAAAGTTCAGGCCAAGTCAAGTGCAACAAACCGCCAAAATGACCGCCATCTTGCCGGGATGTAGAATCGAA
>JAPXFY010000034.1:37323397-37360897 GCA_030674185.1 Monoplex corrugatus
AGTATTTGGTGCCAAATGAATACTGTAATTATTAGGAATCTTTAGACTGAAAATAATGCAGGAATCTTTAGACGGAAAATAATGCACAAATCTTAAGATGGAAAATAATACACAAATATTTAGATGGAAAATAATGCAGGAATCTCTTAATGGAAAACAATACACAAATCTTTAGATGGAAAATAATACAGGAATATCTTGATGGAAAACAATACACAAATCTTTAGATGGAAACAATACACAAATCTTTAGATGGAAAATAATGCACAAATCTTGTCGAACGTAGCACTGACTGCGCTCTCGTCATACTTGAAGATGCTGTCCATGATTATTGTAGAGCACAATCTATATTTCTCTACGATGAAGAAATGTGTTGTTGTTGTTGTCACATTTTTCATTTTTTTCATGATAATGATACCTGAGTCCTCTGTCAGTATTAGGATCGTTCATAGGGAAGTTCATTACATTTTTTCTTTGATAGTTTTTTTTTTCGTCTTGTTTGTGTTTCCATTTCAGACAGCAACAGCCCAACAAACCGTTCAATGCAATGTTCTATTTGTGATGGTTGAAGAGAATAGACTGGGAGATTATCAAAACGGCTTGACTATCTTGGGTTTTTTGTTTTGTTTTGTTTTGTTTTGTTTTGTTTTGTTTTCTGTTCCATTTGTTACGGAACATTTATAGCTACATAATGTGGAAAAATCTTTGTCGTTGTTGTTGCAATACTGTGATGGTTATGATGACGATGATAATAATGCTGCTTTGGATTTCCATTTAGGATTGAGACTGCGTGACAAGCCTGTACTCTACGCTTACTGTCATAATGTATTCTGACATGAACCAGGCATGAGAGATACAGACACTTGTGGAGTTGGTCAAGAATTTTGAGCAACACTTTAATGCTTGCATGGGATGGATGAGACTAGACTGTGTGGTTCTAGTTTTCTCTATGAGCTCATAGCACGCTGAAATCTGGTAAGAGCCGGTTGATCATCAATCATCATCATCATCATCATCATCATCATCATCATCATCATCATCAGATGCCCTGCCGCATGGCGTTGGCGATCATGGACTTCCATCTGTCTATCTCTCGTTGCCCCTAGCATCTCTCCCACCCTCCTCATCCCCACCCACTCTGCAAGTCCATCCAGCATTTTCTCCCTGGGTCTACCTGGTGCTCTCTTTCCCTCCAGCTTTCCCATTGTGACCAGGTGCTCCAAATCCCCCTCCTCATAAAATGGCCTATAAATGTTGCCTCTTTTCCTGATCTTCCTTATGAGTGATCTACTTGTGTCTGCCTCCATCAAGACTGTCTCGTTTGTTTTCTTTGCTGTCCCTGGAACTCTTTAACATTCTTCTTAGAAACCACATCTCGGCTGCCTCGATCTTGTTGAGGCTTTGTTTGTTGACTGTCCACGCCTCACATCCGTATAACAGTATTGGTTCAATATAACATTCAAGAACTCTCTTCCTGATGTTAATTGTTATGCATTTATTGGTAAGAATGCTTGTCATCGTCTTGAATGCTGTTTTGGCTTGGCCGATTCTGCCGGCTATTTCCGATGTGCATCTGCCATCTGATGAAATGACCATTCCCAGGTATTTGAACTTATTAACCTGTGTTAAGGTTGTGCCATTTGCTGTTATTTTGCATGAGGGTATTTCATGTTTTTTACTGATCACCATGACTTCAGTCTTCCTGCTGTTTAGTTCCAACCCCTTACCTTTGCTTTCTAAGCTTCATCAATGCACTTACTCTCAACCTGCATACCTGACCTGTGGTGTTCCACAAGGATCTGTACTTGGCCCTGTTCTTTTCACTCTTTATACCTCCCCCCTGTCCACCATCATCAACTCCCACTCTATAAAGCACCACTTCTATGCTGATGACACCCAACTTCAAGACAGTGACTCACCTGATAATATACAGCGCCTGTTGACTCGCACCACTGAGTGTTACTCGGACATTAAGAACTGGATGACACACAATAGACTTCAGCTTAATGACGACAAGACAGAAGCTATCCTCATTGTCACCCGTAGAAACTTTCCCAGCTGCCTCCTCTTTCTCTCCCATTATGTAACACATCAGTCCCAATTTCTGATTCAGCTAAAAACCTTGGTGTCTGCATTGACTCTACCCTGTCCATGAACAACTTTGTTTCTCAAACTGCCAGATCTTGCTACTATCATCTTCATCGTATAAGCCTGATCAGGAAGTATCTCTCTGTCGAAACAACTGCAAAACTCGTTCTCTCCTTCATAATGTCTCGCATTGACTATTGCAATTCACTCCTGTCTGGTCTTCCTGCCTCCACCATTCACATCCTACAGCGCATTCAAAACAATGCTGTACGCCTTGTACTCAAAAAGAAAAAAGCTGACCACATATCTCCTCTCCTGGCACAACTTCACTGGCTCCCTGTATCAAAGCGCATACAGTACAAACTAGACACCATGTGCTACAAAAGCCTCAAAAACGCAGCCCCCGATTACCTGTCAAGCCTACTTGAGATCTATCTTCCCTCACGTACCCTCCGCTCTGCCTCCGATCCTCTGACTTTTCGCTTTCCACGCACTAAGCTCAATACCTATGGTCCACGAGCCTTCCCTGTTTCTGGTCCACTCTCCTGGAACAAACTTCCTCTCTCAGTCCGTCAGCAACCTACTTTTGCCTCCTTCAAGTCCGCTCTCAAAACTCACCTTTTTTCCTCTGCATAAAATCCTAACCTCACTCAACCCCCCCTCTGCAGCCTGTCTCCGCTCGGAGGGGAATCACTTTGTTTTAATGTATAATTGTATATGATGTGCTCTCTGTGGTTTTCCATTGGTTTTATTCTTGCTTTTATTGCTTTTATTCTTTTCTCCCCATTTGTGGCCATGCATGTGTGTGTGTGTGTGTTGTGTGTGTGTGTGTGTGTGTGTGTGTGTGTGTGTGTGTGTGTGTGTGTGTGTGTGTGCGTGTGTGTGCGTGCGTGCGTGTGTGCGTGTGTGTCTTTTCGGCGCTTGGATTTGATTTTGTCGAGATTTGCGCTATGTAAATATTGTAATTATTATGCATGCATGTGCGTACGTATGTATGTATGTATGTATGTATGTATGTATGTATGATGTATGTATGTTACGCTTAGATTTATGTATGTATGTATGTATGCATGTATACGCTCAGCTTAGATTTATGTATGTAAGTATGTAGGCATGTATTTATGCATGTATACGCTCATATGTATGTAGGTATGTATGCATGTATACGCTCAGCGCTTAGATTTGATTTTATCAAGATTTTGCGCTATATAAATAAAATATATTATTATATTTATTTATTCATTTGTCGAATTTCTCAACTTTGTCCATTGTTCCTCACTGTCACCAACATCTTCCAGAGCACTGAATTTGTTTTGAACATCTACATTAAATTTTTCACCTATCATTTCATCTGTCTATAAGAGTCCAAGGTTTAGTTGATGTTGCTTTTGGTCTGTTTTCTTTTCCTCAATTTCAGCCTAAACCTTCCCACTACAGGATTGTGGTCACTGTTGCAGTCTGCGCCTGGTAATGTTTTTGCTGACAGTAAAGAATTTCTAAATCTTTTGTTGATCAGGATATAGTCAATCTGATTTTTGGTATTATCTCCTGGATTCATCCAGGTCCATTTTCTTCTGTTAGGCTGCTCAAACCAGGTGTTTCCTATTATGAACTCATTCATCTGTGCCCATTCTACAAGTTTCCCTCCCCTGAGTACTTCTTTGTACTGTTTAATAAATTCTATGATTCTGGTGTTTTTCCCAGCGAATGGTCTAAATCTGTAATTGTGCCTATCTTCAAAAAACGTAATAAAAATAATCCAGATAATTATAGAGGAATTGCTCTGACGAGTGTTGTGAGTAAAGTCTATGCTCACATACTAAACAAAAGACTAACTGCATAGGCAGAGAGCGAAGAAAAAATAATAAAAGAACAGGCAGGATTTAGAAAAGATAATAGTTCTACTGACTACATATTCACGTTATATGCTTTAGTCTAAAGATAATCATCATCAGGTGCCCTGCCACATAGCGATGGCGATCATGGACTTCCATCTGTCTCTATCTCCTGTTGCCTCAAGCATCTCTTCCACCCTCCTTGTCTTCAGCCACTCTGCAAGTCCGTCTAGTATTTTCTCCCTGGGTCTACCTGGTACTCTCTTTCCCTCCAGCTTTCCTGTTGTGACCAGGTGCTCCAATCCACTTTCCTCATAAAATGGCCTATAAATGTTGCCTGTCTTTTCCTAATCTTCCTTATGAATGATCTACTTGTGTCTGCCTCCATCAAGACTGTCTCCTTTGTTTTCTTTGCTGTCCATGGAACTCTCAACATTCTTCTTACAAACCACATCTCGGCTGCCTCAATCTTGTTCTGGCTTTCCTTGCTGACTGTCCATTCCTCACAACTGTACAACAGTATTGGTACTACATAACATTCAAGAACTCTTTTCCTGATGTTAATTGATAGGCGTTGGTTGGTAAGAATGCTTGTCATCTTTTTGAATACTGTTTTGGCTTGGCCGATTCTGCTGGCTATTTCTGATGTGCATTTGCCGTCTGATGAAATGATCGTTCCCAGGTATTTAAACTTATCAACCTGTCTCAAAGTCGTGCCTTTTGCTGTTATTTTGCATGACGGGATTTCATGATTTTTACTGACACCACGACTTCACTCTTCCTGCTGTTTAGTTCCAACCCCTTACTTTTGCTTTCTATTTCTAGTATATTCACAAGGTTTTTTAGGTCCCTTTCATTTTCTGCAATTAGCACGGTGTCATCTGCGTATCGAATGTTATCATTTTTCCTCCGACCATTAATCCAGGGTCTTCTTCTAGGTTTTTCATGATGTTTTAGCTGTAAAGTGAAAACAGATCTGGTAAGAAAACACAAACCTGTCTGACCCCTCTTTTGATGTTTTGGAAAGAGCTTAGATCGTTTTCTATTCTCATTGCAGCTGTTTGTTCCCACTACATAATTCTAATTATTCGTACATTTTCCATCAACATTGAATCTCTCCAGTTGGTTGATCAATTCTTCATGTCTTACTCGATCGAAAGCCTTGGTATAATCAACAAAGCATAAATACAAATCTTTATTCATCTCGATTGACCTCTCTATGATAGTTCTTAGGATGTATATGTCATTGATAGTTCATTTCCCTTCCACAAATCCACATTGTTCTTCTGCTATTTCTCTTTTGATTTTATTTCTTGTCCTCATAATGATTATTGTTAACAGGAGTTTTGTTACATGACTCGTGAAACTGATTGTGCGATCGAATCTGCATTCTATAGCCCCTGTCTTCTTTGGAAGTGCAATGAAAATTGATTTTGACATATCTTTGGGGATTTTTCCAGTGTCGTAAATTTCATTTAGGAGTACTGCTATTTTTGTATACCAAATTCCTCCAGGGTTTCAATCATCTTTGTAGTAATGTTGTCTGGTACTGGGGCTTTTCCTGGTTTCATCTTTTTCAGTGCTGCTCTAACTTCATCTTTCATTATGGGTGGTCCTTCAAAGTTCTTTCGTATAATGTGTTCTTCGTTTCTGTCATCTTCAAAAAGGTCTTTAATGTACTCTCCCCATCTGTCTTATACTTTGTCTTTTTCCATGATAAGCGTACCATCTTTCGATTTTAAGCAACCAGTTGATGTGCATGTATTTTTCCTGTGGACAATTTCTTCAATTCCTCTGTACACACCCTGATGATCCGTTTTGTGTCGGTCTTCTATTTCTTTACATTTTGTTTTCAGCCAAGCTTCCTTAGCTTCACTCCACCTATTCCTGATTTCTTTGATTATCTTCCTGTATATCTCCTCATTTCTCTTTGCCTTCCTCCTTTCATCCATTAAGCCCGAAATTTCTTTTGTCATCCAGTTCTTCTTTGCTTTTCTATCTACCTCAGGGATATCTTCACAAGCATCATTTATCGAATTTCTCAACTTTGTCCATTGTTCCTCACTGTCACCATCGTCTTCCAGAGCACTGAATTTAGTTTTGAACATGTACATTAAATTTGTACGTATCACGTCATCTGTCTTTAAGAGATCAAGATTTAGTTTGATGTTGCTTTTGGTCTGTTTCCTTTTCATTAATTTCAGCCTAAGTCTTCTCACTACAGGATTGTGGTCACTGCTGCAGTCTGCGCCTGGTAATGTTTTTGCTGACAGTAAAGAATTTCTAAATCTTTTATTAATCAGGATGTAGTCAATCTGATTGTTGGTATTACCTCCTGGACTCATCTAAGTCCATTTTCTTCTATAAGGCGCTCAAACCAGGTGTTTCCTACTATGAACTCATTTATCTGTGCCCATTCTACAAGTTTTCCTCTCCTTTCATTTTGTGCTCCAAGGCCATGAGGTCCAACTATATCCTGCACCCTATCCTGTCCCACTTTAGCATTAAAATCTCCCATTATTACTGTAACTTCTTGTGATTTACTTTGGGCCTTGGCCATCTCTAATACTTTGTAGAAGTTGTCGATGTCTTCCTGAGTTCTTGCGGATGTTGGTGCTTGCACCTGAATGATATTAATATCAAATGGTTTGCCTCCCAATTTGACCAGCAAAACTCTGCCCAGTATCCCTTAACTGCTTTCGATTTGTCTTTGTCCGTTACGATGCCTACTCCTCTTTCATGTGAATTACCACCAGAGTATATCACTGTGTATTCTCCTGATGTAATCATGTCTGCCCCCTTCCATCTCACTTCCCTAGTCCTAAAATACTAATGTTGAGCCTTTCCATGTCCATTTTGATATTGTTCAATTTTCCCTTTTGCAACAGTGTTCTGATGTTCCATGTTGCTATTTTTGTATTTTTTGGGTTTGGTCGCAGTAGCTGGCTGACGGTCTGGTGTCACCTGCGCCACATGAAGGTCCCTACCGGACGAAGGTGCTCCACAGGAGCACCTATTTACGCTGTCATATTCATTTTCCTTTTGTCTGTCTATGTGAAAATCCAAAGATACCTAATGAAAAATAGAAAACTGTATGTAGAATTTATCGACTTTCGAAAATCGTTCGACTCCGTTAACAGAAATATTTTGTGGGATGTATGCAGGAGTCTGGTGTTCAAGGAAAATTGTATAGGTCATTAAAAGGAAAGTATGACTCAGTACTAGCCTGTGTTTGAGACAAGTGTTTATATTCAAATTTTTATGAGTGTCAACGGAGTGTACAACAAGGATGTTTATGAAGTCCTCAGATATTCTCATTTTTATATAAATGAATTGGCTCTTGATATAAACAAGAAAGGCCGACAGGGAGTGCAATTTACACCCGGCACAGCTGAAATATTCCTATTGTTGTTTGCAGACGATGTTATCTTACTCTCGGACACTGCTATTGGCTTAAAACCAACTGAATGGTCTAAAAGAAGAAGTGATAGGTTGAAACTAACTGTTAACATAAACAAAACAAAGATTATAGTCTTCAGGAAGGGAGGTCATTTAGCAGCTAATAAAAATTGGAATTATGGAAATTTAGAAATACAAGTAACGAACAATTATAAGTATTTAGGGGTGATCTTTATAATAAAGTTAAGCATGACCAAGGGGTGGATAGAAATGTACAGAAAAGATAGAAGAGCAATAGCTGAAATAGCTCGATCCGTGAGAAAATTAAAATGTATAGATCCACCTGTTTTCTGGAAGCTGTCTGACACCCAGATAGAAACAGTATTAACGCATGGAGCAGAAATATGGGGGCTTTTAGAAAATGATTACATTGAAAAAGTACATACACTCGCTACTAAACGTTTCATGAATGTGCCTCTACATAATTCAAATGAAATGATTTATGCCGAAGTGGGTAGATATCCTCTACACATAGAACAAAGATCAAATGCATCAGGTATTGGCTTTGGCTAGTTAAGCTTCCTTTAAGTAGAATAAACAAAGAAGCATATGACATGCTATCAAGTGGGACTGAAAAGGGAAAACAAAATTGGGTGTTTTATGTAAAGAAATTGCTATGTGAAAATGGTCTTGGGTTTGTATGGAACAACCAGGGTGTTGAAAATGACAAATTGTTTATTTCTGAGTTAAAAGAGCGGTTAATAGCATCCTTTCAACAACATAGCATTCTGCAGCTGAAACAAGGAAAAATACGCATGGTTTTTACAATTTAATACTGATTTACAACGAGAAAAATGATAGTTATTACAAGAAAATGATACAGGGACTCTGTGGCTCGTTTCCAAACGAGAACACTTGGACTTTCTGCTACTCAGCGCTGGTATAATACTGAAACACATCCCAATGCAATGTGTCCAGTCTGTGTGGAAAATAATACGGTAGAAAATGAATATCATTTTATTTTTCGATGTGAAGAATACCAAGCGATAAGAAACAAATGTGATGTATTCAAGTCACCACTTGCTGAACATTGTAATCTTAAGGCCTCACTAAAGACAGATAGAAATGAAGATATCAAATCACTGGCTAAATTTATAGCAGAAGCAAATGAGATGCGTAAAAGGAAAAATTGATGAATAATCAGATTTGAACCAGATGTGTGCCTATATTGTTTTTGTTGTTGTTGTTGTTGTTTTTTTTTTGTTACGTTCGTTTGGCTTGATGGCAGCATTGATGATATTCCTTTTCAAACTTTTGTTTTTATTTTTGTTACCAGCATTATTCAGACTAAACTTACCCCATGTCAGAAAGCATATATCTTGCTAATGACATAAAAATATTGCCTTGCCTTGCCTTGCCTTGCCTTGCCTTGCCTTGGCCTTGCCTTGCCTTGCCTTCTCTCCAGCTCTCTCTCTCTACATCTCTTTCTCTATCTCTCTGTCTTTGTCTCTGTCTCTGTTTCAGTTTCTTTATGTCTGTCTGTCTGTCTCTCTGACTGTCTCTCTATCTGTATTTCAGTCTGTCTGTCTGTCTGTCTCTCTCTCTCTCTCTCTCTCTCTTCTCTTTCTTCTCTTCTCTCTCTGTCTGTCTGCCTCTATGTGTGTGTGTGTGTGTGTGTGTGTGTGTGGTGTCTGTCTATCTGTCTGTCTCTCTCCCTCATACCCTCTCTCTCTCTCTCATGCATACTCTGCAACGTTTCTGCTTTTTTTCCCCAATAGACTCGGCCAGAGCTCAGCCGACCATCCAATATCACGGTTTGTTCGTGGTGAGGGAAGAGAAGAGCGTGAACTGCTACATCAGCATGACAGATCAGGCCTCGGGGTTTCCCTTGACCTGGTTCAGAGATGGACAGCCTCTCGTCTCGCAAGAGCAGACCACCATCGACAATGCCAACGTCACCAAATACAACGCTGTCTACAACTTCACCGTGAAGGCCTCGGATAACCTGGCTGTCTTAAGGTGCACAGCCAATCTCTCCTGTGAGGTCTGTTCCTCCACCCGGATTGTCCATGTTTACCGTGAGTGAAAACTCTTTCGTGTTTTTGTTTTTGTTTGGTTGTTTGGGCTGATTGGCTTGGTTGGTTGGTGAGTGTGTGTGTGTGTGTGTGTGTGTGTGTGTGTGTGTGTGTGTGTGTGTGTGTGTGTGTGTGTGTGAGTGTGTGTGTGTGTGTGTGTGTGGTGTCCTTTGGAGTTAAGGATGAGCAGAGGAGAGAGCGTGCGGATGTGTACAATTGGCTTATGTTGGAGCAAACATTGTGTGCATAGCATTGTGGGGTTGTATGTGAGAGAGGGTATGTGAGGGTATAGAGAGGGTGTGTGGATGCGTGCGTGTGCATGTGTATGTGTGTGTGTTGACTCTGCGCACATGCGTGTGTGTGCCGTGCGGTGTGGTTGTGTGTATGTGTGGGTGGTGGGTGGGTGGGGGTCGGCTGTTGCTGTATATGTGCTTCTGTCAGCTGACTTAAAAAGTTTAACCTTGTCCTCTTAGTCTACATACTCATTTTATTGTATTTACCTCATTTTGATTTTAATGTGCACATTGCATTGCATCTTTAATCAAATTTTTTATACCTACCAAAGTTGTTTTTCAATGAGTATTGCCCTTTTTGTCCATTGTTAAAAGTCCTAACCAAGGCATCTGACTCTTATGATGTGCTTTCTTAACGTACATTTTTAGAATTAGTCATAATCTTTGATATTGTGTTCGACAACGAGGGAGGGGGAGAGAGATGAGGGGAGGGAGAGGGTGAGAGAGACAGTGAGAGAGAGTAAAGTATGTGTGTACATTTGTTTATGCGTTCTTGTTCCTGTATGTATTTTAATGCGAATGCCAAAACAATTTCCCATTGTGATGTTCTGGGCTAAATAGAGAATCTTGTATCTTGTATCTTGTATTTTTAGCCAGGCAGTTTGACCAGAGTCCACCACTCTACAGCAGTGCTTTGTAACTGCTACGATCTTTCGGGAGGGACTGAGGTAGGAAGTGACTGATACTGGCAAGAGTAGGCCTATCGAATCTAGGTCAATCTGTAAGCCTATACTTTCAATGTGTGCCTGTGGCCCAACCACAGGATGGGTGAGGGTGGTGTGGAGAGGGGAAGGGAAAGACAGATGTGCGCTGTTAAATTAATTAGCTGGCAGGGCAGAACCAACAATTAGTGGCCAGCTAAGGTGGCTTGGATATAGGCGCCTTGGCGTGAGAGTGTGTGTGTGTTGTGTGCGTGTGTTTCTTCGATTCCCTGGATGACCGACGAATTTGTCTTTTATGATGTTGAACATTGTAATTGCTGTGAGGCGTGAGTGTGATTGTATGCATAGCCAAAACATTTTCCATGTGTCTGAGCACTGGGCTAAAGTAAAATCTTGCTCTTGTTCCTTGTTCCTGGTAGGTTGGTTGCTGGTTGTTTTGTTGGCTAGTTGTTGATAGATCGATAACAGTGAGCACACACACACACACACACACACACACACACACACACACACACACACACACACACACACACACAACACACACACACACACACACACACACACATATATATATATATATATATATATACATATATATATATATATATGTACACATATAGATAGAGAGAGAGAGAGAGAGAGAGAGAGAGAGAGAGAGAGAGAGAGATACACAAACACACAGGCAGACAGAGACAGATAAATAGAAAGTTAGACAGACGATAGATAGATAGATAGATAGGCAGACAGATAGACAGACAGATAGATAGATAGATAGATAGATAGATAGGCAGACAGACAGATAGACAGACAGATAGACAGATAGATAGACAGATAGATAGATAGATAGATAGACTTTAGACTTCAAAATACTCTGTCACTGAAGGATAGTAGCATTAGGTCCCACTGGACCTGTTTTGCTATTCTTCACACAAAACATAACACGTGTGAACCAAGTTATAAAATGAGCTGTGATAATCGAGATGCTATAGATACATAAACAGACTGTTAGATAGATAGATAGATATGTATATATATATGTATACAAATATATACACATGCATAAATATATGACCTCCCACCACGAAATCAGTCTTAACTAGCATTTTGGGCATTTTGAGATATACATATCACTGGAAAGTGTACACTCTGCAAATTATTTTGGTACTTGAATAAAGGTTGTACTAAAAAAAAATGTAGAAGTTATGTATGTTTAAAGTCAGTAAGTTGTATGACGGACATTTTGAGAAAACGGCCTCTAAAGTTTTTGTGTGCTCTACTAGACATTCTCCTTAAATTTCTTTATTTGGTGGCTTTGACCCAGTTTGTGTCTAATTTTCGCTTTCATTATCTGAAAGGTGCACCAAAGAGCTTTCCGTCAGTATTTTATATGTGCGGGTACTGCACAGGTTACGGTTTATAATAAGAGACAAAAATAGGTACTTTTGGTAGGAAATTGCTTTCTTTCTGCTGCGATCGGTGCATTAAAATACCATTTTAAATAGATACATAATATTTTTTCAAGAAATAATTTCTGTAGGGGATAGATTATAGTCTACAGAAATCAATTTTGAGAAAAACAAAACACACCAGATAGACCCTCAGTCACCTTTTCAGCTCCTAGTGCTGTTCGACTGATTGCGAGTTAAGACTGATTTCATGGTGGGAGGTCACATATATGTTTTATATACATGATACATAGACAGACAGATAGACAGACAGAAACAGACAGAGACAGAGACAGAGAGACGTGGATAGATAGAAGGTGGATGAATGGATTAGTTGATTGATCGATCTTTGTTTTCCACCAGTAAGAAAAATGACTTGCTTAGTTTAAATGAGTACACAAATGTACGTTGGTATGATCATGTGACTAGATTCAACGGCCTTTCTAAATCAGTCCCCCGGGGAACTGGGGGCGGGGCGGGGGGATGGTGGAAATAGGAGAGGAAAGCAGAAAAAGAAAAGATACACTGACAATGTTGCAGAAAGGGTAGAGAAATCATTTGTAGAGAACAAGGGTCTGACACACAACCGATAGACCTGGATTTACATACCTGCCTAACCCCTCTTTTGATATTTTGAAAAGAGCTTAATATATCATTTTCTACTCTCGTTTCTACTGTTTGTTCCCCGTGCATATTCCTTCTTATTCTTACATCCTTTCCATCAACATTGAGGCTTTCTAGTTGTTTGATCAATTCTTCGTGTCTTACCCGATCAAAGGCCTTGGTATAATCAACAAAACATAAATATAACTCCTTATTCAACTCGACTCTTATGAGAATTCTTAGAATGTATATAGCATTAATAGTTCCTTTCCTCACCCAAACAGATTGTGTAAAACCTCGTACCAACTTGTCACTGCTATCTCATACCAACTTGTCACTGCTATCTCATACCAACTTGTCACTGCTATCTCATACCAATTTGTCACTGCTAATTCACATCAACTTGTCACTGCTAATTCATACCAACTTGTCACTGCTATCTCATATCAGCTTGTCACTGCTATCTCATACCAACTTGTCACTGCTATCTCACACCAACTTGTCACTGCTATCTTACACCAACTTGTCACTGCTATCTCATACCTACTTGTCACTGCTATCTCATACCAACTTGTCACTGCTAATTCACATCAACTTGTCACTGCTAATTCATACCAACTTGTCACTGCTATCTCATATCAGCTTGTCACTGCTATCTCATATCAACTTGTCACTGCTATCTACACCAACTTGTCACTGCTATCTTACACCAACTTGTCACTGCTATCTCATACCAACTTGTCACTGCTAATTCACACCAACTTGTCACTATCTCATACCAACTTGTCACTGCTAATTCACACCAACTTGTCACTGCTAATTCATATTAACTTGTCACTGCTATCTCATACCAGCTTGTCACTGCTATCATATGCCAACTTGTCACTGATAATTCATACCAACTTGTCACTGCTAATTCATACCAACTTGTCACTGCTATCCCATACCAACTTTTCACTGCTAATTCATACCAACTTGTCACTGCTAATTCATACCAACTTGTCACTGCTATCCCATACGAATCTATCACTGCTGTCTGACCCCAAACAGATTGTGTAAACACTCGTATCGACTCGTCACTGCTATCTCATACCAACTTGTGACTGCTATCCCATATGAACCTATCACTCGTGTTTCACCCAAAAGAGATTGTGTGAAAACGCATACCAGCTTATCACTGCTGTCTTATATCAACCTGTCACTGCAGTCTGACCACAACAGACTGTAAAAAAACTTATGCCATCTTGTCACTGCTGTCTCATACAACTTATCACTGCTGTCTCATACAACTTGTCACTGCTGTCTCATACAACTTATCACTGCTGTCTCATACAACTTGTCACTGCTTTCTTATCTCAACTTATCACTGCTGTCTCATACAACTTATTACTGCTGTCTTATACAACTTGTCACTGCTGTCTCATACAACTTGTCACTGCTGTCTTATCTCAACTTATTACTGCTGTCTCATACAACTTGTCACTGCTGTCTCATACAACTTATTACTGCTGTCTCATACAACTTGTCACTGCTGTCTAATACAACTTATCACTGCTGTCTCATACAACTTGTCACTGCTGTCTTATCTCAACTTGTCACTGCTGTCTCATACAACTTATCACTGCTGTCTTATCTCAACTTGTCACTGCTGTCTCATACAACTTATCACTGCTGTCTTATCTCAACTTGTCACTGCTGTCTCATACAACTTGTCACTGCTGTCTCATACAAATTGTCACTGCTGTCTCATACAACTTGTCACTGCTGTCATATACAACTTGTCACTGCTGTCTCATACAACTTGTCACTGCTGTCTTATCTCAACTTGTCACTGCTGTCTCATACAACTTGTCACTGCTGTCTTATACAACTTGTCACTGCTGACTCATACAACTTGTCACTGCTGTCTCATACAACTTGTCACTGCTGTCTCATACAACTTGTCACTGCTGTCTCATACAACTTGTCACTGCTGTCTCATACAACTTGTCACTGCTGTCTCATACAACTTGTCACTGCTGTGTATTACAACTTGTCACAGCTGTCTCATACAACTTGTCACTGCTGTCTCATACAACTTATCACTGCTCTCATACAACTTGCCACTCTTGTCTCATACAACTTGTCACTGCTGTGTCATACAACTTGTCACTGCTGTCTCATACAACTTATCACTGCTGTCTCATACAACTTGTCACTCTTGTCTCATACAACTTGTCACTGCTGTGTCATACAACTTGTCACTGCTGTCTTATACAACTTGTCACTGCTGTCTCATACAACTTGTCACTGCTGTCTCATACAACTTGTCACTGCTGTGTCATACAACTTATCACTGCTGTCTCATACAACTTGTCACTGCTGTCTTATCTCAACTTGTCACTGCTGTCTCATACAGCTTGTCACTGCTGTCTCATACAACATGTCACTGCTGTCTTATCTCAACTTGTCACTGCTGTCTTATCTCAACTTATCACTGCTGTCTCATACAACTTGTCACTGTTGTCTCATACAACTTATCACTGCTGTCTCATGCAACTTGTCACTGCTGTCTCATACAACTTGTCACTGCTGTCTCATACAACTTGTCACTGTTGTCTCATACAACTTGTCACTGCTGTCTCATACAACTTGTCACTGCTGTCTTATACAACTTGTCACTGCTGTCTCATACAACTTGTCACTGCTGTCTCATACAACTTGTCACTGCTGTCTTATCTCAACTTGTGACTGCTCTCTTATCTCAACTTGTCACTGTTGTCTCATACAACTTGTCACTGCTGTCTCATACAACTTGTCACTGCTGTCTTATACAACTTGTCACTGCTGTCTCATACAACTTGTCACTGCTGTCTTATACAACTTGTCACAGTTGTCTCATACAACTTGTCACTACTGTCTCATACAACTTATCACTGCTGTCTCATACAACTTATCACTGCTGTCTCATACAACTTGTCACTGCTGTCTTATACAACTTGTCACTGTTGTCTCATACAACTTGTCACTACTGTCTCATACAACTTATCACTGCTGTCTCATACAACTTATCACTGCTGTCTCATACAACTTGTCACTGCTGTCTCATACAACTTGTCACTGCTGTCTCATACAACTTGTCACTGCTGTCTCATACAACTTGTCACTGCTGTCTCATACAACTTATCACTGCTGTCTCATACAACTTATCACTGCTGTCTCATACAACTTGTCACTGCTGTCTCATACAACTTATCACTGCTGTCTCATACAACTTGTCACTGTTATCTCATACAACTTATCACTGCTATCTCATACAACTTGTCACTGCTGTCTCATACAACTTGTCACTGCTGTCTCATACAACTTGTCACTGCTGTCTCATACAACTTGTCACTGCTATCTCATACAACTTGTCACTGCTGTCTCATACAACTTGTCACTGCTGTCTCATACAACTTGTCACTGCTGTCTCATACAACTTATCACTGCTGTCTCATCCAAAACAGATTGTATACAAACTCATACCAACTTATCACTGTTGTCTGACCAAAACAGATTGTATACAAACTCATACCAACTTTTCACTGATCTCTCATCCTAAACAGAGGACCCCAACACCCCATTGTGACGGGCCCGTCGTCCATCATCAGTGGACAGCGGAACAGGTGGACCTGTCTGGTGGACGGAGCATCCAGCAAGGCGCCCAGCGTGTACTGGCAATTCGGTAACGGTACCCGTCTACCCACCTCCACCTTCTTCAGCGAGTCCTACGTGTACACTGATAGCAACCGATTGCAAATGTGAGTGGTGTGGGTTCTATCGGCTTGGGCTGTGTTATATCATGCTGGGGTTGGGGTTGGTTGCATTATATCATGTTGCGCGGAGTGGGCTATGTTAGACCATGTTGGAGTGGGCTGTGTTAGATGATGATGCTGACGACGATGATGATAATGATATCGACGACGACGACGATGATGATGATGACGACAACGACACTGATGATGACGACGACGACAAACGATTGATGATGACGGCAATGATGACGACGACGATGACGTAATTTGCAGCCACAGGGTAACGAGCACGCTGACGTTAACAGTGACGCCAGGAGCTCCCTCCTTCAATCTGACGTGTGGAGCTGCTCATCAGGACACCAAGAGCCTGAAGAACTATGACTTGCCTGTCACTGTGTCCTGTGAGTTTCCTTTATCTGGTCATTTTGTTTATTCATTCATTCATTCATTCATTCATTCATTCATTCATTCATTCATTTACTCATCATTCATTCATTCATTCATTCATTTACTCATCATTCATTCATTCATTCATTCGTTCATTCATCATTCATTCATTCATTCGTTCATTCATTCATTCGTTTATTCATTGTTCATTCACTCATTCATTAATTCATTCATGTATTCATTCACTCGTTCATTCATTGTTTCTTTCATCCATTTAATCGTTTATTCATCCATTTGTTTATTCATGTATTTGTTGATGTATATATTGATTGATTGATTATTTGATTGATTGATTCATTCATTCTGTTAAGCTCACTAAGGCTTGAACTAGAATGGAAAGACAGAGAAACAGACCTATAAGCTCTAACACCCCCTTTCACTAACTAAATAAGGAAATCTTTGGACAAAATACATTTACACAAATTTTATAAATGACAAACAATACAACATGACGCATCATTCGTACATATCGTAAACATGGATATAACATCACTAGAGGTGGTACCAAGAAAACCA
This sequence comes from Monoplex corrugatus, assembly GCA_030674185.1. Classification (NCBI taxonomy): domain Eukaryota; kingdom Metazoa; phylum Mollusca; class Gastropoda; order Littorinimorpha; family Ranellidae; genus Monoplex; species Monoplex corrugatus. Next base: position 37,340,537 of record JAPXFY010000034.1, read on the forward strand.
ACATTGCATACATTTCAAATCCACAAAGAAACACCCCAAAATTACTTAGAACAACATCAAAACGCACACACACACACACAAAAGGCAAATGTCAGCAATGAATAAATGCGTTCAACCACGTACATTTGTTCTGATTGCTTTCGTTCATTGATTCACATGTGTGGCAACCCTCATGAGGAGGAAAACTCCTTCAATACTTAGACTCACGAAGGATAACGTTCACAGTCTTACACAAAGTTCCGACACTATGATTCTCAAGTTTCTCTTCAGGCTCACAAATGCTTGGAGTGGCGAACAGGTGCTGACTGAACAAACGTTGAAAATAGAGCAAAGACCCTCGAATCAGCAGAATGATGAATCCCGCGAAGGACAATGTCGAGGAAACGAGCCGCGACGAACAGCTGGGCAGTAGGCTCGTAGCGTGGTGGTTACTGCCGAATCCTGCCGGAAGTTGCTGTTGCAGAAACGCCCACCAGCCATACTTGCTCTGCACGCTCGTCACGTTACCGCAGTTCGGACATGTTCGCCCTTTTCACAGAGCCTTGGGCCAACACAGACAGGAACGACGACTGTGGCACAGGACACTACTGATTTTTATCCCATACACCGACGAAATAGGGAAACAACTACCACTACCGACCGGGAGGTATATGAAAAGCTACTCATTAGACAAGGCAGCAGAAACTCTTTCACTTCTAAAACACAACGTCGAACTACGAATCAGTGACTGGCCCTAACCACACTAACCACATACCGACTGTAGCAGAAGGGGACAGACTTCAACTGACTCCTGGTTACACATTTTACAAGACACAGACACTCTGCACTTCTAGGACACAACATCGAACTAAAAAACCAGTGACTGGACCTAACCACCCTAAACCATATACCGACTGTAGCAGAAGGGGACAGACGTCAATGACTCCTGGTTACACATTTTACAAGACACAGAAACTCCTTACTTCTAGGACACAAAGTCCAACTACAAGTGGAACCTCTGACTAAAAACTGGCCCTAACCACCCTGACTGCATACCGACTGTAGCAGAGGGCCCCAAAATACTGACTGACTCCTCACACAGAAACTCTTTTTATCCAGCCAACCCAACAAGTTGACAGAACTAGTGTTCACAAAACAAACAAAAAACAATCCAAAAAGCACGCAAACATTTACACATACACAGGCCCACATAAACCATAACCTAGGCCACAAACACGAGTTGACAGAACATCTGTCCACAACCAAAGTACAAAAATCACGCAAAAATATGCACGCAGGCCCAGGTAAACTATGACTGAACAGGTGAGTTTTATCCCACTTGGCAAAATTCTACACGCTCTGACCCAACAAAACACCCCTGTCCCCAAATAAGAAAAGGAAAAAAAATAAACAAACTGCTGTGACACATTCATTCAAAAAAGAGGAAGAAGAAGAAAAAGAAGAAGAAGGAGGAGGAGAAGAAGAAGAAGACAATGATAATGAAGAAGAAGAAGAAGACCAAAGTCCAACTACAAGTGGAACCTCTGACCAGAAACTGGCCCTAACCACCCTGACTGCATACCAACTGTAGCAGAGGGCCCCAAAACACCGACTGACTTCTCACACAGAAACTCTTTTTATCCAGCCAACCCAACAAGTTGACAGAACTAGTGTTCACAAAACAAACAAACAAAATCCAAAAAGCACGCAAAAATACACACACAGGCCCAAGTAAACCATGACTGGACAGGTGAGTTTTATCCCACTTGGCAAAATTTCACATGATTTGACCCAATGAAACACCCCTGTCCCCAAATAAGAAAAGGAAAGGAAAAAAAAAAACAAACTGCAGTGACACATTCATTCATTCATTCATTCATTCATTTAATCATTCATCCATCCATTCATCGTTCATTCATTCATTCATTCATTCATTCATTCATTCATTCATTCGTCCATCCATTCATTCATTCATCCATCCATTCATTCATTTACTCATTCATCTGTATGTGTTCGATAAAGTCTTATGTACTTTTTCTTAGGATTGATAGTTGGGTACACGTATTAAGTGCACCCCCCCCTGCACCCCCCGCCCCGGCGGGGGGGGATGCCAGGGGCTCTTTCAGTATAAATAGTATCCCCCACCTTCTGGAAATTATGTGCTAGACATTTCCTCTTTTCTGTCGCTGTGTTTGTTTCTGCCTTGTTCCCTTGCTTTCTGTCATTTCTTCGTGTCATTTTCTGCCTTGCTGGTCCATTCACCTGTATGTGTTCGACAAGTCTGATACACTTTTTCTTAGGATTGATAATTTGGTACATGTATTAAGTGCATTATTGGCTCTAGGGAGGTGAGGTAGCAATTTTAGGTAGCTTATGCTTGTTTTCATGTTTTGCTGTCCTTAGGTATGCTTTAATCTTTATTCAGGTGTCTTTTTTAGATCCGTTGTGCGATAAATTGGACGGAGTGATGTACGTCAGGGGCACGTCCTTAGATTATGTGTGTTTCTTTGTGTGTATGTGTGTGTGTGTTTCTTTGTGTGTATGTGTGTGTGTTTCTTTGTGTGTATGTACGTGTGTGTGTGTTGTGTGTGTTTTGTGTTTGTGTGTATGTGTTGTGTGTGTGTTTTTTTGTGTGTATGTGTGTGTGTGTGTGTGTGTGTGTGTGTGTGTGTGTGTGTGTGTGTGTGTGTGTGTGTGTGTGTGTGAGTGTATGTGTGTGTGTATGTGTGTATGTGTGTGTTTGTGTGTGTGTGTGTGTGTATGTATGTGTGTTTGTGTATGTGTGTTTGTGTGTGTGTGTGTGTGTGTGTGTGTGTGTGTGTGTGTGTGTGTGTGTGTGTGAGTCAGTAACATTTTTGTATTAAGCTGACAACAGATGGTTTATGATGACGATATGTCTGTAAGTGTGTGATCTATGTTCGTTCGTTAGTTCTTTTAACGTCTATTCGCATATGTGCTTTTAGACGACGTGTGTTGTGTGTGTATTGATGATTGTGTGTTTGTGTTTCGTGTGTTTCATGTGTGTTTTTTTGTGTGTGTCTGTATGTGTGTGTGTGTGTGTGCGCGCACGCGTGTTGTGTATGTGTGTGTGTGTGCTCGTGGGTGCGTGTGTTTTGTTTGTTGTGTGTGTGTGTGTGTGTGTGTGTGTGTGTGTGTGTGTGTGTGCAGGAGAGAGGAGAGGGGGATGGAGAGTCATCGTCATGTGCCTTGTCGCATGGCATTGGCGATCACGGCCCTCCATACATCATCATCATCATTATAATCATGTGCCTTTTTGCCACATGGCGCTGGAGACCATGGCCCTCCATACGACATCACATCTTCATCATGTGCCTTACTGGGTGGCGTGAGTGATCATGGTCCTCCTTATGAATCTATCTTTTGTTACTGCAAGTATATTGCCTACCCTTTCCATACCCAATAACTAATATTTTATTCATGTGTCCTCCTGGTGCTCTTTTTCCCTCTAGCTTTCCTGTTGTGACTAGGTCTAGTTCAACGCGTTTTCTAACACAAGTTTTAAGTGGTCCACGCTTTCTTTCACACAAACACATTCTGTTCTCTAACCTGGCACCCAGCACTACCATTCCTGAGTGGCATAACTCTTTTAAGTTTCAACTCTCTCTTCTCTCCTCTCTCTCTCTCTCTCTCTCACACAGCACACACATACACACACTCTCTCTCTCTCTCTCCCTCCCTCTCTCTCTCTTTTCCTCTCTCACCACTTTCTCTACCTCTCTCCCTCTTCCCTTGTTTCTCTCTCTCTGACACCCCCCCCCCCCCCCACACACTAGCCACAACCAAAAACAATCACAAATCAAGACCACTCACACTTTACAAAAACAGCAATATTCCCACTGAAAGCGCTGCCCTGACTGTTCACAACAGTGCACACGTAATTTCCGGCACCAGCGGGAACGAGGCAGAAAATAGTCAAGCTACGTCAATACTGACGCCATCTTAGTCCACAAGATGGCAGTAGGCAGAGGATTGCTTGGTACGAGCAAGGAATAGTAGGAGGTAAACCGTGTCCTTGGAGACTGGAGTTATGAGATATGATTATAGGTGCAGCTGCAATATTTGAATAAACATAGACATGTTACCAAAAACATTTGTGGCAAAACTGATCAGAAACTGACCAAACCTGAAACATTGAAGAAGAAGAAGACAGAAGGAGAAGAAAGAGGAGAAGGAGGGAAAAATAGATCAATCTATTTGCCTTTCTATCTATTTATATGTCTATCTGTCTGTCTGGTTATCTATCTATCTATCTATCTATCTATCTATCTATCTCTCTCTATCTATCTATCTATCTATCTATCTATCTATCTATCTATCTATCTATCTACATCTATGTGTGTATGTGCGCGCGCGCGCGTGGTGTGTGTGTGTGTGTGTGTGCTAATTTAAAACGTGAATGTATTCAAATTTTTGTTGATATTTCATGCGTGTATCAACCACATTTACACTTGTGTTGTGTGTGTGTGTGTGTGTGTGTGTGTATGTGTGTGTGTGTGTGTGTGTGTGTGTGTGTGTGTGTGTGTGTGTGTGTGTGTGTGTGTGGTTTAAATGTAAGCGTGGTTGATACACGCATGAAATGTCAACAAATATTTGAATACATTCACGTTTTAAATTAGCACACACACACACACACACACACACACACACACACACACACACACACACACACACACACACACACACACACACACTATATCAATAACCAACTCAAGCAAATTAACATTACGAAGTACAAGAGGAAAGGCAAAGCTAATCATGAGCACAAGTAATAAAATATGTAAGCATTCTTCAGGCATGACTAGTAAACTGCATTAGAAATGAAGTATAGTCGGTAACAGACAATATAACCTTTATAATGGCTACCTGGTTGAACCTGGCTCTCAGTTACAAAAAAGCCACTTACTGCGTAGCTTTCATTGACGATCTGGCCGACTTCTTCAGTACAACTGCTGGGTTGAGAACGGGCTTCAGTGCGCACCACCGTGAGCGAACTCACGACAGTGCGACTGAATAAGTGAGGAGTACACCGATGGCAGGTTGAGGGTGGGGTTCCTTGCGGCGATGTAAACTGCCTCCTTTACTCCCCTCTGGAACCATCTTGCTTCTTGGTCGAGAACTTGCACACTGTCCTTTTCAAAGTGGTGTTGGGTGTGGGTCAGATGTTCTCCCACTGGAGAGGACTCACGTTTGTGTTCTTTTAATCTTTTGTGCAAGTTGCGCTCAGTTTCGCCAATATAACTATGGTCACAGTCCTGGCAGTCTATCTTGTATATCACCCCTGATGTGTCCAATTTGTCTGTTTTGTCTTTGGGGTGGACTAACTGGCTTCTGATGGTGTTGGTGGGCTTGGCGTGGACACTGACTCCCAACTTCCTGATCTTCCTGCTGAGAGCCTCAGTGACGCCGTTGACGTATGGCATGGAGACGTGCCCTCTAAATTATCAGCTTTAGACTATTAACTACAATTGTATCATTGTTTTAAGGAAAAGATACCTTAGTAAGTAAGTTAATAATTAAAAAATAAACACAAGACTAAATGAAAATTAATGAAATGTCCCTCTTGAAAAGATTTGATAAATTCAAGAAAGGTAATTTAAATCGAATAAAACCCAGATGTACCATGATGAAATGTCCCTTTGATATCAGATATATCAATATTGTTAAATGTGTTCAAGTATAAAAACATGATTCAAAGTAGTGATGAAATTTGTAAGTTAACTTTTTCACATCGTAACGCTAGCCCGCTAGCGTTCTCGCGGAGAACCGCAGGCACCAGAATGCTAGGGGTATAGCGTTCAGCAAGCTCGCCGCTGACAACGTAATGCTTGGATTCTAGCATCTTGCGTTAGAAAATTCCTACGTGAAGCCAGTTACGGTCTTAGTTAAACAACCTCTATTATAGTATCAAGTAACCATTTCTAAATACTGTGAGAGTGATTTCCCAAATAAAAAGTCTATTTGAAGAATTTTTCGGGCATGAGAACAACGTCACCCGAACCGCGTGCTTCACTGAAACAAAGGCAAAATGGAGCGCCCTGTGAATGCGCGATGTCGCTGTTCACTCAGGATTGTGGAATTTTTGTGTGTGTGTGTACTTTTTTGAGCTGATCAGATGATACAAGTCATGGAGAATTGGTGTCTCTTTTTTCTGTTTTGTTTACATTTGCTGAATGGATGAAATACTTGTCTGAAATGCTCCTCAACCATGATATTTCATTGCACAAATAACCTCAAAGCATGTCTGAACAAACCTTATACTGTAGATATCCTAAAAGAGGATTAAATTATCTTTCTAACCATACTCTACATGTTGATGTTAGTCATTTGGGGTGCCTGTGAAAATTAATTCAAAGTGGCCTAAAAATGCACGTTTCCAAGGAAAGTAGTCAGTGGCAATTGGCACGTCTGCAGGGAAGTAGGTCAAATAGACAGCTGACGATGCCAAAGTGTTAAACAGTTCACAAACTAAAGGCCCACTCACACTGCACTGCAAGCGTCACAGTATTGCTACTAGCAGAGGCCATGCTGTTTGTCACACGACAAAAATAAACGCCCGCGTCAGAGTCCGTCACGCCACTAATGGTCAAGTCAGGCATGACCACTGTCCCGCTGCTGTAACGGCCAGCCACGATAACTTGCACATTGTTTTTAAACTATTGGAGCAAAAAAGCTGCAGGGTAAGCTGAGTAAGGGCATAACAGAGTTACCGTACTTCCTTTGGCCTGGGTAAACTGTGTGGTGGTGCTGTTCAATTGTGGAGGGTCTGTTCAAGAGAAATATGACATGAATTTTATCAACACACATAAATATTATGTTTATCACATTCTACATTTTTCATGAAACAATGATAGGTTTCTTCTTCTTCTTCTTCTGCTTTTTCTTCTTCTTCTGCTGCTGCTGCTTCTTCTGCTTTTTCTTCTTCTTCTGCTGCTGCTGCTTCTTCTTCTGCTTTTTCTTCTTCTTCTTTTCTGCTATTTCTTCTTCTTCTTCTTCTGCGACTTCTTCTTCTTCTTCTTCTTCTTCTTCTTCTTCTTCTTCTTCTCCTCCTCCTTCTTCTTCTGCTTCTTCTTCTGCTTCTTCTCCCCTAACTGCGTAAAGACTCACTGAGGTGCTGCAATAAAGAACTGGGACACCACATTCCTGCAGGTCTGTCAGTTGTGTGCCAAAACCAGGGTCTCTGGAATGGTTTCTCTGTCCATTTCACAATGCTTTCAATCCATTGTTGTTGTTATTCTTGTTGTGTGTGTGTTCTTTTTTTCGTTTTCAGTATTCCGCTCTGTCTCCCTCTCTCACCAGTTCCCTGGAGGACTGATGTAGCAAGGCCATCAGATCTTGTCACATGGCCATACTAACGAAGTTTCCTCTTCTTAATTGAAGTCAGCAGATCTTCATATGGTCCATTGTGCTGCTTGATGGTTTGGCGTATTTGTTCATTGGTGATATGATCAGTGTATCTGATGTTTAGCATCTTGTTCTTTGGTGATGTGATCAGTGTATCTGATGATTGATAACACATCATTTCCATGCCTCAGATAAACAAATACATTGTCTTAAAATTCACTTAATTAATAACTGAAAGTATCGCTGACACCAATCCTGCTGTTGTGCAGTTGTGTTATGTTCTGTTAGTCATTTAGACAGAGCTGAGGACTCAACATCTGATATTCTGAATTCAAACCCAACCTGCAATGGTATAAACTGGCCTGTTAGCTGCCCATCTTAGCTTAGTACTTCCACCATTCTGGTGGTGTCAGCTTAATGTTTAACTCTTTGACGACGGGCTACTTCGATCAAGGTAACAGCTGAGCTCTCACTGAGGACGGGCTACTTCCGTCATAGTAACAGACGGTCTAGGGTATATAACTCCCTTACTTTTGTTATGCTAATGATTTAGTAGTTGGCAGTTGCTTCCCTTGTGGAGGGAACTTCCGTTGAACGCTTCAGCTACGTTTTGCCAGTTTCTTTGTCTAAAATCGATGGATAAGTTCACTTGCACCCGGTTCTCAGTGATTTCACTGTGGCAGGCCCTAGGCCAGCAGGAGAGGTCAGCTGTGGCAAGTGCAGTCACAATAGGTTAATAAAACCCCTCTCACTGCCTCCGCACATCAAAACTTTGCCAGCACAAAAGATTTTTCACAGGTTTAGGGAATCCGCCAGATAACTGTTGGCAGATTGAGAGCAGAGCATATGGAATTGTCTAGGTGCGATGAATTATTTTTGAACAAACTTCAAACACACTCCAAACTCCAAATGGAGTTGTTAACATCATCAAACGGACTTCATTGTGTTGTACAAGACAAACTGACTTCATTGTGTTTTATAGGACAATATTCAGTTGTATTTCCAGCCTAGAGCATCCTCTTTAATTACAACAAATTCTGTACACCACAATGTATTCTCACGCCCAACATATTCTAAAGCCTACTAAAAAAAAAAGTTAAATTCTAATTGGTAAGTCTTCTCAACAACTACAGGTTGAATATTTCTAGACCATTTTTAGACTAACATAACAATTGTCCTCCTCCCAATTTTCCCACAGTAAAGCAGACGATACAATGGCGTGGACTAACATATGAACGGTCCATGGGAGGAAAGTTTTTTGGGGGGGTCTAGCAATCTGAAATATTATCAACATTTTTGTTATGATTTCTACCTCTACCATTGTAAATATGATGTCAAAAAGTTTCTGTAGCTTTAGCTATGGTCGTTTTAGCTTGTAACGATATATATTTGTGTATTCTTTAGTCTTGTAGTTGATTTGGGCTAACGAGGTTTTCAAAAGCTGAAAAGAATATTATTATTATCAGAGACAAATGTTAAATTAAAGCGTATTTGTTATTGTTAGCGAAATTCTTGTTCATTTTGTTTTTCATTTTATAATAAATTAGTTTTCAATTCTTTGACGTTTGGCTGTGTTGCAATGTATACAGTGTGTGTGTTTGTGTGTGTGTATGTTTTGTATATATGTGAATGAGTGTGTGTGTGAGTGTGTGTTTGTATGTGTGTGTGCGTGCGTGTGTGTGATTTGGGGAGAGAGAGAGAAGGGAGCGAGAGAGAGAGAGAGAGAGAGAGAGAGAGAGAACGGCAGAGAAAAAGACAGAAAGAGAGAGAGAGAGGGAGAGGATGAGGATGAGAGAGAAGAGAGAGCAAGAGAGGGAGTGAGAGAGAGAGCAAGAGACAGAGAGAGAGCGAAAGAGAGAAAAGAGAGAGAGAAACAAACAAAGAGAGAAAGAAAGAGAGAGGGAGTGAGAGAGAGAGAACAAGAGACAGACACAGAAAGACAGAGAGAGACAAAAGAGAAAGCAAGAGAGAGACAGACACAGAGAGAGAACAGATAGAGCAAGAGAGAGAGGATGAGAGAGAGAAACAGAGAGCAAGAGACAGAGAGAGAGTGAGAGACAGAGAGAGAGAGACCAGAGAGAGAGAGAGAGATTGTCTCGCCATGTTTCATTTTGTTCCTGTCTCAACAGAGAATGTGATTCTATGTAACGACGCCTACAGTGTTTTTTGTACACACAGGCACACAGACACACACACACACACACACACGATATATACACGCCACACACACACACACAAACAAACACACACATTCACACACACACCTGCACACTCACACAAACAAACACACACACATGCACACTCACACACACACACACATACTGACACACACACAAACACACACACACACACACGCGCGCGCGCAACACACACACAGAATAAGAGCACCTTGTCACAACAGGAAACAGACACATTCGCACACATATACATATAGACAGACAGCACACACACGCACGCACCTATGCACGCACACACACACAAGCACGCACGAACAAAAGCACACATTTACGTACACTGTCACTATGCACACACACACACATACACACACACGCGCGCACACATACATACACACACACACACACACGCACACACAGTCACACACACACGCACACACACACAGTCACACATACACACACACACACACACACACACACACACACACACACAAAAAAATACACGAACACATACACAAGCACAAATACATACACGTGCGCACACACACACGCACGCAAGCACGTACGCGCAAGTACACACACACAGAGGCACGGGCACCCATGCACGCACAGAGATTGTGGTTCTGTATAATGACACCCAAGGCGTTCTACACACACACACACACACACACACACACACACACACAACACACACACACACACAGTGTACACACACACACACAAACTCACACACTCACACACACACACACACACACTCACACACAGACAGACACACACACACACACACCACACACACACACACACACACAAACCTCAACTCACCCCACACACTCACACACACAGACAACACTCACACACACACACCACACACACACACACACACACACACACACTCAGACACACACACACACACACGCAGACACACACACACACACGCAGGAATTAGAGCACCTTGTCAGAACAGGAAAACTGGAGGGAAAAAGAACACCTGGTAAGCTCAGTGAAAAATATTGAACGGACTTGCAGGGTAGCTGAGGACAGAGATTGTGGAAGATGTACTTGCAACAACAAGGGATATATTCGTATGGAGGGCCATAATCGCCAACGCCACGTGGCAGGGCACATGATGATGATGATGATGACAGTGGTCACAACAGGAAAACTGGAGGGAAAGAAAACACCAAGTAGACCCAGGGAGAAAATATTGGACGGACTTGCAGAGTGGCTGAGGACAGAAAGGGTGGGAGATGTACTTGCACCAACAAAGGATAGATTCGTGTGAAGGGCCATGATCACCAACACCATGTGGCAGGGCACATGATGATGATGATGATGATGATAATGATAATGATAACGCAATGTGCTTGAGAGTGGGTTAGGAAATTAAATGGATGAAAGAAAAATCATCTAAGACGTCAAAACTTACAATTTTGATAAACGTACAAAAATAAAACTTACATATGATTTTCAAAATTTGCAAATTTAATTTCATTTTTATCCATCTGACGTACGAATTTCATAAATGTATGATAATAAGCGATAGTCAGATGGAACAACTCTGAACGATCAACTGTTTTGATTTGTGTACTTGTAGAAAGCGTTCATATTTGTGACCTCCCACCACGAAATCAGTCTTAACTCGCACTCAGTCGAACAGCACTAGGAGCTGAAAAGGTGACTGAGGGTCTATCTGGGGTGTTTTGACTTTTTCTTAACATTGATTTCTGTAGACTATAATCTACCCCCCACAGAAATTTTCTTCTTGAAAAAGTACTATTATTCAATTCAAAATGGTATTCTAATGCATTGATCGCAGCAGAAAGAACGCAATTTCCTACCAAAAGTACCTATTTTTGTCTCTTATCATGAACTGTAACCTGCACAGTACCCGCACATGTAATATACTGACGGAAAGCTCTTTGGTGTGCCTTTCAAATAATGACAGGTAAAATCAAGAACAAACTGGGTCAAAGCCACCAAATAAAGAAATTTAAGGAAAATATGTAGGAGAGCACACAAAAACTTTAGAGAAAGAGAGAGGATGAGAGAGAGAGAAACAGAGAGAGCAAGAGAAAGAGAGACAGAGACAGAGAGAGCAAGAGACAGAGAGAGAGAGACGGAGACTTAATGACTTTAAACATACATAACTTCTACATGTTTTTAGTACAGGCTCTATTCAAGTACCAAAATAATCAGCAGAATGTACACTTTCCAGTGATATGTATCTCAAAATGCTAGTTAAGACTGATTTCGTGGTGGCAGGTCACATTTAATTTTCGTGTGTTTCTGGTTCAGATAAAAGTGCTGAATGACAAAAACTGATAACACTCTCCCTTCTTTTGTCTGACGTGTGTGAGATTAAACACTGATAACTGATAGCTCGATTAGTTTGCATCATCGCTTTAATCCAGGGTGTTTGATTTCATCAGCTGTAACTTGAGGGTGCGAGTCTGCTTCCTCCCTGTTGTCAGTTGTGGGTAGGTTTGGTTCTGTTGTTTGACACTCTGGTTGTATTTGATGATGTTGTGTTGTGTTGTGTTGTGCTGTGTTGTGCTGTGTTGTGCTGTGTTGTGCTGTGCTGTGTTGTGGTGTGCTGTGTTGTGTTGTTGTGCTGTGGTGTGGCGTGTGTGTTGTGTTGTGCTGTGTGTGTGTGTTGTGCTGTGGTGTGGGGAAGCGTGGTGTGTTGTGTTGTGCTTTGGTGTGGCGTGGTGTGTTGTGGTGTCTTGTGGTGTGTTGTATTGTGTTGTGTTGTGGTGTGGTGTGGTGTGTTGTGGTTGTGTTGTGTTGTGTTGTGGTGTGTTGTGTTTTTTGTGTTGTGTTGTGTTGTGTGTGGTGTGGTGTGTGTGGCGTGGTGTGTTGTGTTGTGTTGTGGGTGGTGTGGTGTGTTGTGTTGTGGTGTGGTGTGGTGTGTTGTGCTGTGGTGTGGTGTGTTGTGTTGTGTTGTGTTGTGGTATGGTGTGGTGTGGTGTGGTGTGGTGTGTTGTGGTGTGGTGTGGTGTGTTGTGGTGTGTTGTTTTGTGTTGTGTTGTGTTGCGGTGGGCGTGGTGTGTTGTGTTGCGCTGTGGTGTGGTGTGGGTGTTGTGGTGTGTTGTGGTGTGGCGTGTTCTGGTGTGTTGTTTGTACTGTGGTATGGCGTGGTGTGTTGTGTTGTGCTGTGGTGGGCATGGTGTGTTGTGTTGTGTTGCGGTGTGTTGTGTTGTGTTGTGTTGTGTTGTGTTGTGTTGTGTTGTGTTGTGTTGCTTGTGTTTTGGTGTGGCGTGTTGTGATGTGTTGTGTTGTACTGTGTGGTATGGCGTGGTGTGTTGTTTGTGCTGTGGTGTGGCATGGTGTGTTGTGTTGTGTTGCGGTGTGGTGTGTTGTGGTGTGTTGTGTTGTGTTGTGCTGTGGTGTGGCATGGTGTGTTGTGTTGTGTTGTGTTGCGGTGTGGTGGTTGTGGTGTGTTGTGTTGTGCTGTGTTGTGCTGTGGTGTAGCGTGTTGTGTTGTGTTGTGTTGTGTTGTGCTGTGTTGTGCTGTGCTGTGCTGTGCTGTTGCGTGGTGTGTTGTGTTGCGGTGTGGTGTGGTGTGGCATGGTGTGTTGTGTTGTGCTGTGGTGTGGCATGGTGTGTTGTGTTGTGCTGTGGTGTGGCGTGGTGTGTGTGTTGTGTTGTGCTGTGGTGTGCGTGGTGTGTTGTGTTGTGTTGTGCTGTGGTGTGGCATGGTGTGTTGTGTTGTGTTGTGCTGTGGTGTGGCATGTGTGTTGTGTTGTGTTGTGTTGTGTTGTGCTGTGGTGTGGCGTGGTGTGTTGTGTTGTGTTGTGCTGTGGTGTGGCGTGGTGTGTTGTGTTGTGTTGTGCTGTGGTGTGGCATGGTGTGTTGTGTTGTGTTGTGCTGTGCTGTGGTGTGGCGTGGTGTGTTGTGTTGTGTTGTGTTGTGTTGTGCTGTGGTGTGGTGTGGTGTGTTGTGGTGTCGTGTGGTGTTGTGTTGTGTTGTGCTGTGTTGCGATGTGTTGTGGTGTGGTGTGTTGTGTTGTGGTGTGTGTGATGTTGTGTTTGTGTTGTGTTGTGTTGTTTTGTGTTGTGCTGTGGTGTGGTGTGTTGTGTTGTGGTGTGTTGTGCTGTGGTGTGTTGTGCTGTGGTGTGGTGTGTTGTGCTGTGGTGTCTTGTGGTGTGTTGTGTTGTGTTGTGTTGTGTTGTGGTGTGGTGTGGTGTGGTGTGGTGTTTGTGCTGTGGTGTGGCATGGTGTGTTGTGTTGTGTTGTGATGTGTGTGATGTTGTGTTTGTGTTGCGTTTGTGCTGTGCTGTGTTGAGTTGTGTCATGTCGTGTCATGTCGTATTGTGTTGTGCTGAGTGGTGTTGGGTTGGGTTGGGTTGGGTTTGGATGGGTTGTGCTCAGAGCAGTTGTTGTCGACCGAACGTTTTGTCCCTTCACCTGTTAGAGACGACACTTGCTCGTCAAGACATGGCAGTGAAATGACCAGTATAAACTTGCTGTTCACATGTGCATTGAGTCGGTTGTCATTGGTGCGGAGTCTCATCAGGACCACTGTCTGAACTCTGGACAGAAGGTAGTAGTCACTTCTTTCAGTCCATGGCATGACCCTTTGACCCCTCACCCTGTCCACCAGCATCCTGCATTGTCAACCATGCTAGCAAAAACAAAAACTTAACCCTTTGACTCCCTCACCCTGTCCGCCAACATCCTGCACCTTTGACTCCATTACCCTGTCCACCAGCATCCCGCATTGTCAACCATGACTGCAAATCAAAAACTTAACCCTTTGACTCCCTCACCCTGTCTGCCAGCATCCTGCATTATCAACCATGCTAGCAAAAACAAAAACTTAACCCTTTGACTCCCTCACCCTGTCCACCAGCATCCCGCATTGTCAGCCATGCAAGCAAAAACAAAAACTTAACCCTTTGACTCCCTCACCCTGTCCACCAGCATCCTGCATTGTCAACCATGACTGCAAATCAAAAACTTAACCCTTTGACTCCCTCACCCTGTCTGCCAGCATCCTGCATTGTCAACCATGCTAGCAAAAACAAAAACTTAACCCTTTGACTCCCTCACCCTGTCCACCAGCATCCTGCATTGTCAACCATGCTAACAAATCAAAAACTTAACCCTTTCAATTCCTTGCTCCATCGGCTAGCTTCCTGAAGCATAACCCTTTGACTCCCTCACCCTGTCCACCAGCATCCCGCATTGTCAGCCATGACTGCAAATCAAAAACTTAACCCTTTTCACTTCCTCGGGGAAGCTGGTGGATGGCGAGGAAGTGAAAGGGTTAAGTTTTTGTGACTGGCGAATGCGGGATGAAAGGGTTAATTAATGATCTGAAGATGGTCCCCTTTTCGCCGTACCTGACACTGTTGACTGGTTGGTCTCTATAAGCTTCTTTTGCTTTGAGCTCGTATATCCTCTCGTTTCCTAGGATTCTATCTTGGGCAGGGATCCAGTGAAGAACTACTCTCCTAGTTCTTCTGACGTGCTAGAGGGCCTCGATCAGGTTCGGAGCTTGGAGGACACAGAGGGCGTGTGAGAGGAGCATCATTTGATAGCATGTGTCTGGGCCATGGAGACTGCCAGCATGAGTAGGAGCGAATTATGGGATGTTTCCAGGGCTTCAGACCCTCCATCCCCCCTTTTTTCCCCTTTCCTCCTGAGCTGTCTGAAATAATGCAATCTGAAAGATCTGTTCTGTTTACAGGGTCTCAAAATCGAGCGAATATCTGCATATCGAATCGTTTTTAATCCTTTGGGAAAAAAAATTGTCCCTTGGGGACGATGATCTCAGACCCCCCCTTGATTTCTGAGACATCCCCCACCAGTATCAAAAGTGTAATCCATCCCAGATGAGTTCCTCTGTTAGATGACTTGTGTTTGATTCTCCGTCCATGCACTGTTCAGAACCTGGCCGGCTCGTGGGTTTATGTGCAGGCTTAAGAGTGGCAGAATGGTTCAGACTTTTACTGCCAATAATTAAACTCCAGGTTCCAGGGTTCGTGTCCCATTGAGGCCTTGACCTTTCTTCTGAGTTTGACGGGAAAATCGAGCTGAACGTCCAGTCCTTCGGAAGAGGATGAAAAACGAGTGGGACCAGTGTGGTTTATGGTCTGCGCATGCTAAAGATCCCACAGCAGTTCAAGATCGTGAAGAGCAGGGCATTTGCTCGGCTGTCCGGGTTAAAATATTGGAGAGATAGGTTGATTGTCCAGGCAGACATAGGTTGATTGTCCAGGTAGACATAGGTTGATTGTCCAGGCAGACACAGATTGATTATCCAGGCAGACATAGGTTGATTGTCCAGGCAGACACATGTTGATTGTCCAGGCAGACATAGGTTGATTGTCCAGCCAGACATATGTTGATTGTCCAGGCAGACACAGGTTGATTGTCCAGGCAGACATAGGTCCAGGCAGACATAGGTTGATTGCCCAGGCAGACATAGGTTGATTGCCCAGGCAGACACAGGTTGATTGTCCAGGCAGACACAGGTTGATTGTCCAGGCAGACATAGGTTGATTTTCCGGCAGACATAGGTTGATTGTCCAGGCAGACACCGGTTGATTGTCCAGGCAGACATAGGTCCAGACAGACACAGGTTGATTGTCCAGGCAGACATAGGTTGATTGTCCAGGCAGACGCAGGTTGATTGTCCAGGCTGACATAGGTTGATTGTCCAGGGAGACATAGGTTGATTGTCCAGGCAGACAGTTTAATTGTCCAGGCAGACACAGATTGATTGTCCAGGCAGACATAGGTTGATTGCCCAGGCAGACATAGGTTGATTGTCCAGGCAGACAGTTTATTGTCCAGGCAGACACAGATTGATTGTCCAGGCAGACATAGGTTGATTGCCCAGGCAGACACAGGTTGATTGTCCAGGCAGATGCAGGTTGATTGTCCAGGCAGACACAGGCTGATTGTCCAGGCAGACACAGGTTGATTGTCCAGGCAGACATAGGTTGATTGTCCAGGCAGACATAGCTCCAGGCAGACATAGGTTGATTGTCCAGGCAGACAGAGGTTGAATGTCAAGGCAGACATAGGTTGATTGTCCAGGCAGACGCAGGTTGATTGTCCAGGCAGACGTAGGTTGATTGTCCAGGCAGACATAGGTTGATTGTCCAGGCAGACATAGGTTGATTGTCCAGGCAGAGATAGGTTGATTGTGCAGGCAGACCAGGTTGATATCCAAGCAGACATGGTTATTGTTGGAAACAAGATCCCAGTACAGACACAGGTTGATTAGATCCCAGCAGTACACAGGTGATTGTCCATGCAACAAGGTGATTGCCCGTAGCGACCAGTTTGATGTCCAGCAGACAAGGTTGATTGTCACGGCGACACAGGTTGATTGTGCAGGCACACAGTTGATTGTCAGCAGACATAGGTTCGATTGTTCCGCAGACATAGATCCGACAGACACAGGTTGATTATCCATGGCATGACCATGTTTTGATTGTCCAGGCATACATAGTTGATTGCCCAGGCCAGACACAGGATTGATTGCCAGGCAGACAGGTTATTGTCCAGCGCAGCTACAGTGATTGTCCAGGCAGACAAGGTTGTGAAGAGCAGGGCATTCGCTCGGCTGTCCGGGGTTAAAATATTGGAGAGATAGGTTGATTGTCCAGCAGACATAGGTTGATTGCTCAGGCAGAATAGGTTGATTGTCCAGGCAAAAACCAGGCTTTGATTGTCCAGGCAGACACAGGTTGATTGTCCAGGCAGACATAGGTCCATGCAGACAAGTTGATTGTCCAGGCAGACACAGGTTGATTGTCCAGCTGCAGCAACAAGGTTGATTGCCAGGCAGAATAGGTTGATTGTCCAGGCAACACAGGTTTGATTGTCCAGGCAGACACAGGTTGATTGTCCAGGCAGACATAGGTCATTCGGCAGACAGTAGTTGATTGTCCAGGCAGATACGTGATTGAACATGTCCAGGCAGACACAGGTTGATTGTCCAGGCAGACATAGGTTCATTGTCCAGACAGACCAGGTTGATTGTCCAGGCTGACATAGGTTGATTGTCCAGGCAGACATATGTTGATTGTCCAGGCAGACAGTTTAATTGTCCAGACACAGATTGATTGTCCAGGCAGACATAGGTTGGTTTCCCAGGCAGACAAGGTTAATTGTCCAGGCAGATCAGGTTTGATTGTCCAGGCAGACACAGATGATTGTCCAGGCAGACACATGGTTGATTGTCCAGGCAGACAAGGTTGATTGTCCAGGCAGACATATGCTCCAGGCAGACATGGTTGATTGTCCAGGCAGACAAGGTTGAATGTCAGGCAGACATAGGTTGATTGTCCAGGCAGATCAGTAGGTTGATTGTAAGCAGACATAGGTTGATTGTCCAGGCAGAGATAGGTTGATTGTCCAGAAAGACACAGGTTGAGAGCAGGGCAATCGCTCGGTCTGTCCGGGTTAAATATTGTCAGGAGAATAGGTTGATTGTCCAGTAAGACTAGGTTGATTGCTCAGGCAGACAAGGTTGATTGTCCAGGCAAACACAGGTTTGATTTTCAGGCAGCGACAGAGGTTGATTGTCCAGGCAGACACAGGTTGATTGTCCAGGCAACTAGTATTCCAGGCAGACACAGGTTGAGTGTCCAGGCAGACGAAGGTTGATTGTCCAGGCAAATAGTACCAGGCAGACATAGGTTGATTGCCCAGGCAGACATAGGTTGATTGCCCAGCAGACATAGGTTGATTGCCAGAGCATGAACAGACACAGGTTGATTGTCCAGGCAGACAAGGTTGATTGTCCGGCAGACATAGGTTGATTGTCCAGGCAGACACAGGTTGATGTCCAGGCAGACATATGTCCAGACAGACACAGGTTGATTGTCCAGGCAGACACAGGTTGAGATTGTCCGGCGCCGTAAATGATTGCCCAGCAGACACGGTTGATTGTCCAGCAGACGAGGTTGATTGCCAGGCAGACAAGGTTGATTGTCCAGGCAAACACAGGTTGATTGTCCAGGCAGACATAGGTTGATTGTCCAGGCTGACATAGTCCAGGCTGACATAGGTTGATTGTCCAGGCAGACAGAGCTTGATTGTCCAGGCAGACACAGTGATTGATTATACCAGGCAAACACAGGTTGATTGTCCAGGCAGACACAGATTTAGAGTTGTCCAGGCAGACATAGGTTGATTGTCCAGGCAGACACAGGTTGATTGTCCAGGCAGACAAGTTCCAGGCAGACATAGGTTGATTGTCCAGCAGACACTAGGTTGAGTTGCCCAGGCTGACACAGGTTGATTGTCCAGGCAGACACAGTTGATTGTCCAGGCAGACAGATGGGTTGATTGTCCAGGCAGACAAGGTTGATTGTCCAGGCAGACAAGGTTAATTGTCCAGGCAGATCAGGTTGATTGTCCAGGCAGACACAGGTTGATTGTCCAGCAGACACAGGTTGATTGTCCAGGCAGACATAGGTTGATTGTCCAGGCAGACATAGCTCCAGGCAGACATGGGTTTGATTGTCCAGGCAGACAGAGGTTGAATGTCAAGGCAGACGTAGGTTGATTGTCCAGGCAGATATAGGTTGATTGTCTAAGCAGACATAGGTTGATTGTCCAGGCAGAGATAGGTTGATTGTCCAGAAAGACACAGGTTTGTGAAGAGCAGGGCATTCGCTCGGCTGTCCGGGGTTAAAATATTGGAGAGATAGGTTGATTGTCCAGTAAGACATAGGTTGATTGCTCAGGCAGACATAGGTTGATTGTCCAGGCAAACACAGGTTTGATTTTCCAGGCAGACAGAGGTTGATTGTCCAGGCAGACACAGGTTGATTGTCCAGGCAGACATAGGTCCAGGCAGACACAGGTTGATTGTCCAGGCAGACAGAGGTTGATTGTCCAGGCAGACATAGGTCCAGGCAGACATAGGTTGATTGCCCAGGCAGACATAGGTTGATTGCCCAGGCAGACATAGGTTGATTGCCCAGGCAGACACAGGTTGATTGTCCAGGCAGACATAGGTTGATTGTCCGGGCAGACATAGGTTGATTGTCCAGGCAGACACAGGTTGAATGTCCAGGCAGACATATGTCCAGACAGACACAGGTTGATTGTCCAGGCAGACACAGGTTGATTGTCCAGGCAGACATAGATTGATTGCCCAAGCAGACACAGGTTGATTGTCCAGGCAGACGCAGGTTGATTGGCCAGGCAGACACAGGCTGATTGTCCAGGCAGACACAGGTTGATTGTCCAGGCAGACATAGGTTGATTGTCCAGGCTGACATAGCTCCAGGCTGACATAGGTTGATTGTCCAGGCAGACAGAGCTTGATTGTCCAGGCAGACACAGGTTGATTATACAGGCAGACACAGGTTGATTGTCCAGGCAGACACAGATTGATTGTCCAGGCAGACATAGGTTGATTGTCCAGGCAGACACAGGTTGATTGTCCAGGCAGACATAGCTCCAGGCAGACATAGGTTGATTGTCCAGGCAGACATAGGTTGGTTGCCCAGGCTAGACACAGGTTGATTGTCCAGGCAGACACAGGTTGATTGTCCAGGCAGACATGGGTTGATTGTCCAGGCAGACAGAGGTTGATTGTCCAGGCAGACATAGGTTCATTGTCCAGGCAGACACAGGTTGATTGTCCAGGCAGACACAGGTTGATTGTCCAGCAGACACAGGTTGATTGTCCAGGCAGACATAGGTCCAGGCAGACATAGGTTGATTGTCCAGGCAGACACAGATTGATTGTTCAGGCAGACATAGGTTGATTGTCCAGGCAGACATAGGTTGATTGTCAAGGCAGACATAGATTGATTGTCCAGGCAGGCATAGGTTGATTGTCCATGCAGACAGTTTAATTGTCCAGTCAGAC
>JAPXFY010000034.1:37368397-37370897 GCA_030674185.1 Monoplex corrugatus
GTGAATGATTTTGTGTTTGTTGCTGTGTGTGGTTGTTTGTGTTGTGTTGTGTGGTTGGTTGGTTGGTTGTGTTGTGTGTGTGTGTGGTTGCGTTGGTTGGTTGTGTGTGCTGTGCTGTGCTGTGTTGTGTGTGGTCTGTTTGTGCTGTGTTGTGCTGTGTCTGCGTGTTGTGCTGGGGTTGTGTTGTGCTGTGTTGTGCGTTCATGTTGTGTTGTGCTGTGTTGTGCTGTGCTGTGCTGCTGTATGTTGTGTTTTGCTGTAGTGAGCCTGCTTGACACGCTGTTACCAATGATGAAATGAGTTTGGAGAAAAGTGGAGAGGAGACGAAAAGACGGAACCATGAAACGACAAGCGATGACACGACAAAAGATGGACGATCAAGATGGAAGAAAGAAAAGATGACGACGAAGAAGATAAGAGAAGAAGAACAAAAGAAAAGAAGAAAGAACAAAAGAAGATAGAGAGAACGAAGAGATGAGGATGAAGACGAGGGAAGGAAGAAGAAGAAGAAGAAGAAGAAGAACAAGAAAAGAAAAGAAGAAGAAGAAGAAAAAGGGAAGAAGAGAAGAAGAAGAAGAAGAAGAAGAAGAAGAAGAAGAAGAAGAAGAAGAAGAAAGAAGAAGAAGAGAAGAAGAAGAGAAGAAGAAGAAGAAGAAGAAGAAGAAGAAGAAAGAAAGAAGAAGAAGAGAGAAGAAGAAGAAGAAGAAGAAGAAAGAAGAAGAAGAAGAAGAAGAAGAAGAAGAAGAAGAAGAAAGAAGAATGAAACAAGAAGAAGAAGAAGAAGAAGAAGAAGAAGAAGAAGAAGAAGAAGAAGAAGAAGAAGAAGAAGAAGAAAAGAAGAAGAAGAGAAGAAGAAGAAGAAGAAAGAAGAAGAAGAAGAAGAAGAAGAAGAAGAAGAAGAAGAAAGAAAGAAAGAAAGAAAAGAAGTACAAGAACAAGAACGAGAACAAAAACATGAAGATTTTCTTAAATCTTGAATCACATATGTACAATCGTAGAGTTGTAAAAGATTACCCAACAATCTTCATCCAGGTTTAATGATGACATTATCAATACTTCTCTACGTCACATATCGCCAGCTCTGATGGCAGCAAAATAATTCAGACTGCGAGATAAAAAAAAAAAAAGACTGAGACAGAGATAGACTGAAACACAGACTCTATCTCGCCTTCACGCACAAGTGTCTTACTCATTCTACAAGACTTCTGAGGTGATGGTGAGGGCTCGTACGCATCAGAGTAAGTAGAATTTGGAGCAACAGACTACTAACTAGAAAGTTTGGGGTTCGAATCCCCGTCTTTCCCAAAACAAAATAGTATAGCAGGATTCTTCAGTGTCCACCAGCTCTTAACCAATCTTGAGAGTACTGAAATGTTGATGATTTCACTTATGTACCGCAAAAGATCTATGTCAGAAGCGTGTTCGCTACACGTCATAGGAATTCTTCAATCAAAATTAAACATTAATCAAGTAAAAAAGAGACACTGATGAAACATAAAATGAAGGTAAAATATTTGGAATCACAACAACATAAATCTGAGAAGTCATGAAAAAAGAAGACTTAAAATATAAAGATGAATAGAAGTATAGAAGTGTTCATGGACACACAAGTAATGCGCGTGCGCACGCGCGCACACACACACATGCACACACATACACACGCACGCACACACATACACACACATACACACACACGCACACACACACAGAGGCATCCACAGACACGCACACATACAGACACACACACACACACACACACACAGACACACACACAGACACACAGACACATACACACACTCACACACATACACATAGGCACACACATACACATAGCAACACACAACACACATACACACACATCACACACACACAGACACACACACAGACACACACAGACACACACACACTCACACACACATACACACACATAGACACACACACAGACACACACACAGACACATATACACACACATACACACACACACAGAGACACGCATACACACACACAGACTCACACATACACATACACAGACACACAACACACACCACAGACACACACAGACACACACATACACACACACACAACACACACACACATACACACACACAGACACACTACACACACACAGACACACATACACACACACAGACACACACACACACATATACACACACACCCACTCGCACATACAGCCCCAAGGCTGTACTCTTTGTTACTATCCCAATATATCCTGGTGTCAACCAGGCTTGAGAAATACAGGCACCTGCCATGTTGTTCAGAGCACTTAAGCAGCACCCTCAATGACGCATCAGTGAAGTGGATGAGATTCGATTATGTGGTCCCTGTCTTCCCAATGAGCCCATAGGACGCTCAGATCTGTGTAGGAGCCGGTTAGAGAAAGATAAACCCCACAAAGATATAGTTTTGAAGGCAATCATGGGGATTCAAACCCACAACCTTCCAGTTGGTAGTCCGTTGCGCTAACCGCTACACCACGGC
>JAPXFY010000034.1:37373397-37380897 GCA_030674185.1 Monoplex corrugatus
AGATAGATAGATACATAGGTATATAGATTCTTATTTTTGTTTTTGTTTTAAGCCCAGCCGACTGCGTAAAGCCATATCAGTGCTATAATCATTTCAAAATATACACAATGCTTCAACAGGGGTGGGGGGGGGGGGGGGGGGGAGGAAAAGAAAATTAAGTATACATATCAATGCATTTAAGCATATAATCTAAGGCGATGTACCACTTCGTCCCATTTATCGCACATGGGGATTTAAAAACATACCTGAATACAAATTTAAACATAGCTAAGGACACTAAACCATGTATTAGAACGGGTCTAAGTTACCTAAAATTGCTTCCGCATATCTCATTTGCCTAGATCCAAAAATGCACTTAATACACGAACCCAATTATCAATCTTAAGAGAAAATACGCAAGACATTATCGAATACATACAAGTGAATAGACCAGCAAGGCAGAAAATGATAGGAAGAAATGACAGAAAGCAAGGGAGGAAGAAAGAAACAAAGAGTGGGACAGGAAAGAGGAAATTTCTAGCACACAATTTCCAGAAGGTGGGGATACTATATATACTGAAAGAGCCCCCAGCATCCCATGGGGGAGGGTAGATAGATAGATAGAAAGACAGACAGAAAGACAGACAGACAGACATATACATATATGGTGGAATAGATATAGATAAATAGATAGATAGATAATATAGATAGATAGATAGATAGATAGATAGATAGATAGATAGATAGATAGATAGATAGATAGATAGATAGATAGACAGAGAGAAAAAGACAAAATATTAGACAGATGGGGAGAGTACATTAAAGACCTTTTTGAAGATGACAGAAACGAAGAACACATTATACGAAAGAACTTTGAAGGACCACCCATAATGAAAGATGAAGTTAGAGCAGCATTGAAAAAGATGAAACCAGGAAAAGCCCCAGGACCAGACAACATTACTACAGAGATGATTGAAGCCCTGGAGAATTTGGTATTGAAGAAATAACAGTCCTCCTAAATGAAATTTACGACACTGGAAAAATCCCCAAAGATATGTCAAAATCAATTTTCATTGCATCCCAAAGAAGACAGGGGCTATAGAATACGAACTCCATTGCACAATCAGTTTGATGAGTCATGTAACCAAGATCCTATTAAGAATAGTCATGATGAGGACAAGGAATAGTATCAAAAGAGAAATAGCAGATGGACAGTGTGGATTTGTGAGGAAGTATTATACATCCTAAGAACTATCATAGAGAGGTCAATTAAGATGAATAAGGATGTATATTTATGCTTTGTTGATTATACCAAGACTTTGGATCGGGTAAGACATGAAGAATTGATCAACCAACTGGAGAGACTCAATATTGATGGAAAAGATCTACGAATAATCAGAAACATGTATTAGGAACAAACAGCTGCAATGAGAATAGAAAACGATATAAGCTATTTCCAAAACATCCAAAGAGGAGTCAGACAAGGTTGTGTTTTGTCACCAGATCTGTTTTCACTTTACAGCGAAAACATCATGAGAAATCTGGAAGAAGACACTGGATTAAAGGTTGGAGGAAAAATGATAAACAACATTCGATACGCAGATGACACCGTGCTAATTGCAGAAAATGAAAGGGACCTACAAAGCCTCGTGAATATACTAGAAATAGAAAGCAAAGGTAAGGGGTTGGAACTAAACAACAGGAAGACTGAAGTCATGGTGATCAGTAAAAAACATGAAATCCTGTCATGCAAAATAACAACAAACAGCACAATCTTGAGACAGTTTGATAAGTTTAAATACCTGGAACGATCATTTCACCAAATGACAGATGCACATCAGAAATAGCCAGCAGAATCGGCGAAGCCAAAACAGCATTCATGAAGATAAAAAGCATTCTTACCAACAAACGCCTATCAATTAACATCAGGAAGAGAGTTCTTGAATGATATATAAAACCAATACTGTTGTACGGTTGTGAGGTGAGGACAGTCAACAAGCAAAGCCAGAACAAGATTGAGGCAGCCGAGATGTGGTTTGTAAGAAGAATGTTGAGAGTTCCATGGACAGCAAAGAAAACAAACGAGACAGTCTTGATGGAGACAGACACAAATAGATCATTCATAAGGAAGATTAGGAAAAGACAGGTAACATTTATAGGCCACTTTATGAGGAAAGGGGAATTGGAGCACCTGGTCACAATGGGAAAGCTGGAGGGAAAGAGAGCACCCGGTAAACCCAGGGAGATGATACTAGACGGACTTGCAGAGTGGCTGAGGATAAGGAGGGTGGAAGAGATGCTTGAGGCAACAATAGATAGAGACAGATAGAAGTCCATGATCGCCAACGCCATGCGGCAAGGCACCTGCTGATGATGATGATGATGACAAATAGATAGACAGACAGGCAGACAGACAGACAGACAGACAGATAGATAGATAGATAGATAGATAGATAGATAGATAGATAGGTAGATAGATAGAATAGATAGATAGATAAATAGATAGATTGATTGATTTATTATAGATAGATATAGGTAGATATGCAAATAGATAAGATGAGAATGAAAGAATGAATGAATTGAATGAATACCAGACAGACAAGCCAATTCGATAAATGGGGTGATTGAATAAATGAATACAAGATGGACAAGCCATTGTAATAATCTCCGTTTTCATTGAAAAACTTAGATTGAATGAGTCATCTTGAGTTTAGGGCAGATGACAAAAATAAACCAGTTAATATACAGATAAATAAATGAGTGAACAGCTAAACAGACAAATAGGTAAATAGATAAATAAGGAAAAATAAACAAAGATGATCAAACCATTCTAAAACAAATCTTCGCTTTTACAGAAGAGAAATATTACCTACAATCCATATTTGTCCTTTTCAAGGTCACAGTGCCCTTTGAAGAAGGTCAGTTGAAAGAGAACATGACGTGAGGCAAGAACAATAGTAGACTGTTACAGCAATGAAAACATAATTTTAATATTGTCAGAAGTTTCTGAGAAAAGCAGTTCAGATATCTTCCTGAAAAATAGTCCTGAGTTTAGGCACCTTTCTTTTTTTTTTTTGGTGGTCTATGTGACCTTGACCTTGAGCCATTATTTTGTGAACTTACGCATTCACCACTCCTCAACTGTGAAAAAAAAAAAATTCCTTCTGGAGGAATTGTTGAACGTTTGCTAAGACTTTTTCTGTCAGTCTTCTGTCGCTGTCTGTCTCTTTCTCTGTCTATCTGTCTGTCTGTCTGTCTGTATCTGTCTGTCTCTCTGTCTATTTCATTCTGTCTCTTTCGGTCTCTGTATCCCTCTGTCTCTGTCAGTCTGTCTCTTTCTCTCTATCTCTATATATCTCTCTGTCTCTTTGTCTCTGTCTCTCTGTCTCTGTCTCTCTGTCTCCTCTCTCTGTGAATCTCTCTTGCTCTCTGTCTGTCTCTCTCTCTTTCTCTCTCTCTCTCGTGCGCTCTCTCTTTTTCTCTGTGTCTCTGTCTCTCTCTGTCTCTGTCTCTCTGTCTCTCTCTGTGGCTCTCTGTCTGTCTGTCTGTCTCTCGTGCACTCTTTCTCTCTTTCTCTGTGTCTCTGTCTGTCTCTGTGTCTCTGTCTGTCTCTGTGTCTCTGTCTGTCTCTGTCTCTCTGTCTGTGTCTCTCTGTGTCTATCTCTGTCTCTCTGTTTGTCTCTGTCTGTCTGTCTGTCTCTCTCTCTCTCTCTCTGGCTCTGTCTGGTTCTTTGTCTCGGTCTCTCTGTCTATCTCTCTCTGGCTGTCTTTGTCTCTCTCAATCTCTCTCTCTCTCTTGTTTTTTATTTTAATTTGGTAATATACAAGCGGGGAGATCATAACCAGGGAGGATCAAACCTGAACCCTCTTACCCACTTGACCACTTCAACACCCATCATGGGTCACGTGTATATATCGATGTTTCAGAAGGAAAGGTTACTGGCAGAGATAAAGAACCAGGAAATCAATGTGGAACAAATCAAGAACAGCGCCCTTGCAGAGCGAAAAGTGAAACTGCTGTCTGACAGGCTGGAACTTGTGGAACAACTGGTCTTTGCTGAGGAAGACTGTTTCCAGCTTGACGACTCCGATGTGGTGAACATTTGAGCAACTGGAAGAAAGAAGAGAGGAGATTGATTTCTGTCTGTTCTGATAAATGGGAGTGAACTTTTGACATTTTGTTCACTTGAATGAATATATTTTATCTATTTTAGTGATTATTTGTTCATATACTTTTTTAAATACTTACTTAATATTCTTATAGTTTATTTATCATTTATTTATATATTTATTCTTCTGATTTTTATTTATTCACTTATTTAAACAAGATTATCTATCTATCTATCTATCTATCTATCTATCTATCTATCTATCTATCTAGTTATCTATCTATCTATCTATCTATTCACTATCTATCTATCTATATCTACTATTATCCATCTATCTATCTATCTATCTATCTTCTATCTATCTGTTATCTATCGATCGATTTGTTTATTCATTTGTTTCTTTATTCATTCATTTATTCATTCATTTCTCCATTTATTTATTCATTATCCTTTTGACTGTTTTGTTCATTTATTTAGCCATTCAGGTTTTTTTTTATTTAACCGTTGTTCACTTATTTCTTTTTTTGCTTATTTAATTGTTTGTTCGTTTCGTTAGTTAATTGTTCATTTTTAGTGGCTCATTAGCTGAGTTGTTGGAGACCCATTTTATAAAACGGTCAATTACAATGGTTGGTTGTCTATTGAAAGAGCCGTGGACTCAAGATCTGATACCTCGAGTTCAATTCCAGCTTGCAACATTAAAATACTGGCCTTTTCCCCGCCCATCTTAATGTGTCCATTATTCATTCTGGTGCCAGCAGTTTGGTGTTTTATGGGTCCATCTCTGCCAGGTAGACAGACCCAGGGAAAAATTCCAAAATAAGTGCGACTGCCGGCGTCCAAGCAAACAGGAACCAGAAGAACAAGTAAACCAAACGAACGCGTATTCAATACAACAAGACAAGACAAGCGCAATTTTTCGGCCTTTGTCAAGCGCGAATGCACGATCACAAACAGACACCAAACAACGGATAATAAGAAAAAGACTAAAACTTCCCTGCCGCCTCGTCCAGTGGATAAAAAGGGACCAGATGGAATGCCAATGTGCCAGGCCAAGGCCGGTTGGCTTAAAATATTTGTGCTTGTCTTGTCTTGTTGTATTGAATACGTGTTCGTTTTGGTTTACTTGTTCTTCTGGTTCCAGGGAGAAAATATTGGACGGACTTGCAGGGTGGCTGAGGACAGAGAGGGTGGAAGATGTGCCTGCGGCGACAAGGGATAGATACATATGGAGGGTCATGATCGCAAATGCCATGGGGCAAGGCACAAGATTTTGATGATGATGATGATGATGATGATGATGTGGTGGTGGTGTGTGTGGTGATGATGATGATGAGACGATGATGATGAATGATGATGATGATGATGATGTGGTGATGGTGGTGATGATGATGATGATGATGATGATGATGATGATGATGTGTGATGATGATGATGGTGATGACGATGATGATGATGATGATCTCTGCCCCTCCCCTCTCCCCTCTCCGCATTTCAAGACCTTGCCAGCGCATACGATTTTGCACAGGCTGAGATAGTCTGTTTAATAATTGCAGGCAGCTTTGGGTGGAGCGTATATGGAGCTGTCCGAATTCGATGAACTTCTCTTGTTTTAGCTGCACCACAACGGGCACAGTAGAAGTTCAGCGATGTGACCCCCGGCAGCGGTGCGGGGCCTACTCTAGTGGCTGGCCTGATGGCAGCCTGACATGTCTGATTTCTCTGGTTTCCTGGCACAGGGACTTCCACTGAAAGTTGCGGGCTGAGATGGAACATTAGATGCCCTTGACCTTGAGTCTACAGCCGTATAAAGGCTAGCATACAAAGACGTGACCCGCCCGGTGGGGGTGTAAAGGTGAGGGGGAGTGACTGAGCCCACAACTTCCATGTGTATGAGCATTGCGCTGTAACAACTGAACTAATTCATTGGGTGGGAAGTTGAAACATGCAGAAAGGCGTTTTCCGATAGGACTTTGGGTTTAATCGTTCTTTTCTCCACTCCCCCCCCCCCCCAAAAAAAAAGATATATAAAACAGACAATCAGATCAGTTTTCTGTAAATGAAATCAATTCAAGTCAATGTATGTGTCTTCTCCTTATTCTGTTTCTTGTTCTTCGTCGTCTTCTTCTTCTTCTTCTTCTTCTTTCTTTCTCTTTCTTCTTTCATTCTGTCTTCTTTCTTTCTTTTTTTTTTCTCTTCTTGTTCTTGTTCTTCTTTTTCCTTCTTGTTCTTGTTCTTCTTATTCTTCTTGTTCTTGTTCTTCTTTTCTTCTTGTTCTTTGTTGTTGTTGTTGTTGTTGTTTTGTTTTGTTTTTTCTTCTTCTTCTTCTTCTTCTTCTTCTTCTTCTTCTTCTTCTTCTTCTCTTCTTCTTCTTCTTCTTCTTCTTCTTCTTCTTCTTTTTCTCTTTTCTTCTTCTCTCTACTTCTTCTCTTTCTTGTTCGTGTTGTTTTTTTCTTGTTCCTGTTGTTTTTGTTTTCGTTCTTTTTGATCTTCTTGTTCTTGTTCTTCTCTTCTACTTCTTCTTCTTCTTCCTCCTCCTCCTCTTCTTCTTCTTCTTCTTCTTCTTCTTCTTCTTTCTTCTTCTTTTCTTCTTTTTCTTCTTCTTCTCCTCCTCCTTTTGCGTTTGTTTAGTGCCCTGGAGGTTTCGTCGTTTTGGGTGATTGCTTTGGTGAATGATGACAAGACGCGCCTTGATTTGATTCTTGAATCCAGATTTTGGGCCTTATAAATGTCATTATCATCATCATCAGCAGCAGCAGCATCTTTTTCTTCATCATCGTCGTCGTTGTAACTATCATCATCATCATCATCATCATCATCATCATCATCATCATCATCATCATCATCATCATCATCATCATCATCATCATCATCATCATCTCTCATCATCATCACTATCTCTTCTTTTCTCTACTTCTCTCTTCTTCTTGCTATATTATCTCTTCTTTTCCTTCTTCTTCTTCTTCTTCTTCTTCTTCTTCTTCTGCTTACTATTATTCTTCTTCTTTTCCTTCTTCTTCTTTTCTTACTATTATTACTCTTCTTCTTTTTCTTCTTCTTCTTCTTCTTCTTCTTCTTCTTCTTCTTCTCTGCTTACTATTATTCTTCTTCTTTTCCTTCTTCTTCTTTTTCTTACTATTATTACTCTTCTTCTTTTCTTCTTCTTCTTCTTCTTCTTCTTCTTCTGCTTACTATTATTCTCTCTTCTTTTCCTTCTTCTTCTTTTCTTACTATTTATAACTCTTCTTCTTCTTTCTTCTTCTTCTTACTATTATTACTCTTCTTCTTTTCATTCTTCTTCTTCTTCTTACTATTATTACTCTTCTTCTTTTCTTCTTCTTCTTCTTCTTACTATTATTACTCTTCTTCTTTTCATTCTTCTTCTTCTTCTTACTATTATTACTCTTCTTCT
>JAPXFY010000034.1:37405897-37410897 GCA_030674185.1 Monoplex corrugatus
TAACACTCTGTAGGTGGCAACCCAACACTGCACTTGTCTGTGAGCCCAGTCCGCCTGTACAGGAGACACCAGATGGTATGTGGTTAACCTTGTTATGATTTTCTTAGCTTGTGTGTGTGTGTGTGTGGTGTGTGTGTGTGTGTGTGTGTGTGTGTGTTTGTGTGTTGTTAGTGTGTGTGTGAGTGTTTGTGTGTGTTGTGTGTGAGGTGTGTGTGAGTGTGTGTGTGTGTGTTGTGTGTGTAGTGTGTGTGTGTGTGTGTGTGTGTGTGTGTGTGTGTGTGTGTGTGTTGTGTGTGTGTTTTGTGTGTGTGTGTTTGTGCGTGAGTCTGCTAGTGTGTGCGTGTGTGTGTGTGTTTGTACGTGTGTGTATGCTTGTGTATGTGTGTGTGTGTGCTTGTGTTTGTGTTTGTGTGTGTGTTGTGTGTGTGTGTGTGTGTGTGTGTGTGTGTGTGTGTGTGTGTGTTTGTGTTTGTGTGTGTGTCTTAGTTGTGTGTGCGTCTTAGCGTGAATATCTCTCTCTCTCTCTCTCTTAGTGTGATTCTCTCTGTCTGTTTGTCTCTGTCTGTCTTTCTTTCGGTCTCTCTCTCTCTGTATGTCAGTTTGTCTGCCTGTCTGTCTGTCTGCCGGTCTCTCTCTCTCTATCTATCTCCGCCTCTGTCCCCACCCCCTCTCTGTCTGTCGTGTGGGTATGAACTCAGAATCAGGAACTCAGAACATACCTTAAACTAAGCAACATAACTTTTGAGAGTCACGGAAGTTATCTCCCATGTAGAATTTCTCAAATCCAACACAGTTTGCGGTACCCATTCAGCTAGCATAGACGCAGCCACAAGGGCACAGAATTGCAAGCTGAGAACATTCCTCACGTTGGATTTAAGAAATTCTACATGGGAGATAACTCCGTGACTCTCAACAGTTATGTTGCTTGATTAATATTTAGAATTCTATTTTTGTGTTTTGTCAAAAAGGAATTACAAAAAAAGTTTGAGAAAAAAAAATATTCTCCCTGCTTTCCTCTCATTTCCCTTGGTCAGACAACTCTGTTTGCCATAAGAACCCTGGACAGGGTCATAAGACAGACTGGTCGTCAGTAAGCTGACATAACAGTTGCTGATTTCAACACTGGCTGATTTCACATGTCATGTTAACATCCATACTGATGGAAGTATTCAGATGGACAGCCAAAATGCCAGTTTTTAAAAAAAAAATTACGAGCCGGCTTTGAACACGAGATACCAGATCATGAGTCCACAGCTGTGTTAGAAGAACCATCCAGATGGAGAAAATATTGATACCATTTGAAGTCAAAGTCTCCTTCAAGCAGTTGATTCTGGTTATCCTTGGTCTGCCTCCAGTTGTAAGTCCAGAGATCAAGGGGTGGGGGTCAGATGGCTAAACCACTCAGTTCTCCTGTTCGTGAACTGTGATGGTGGACTGGTGTTGTTTCCACTAGAGAGAGAGAGAGAGAGAGAGAGAGAGGGAGAGAGAGAGAGAGAGAGAGAGAGAGATAGAGAAAGAGAGCGAGTGAGAGAGAGAGACAGCAAGAGAGAGAACGAGAGAGAGAGAGAGAGAAAGAGAGCAAGAGGAGACAGAGAGCGAGAGAGAGAGAGAGAGAGAAGAGAGAGAGAGAGAGACGAGAAAGAGAGAGAGAGAGCAAGAGGGAGAGAGAGCGAGAGAGAGAGAGAGTGAAAGAGAGAGAAAGAAGAGAGAGAGCGAGAGAGAGACAGAGAGGGAGAGAGCGGAGAGAGAGGGGACAGAGAGAGAGAGCAGACAGAGAGGATAGATAGATAGAGAGAGATTTTACATTCACGCTTGACAAGAAATTTAATTTGATTTTTAATTTGCACATTTAGAAAAAATTAAACATTTCTCACTTTTCAAAATTCATAAAGAAGAAAAAATGTTATAAAAGCACTTTCAATAAAATGAACAGTTGTGTAGTATTTCTGAATCGTTTTAGCATTATTAACAGCAGTTTTTGTTTCACTATCTATTTCAATACAATTTTAATGATTTTTTTAACTGATATGGGTAGAAATGATACCATGCACTGACTCGACCCGTACTTGTTCTTAATAATCAGCACTTATTCTTTCATTTGTAAAAGAACCCATACATATTCTGTACCAAAATAAAGGATTTTGAATGCTCTTTGACACCACGGCTCATATATTCCTTCACTTGAAAATAAGTGTGTTATTTTGAATTTGAATTTGCACATTTAAAAAAAAAATCAAAATATATCACTTATCGAAGTTCATAAAGAAAGAAAAAAAAATGTTATAACAGCTATTTTAATAAAACGAACAGTTGTGTAGTATTTCTGAATCATTTCAGCATTATTGACATCAGTTTTCGTTTCAATATCTCTTTAAATACAATTTTAATAAATATTTTAACTAAAATGGGTAGAAATGATACCATGCACTGATTCTGTTTTCGTGTTTTTCTGGTTTGTGGTTATGTTGCTTCTGTCTGGTTGACTGGTGGTTCTTCTCCAACAGCTCGTCTTGTAGGTGACAGTTGTATGCTCCATGGGCTTGCTTAGGGTCCACGTCTGGCATTGGTATGAAAGAAGGGGGGGGTGGATATGAATGGAGCTGACGAGCCTGGCTTTGATTTCAACAGAAGCAAAGTAAATATGATTATATCGATTCAGCCTAAGAGAGAGAGAGAGAGAGAGAGAAGGAGAGAGAGAGAGAGAGAGAGAGAGAGACAGACAGACAGACAGACAGAGACAGAGACGACAGAGAAACAGAAAGAGACAGAAAGAGAGAGAGAGAGAAGAGAGAGAAAGAGAGAGAAAGAGATAGAGAAAGAGAGAGAGAGAAAGAGAGAGAGAGTAAGTGAGAGAGAGAGAGAGAGAAAGAAGAGCGAGAGAGAGAAAGAGAGTAAGAGAGAGAAAGATGAGGAAAGAGAGGAAAAGAGAGAAAGAATGAAAGAAAGAGGGAGAAAGAGAGAGAGGAAACAAAGAGAAACAGAGAGAGAGAAAGAGAGAGAGAGAGCGAAAGAGAGAGAGAGAAAAAAGAGAGAGAGAGAGAAGGAGAGAGAGAGAAACACGGTTGTTTCCCTTCAAGGTAAAAACAGACACAAACAAGCAGGCAAGCCAGTCGCTGTCGCACAACGAACCACTGACTGGAAGGTTGTGGGATCTAATCCCAACCATTCCCTCCAAAAATCACTGTGGGAGTTTTCGGCTCTCTAACTGGCTCCCATCCAGAATAGTGTGTGCTATGGGCTCGTTGTGCGATTTTTCGGCTCCAACAGGCTCCTATCCCGAGTTGGGCGTTCGATGGGCTCATTGTGGGTTTTTTTTGGCTCCAACCGCTCGTACTCAGAGTTGGGCGTTCGATGGGCTCATTGTGGGGGTTTTTTTGGCTCCAACCGGCTCGTACTCAGAGTTGGGCGTTCGATGGGCTCATTGTGGGGGTTTTTTGGCTCCAACCGGCTCGTACTCAGAGTTGCACGTGCTAGGGCTCACTGGGAAGACTGGAATCACACAGTCGAATCTCATCCACTTGACGGACGCCTCATTGAGGGAGTTGCTCAAATCTTCTGAGCAACACTGCAAGTGTCTGTATCTCTCGGGCCTGGTTGACGCTAAGACATATCATGATAGTAAGCGTAGAGTACAGCCCTGTCATGTAGTTTGAACCCTAGATTAAACTCCATAGCACCATGATTATTATATTCCTCATCTCCTCCTCGTCCTCATCATCGCATTGTACAAAACTGTGCAAGCTTCAGCAATCATTAAGGTAGCGTAGAAAAAATAGGGACAGAGGAGAACTAAGGAAATCTCTCTGAGTGTTATGATCCTAAAGAAAGCAATCAACATGCATCTTTAACTCGATAAAATACGCTGTCAGGTCTGACATATACAACGAAACAAAACAGAAAATTTTCTGGAACACAACACTAAACGAAATGGAAAATACGCTGTGTGGTCTCATATATAAAATGAAAGAAAACAGAGAAAATTTTCAGGAGCACAACATTCATCATCATCATCATCATCAAGTGCCTTGCCACATGGCGTTGGCGATCATGGTCTTCCATCTGTTTCTATCCCTTGTTGCCGCAAGCACATCTTCCACCCTTTCTGTCTTCAGCCATTCTGCAAGTCCGTCCAATATTTTCTCCCTGGGTCTACCTGGTGCTCTCTTTCCCTCCACCTTTTCTGTTGTGACCAGGTGCTTCAATTCCCCTTTCCTCACTAAATGGCCTATAAATGTTGCCTGTCTTTTCCTTATCTTCCTTATGAATGATCACAACGTTACTCAACAAACCAATGTATCAGGAAACGGGTGAGTTGATAAGAATCAAAAGACAACGTTGTTGACTGAAATGATGTGTATTATCCTGAAAATAATTCTGATATCACACGGACACACTGCGTGTTTTGTCATCCAGGCTTTCCTGACTGGATCCGTCTTCTGGTCATGGGTGTGGTGGCCAGTCTGTGTCTGGCTCACCTGATTCTTCTGGCTCTCTGTCTGTATGTCTGCAGGTAAGTCATTCTTTGGTCCGTTTATTGTGGTGTGTGCGTCTGTGTGTATGCGCGTGTGAGAGAGTGTGAATGAATGTGTGTGTGTGTGTGAGTGTGAGTGTGTATGTGTGTGTGTGTGTATATGTGAGTGTGTGTATGTGTGTGTGTGTGTTTGTGTGTGTGTGTATGTGTGTGTGTATGTGTGTGTGTATATGTGTGTCTGTGTGTCTTTGTTTTTCTTTCTTTCTTTCTTTCTTTCTTTCGTTCTTTCTTTCTTTCTTTCTTTCGTTCTTTCGTTCTTTCTTTGTATGTATGTGTGTGTCTGTGTGTGTCTATGTGTGTGTTTGTCTGCCTTTATGTCTGTCTATGTGTGTGTGTGTGTGTGTGAGTGTGTGTATGTGTGCGTGCGTGTGTGTGTGTGTGTGTGGGGGGATGTGTGTGTCTGTAGATGTGTGTGTGTGTGTGTGTTTGTGTGTGTATGTGTGTCAGTGTGTGTCTATATGTGTGTATA
>JAPXFY010000034.1:37415897-37426222 GCA_030674185.1 Monoplex corrugatus
ATTTTAGGCTTGTTGGAGGAAAGGAGGAAGGCAAAGAGAAAGGAGGAGACATAGAGGAAGATAAACAAACAAACCAGGAATAGATGCAGTGAACCTAAGGAAGCTTGGTTGAAAACAAAATGCAAAGAAATGGAAAAACTGACACAAAACGGATCCTCAGGGTATGTACAGGAAAAATACATGCACATCAACTGGTTACTTAAAATCGAACGATGGTACGCTTATCATGGAAAAAGATAAAATATTAGATAGATGGGGAGAATACATTAAAGACCTTTTTGAAGATGACAGAAACGAAGATCACATTATAAGAAAGAACGTTGAAGGACCACCCATAATGAAAGATGAAGTTAGAGCAGCACTGAAAAATATGAAATCAGGAAAATCCCCAGGACCAGACAACATTACTACAGAAATGATTGAAGCCCTGGAGGAATTTGGCATAGAAAAAATTACAGTCCTCCTAAATGAAAAATCCCCAAAGATTTGTCAAAATCAAGTTTCATTGCTTTTCCAAAGAAAACAGGGGCTATAGAATGCGAACTCCATCGCACAATCAGTTTGATGAGTCATGTAACAAAAATCCTGTTAAGAATAATCATGATGAGGACAAGGAATAGAATCAAAAGAGAAATATCAGATGAACAGTGTGGATTTGTGGAAGGAAAAGGAACTATTAATACCATACACATCCTAAGAACTATCATAGAGAGGTCAATTGAGATGAATAAGGATTTGTATTTATGCTTTGTTGAATATACCAAGGATTTTCATCGGGTAAGACGTGAAGAATTGATCAGCCAACTGGACAGACTCAATGTTGATGGAACAGATCTTCGAATAATCAGAAATATGTACCGGGAACAAACCGCAGCAATGAGAATAGAAAACAATATAAGCTCTTTCCAAAACAACAAAAGAGGAGTCAGACAGGGTTGTGTTTTGTCACTAGATCTGTTTTCAATTTACAGCGAAAACATCATGAGAAAGCTAGAAGAAGACCCTGGATTAAAGGTTGGAGGGAAAATGATAAACAACATTTGATATGCAGATGACACCGTGCAAATTGCAGAAAATGAAAGGGACCTACAAAACCTTGTGAATATACTAGAAATAGAAAGCAAAGGTAAGGGGTTGGAACTAAACAGCAGGGAGACTGAAGTCATGATGATCAGTAAAAAGCATGAAATCCCGTCATGCAAAAATAACAGCAAATAGCACAAACTAGACACAGGTTGATAAGTTTAATTACCTGGGATCGATCATTTCATCAGACAGCAGAGGCACCAAAACAGTATTCAAGAAAATGAAAAGCATTCTTACCAACAAATGCCTATCAATTAACATCAGGAAGAGAGTTCTTGAATGTTATATAGAACCAATACTGTTGTACGGATGTGAGGCGTGGAAAATCAACAAACAAAGCCAGAACAAGATTGAGGCAGCCGAGATGTGGTTTCTAAGAAGAATGTTGAGATTCCACGGACAGCAAAGATAAAAACGAGACAGTCTTGATGGAGGCTCTTTCGTTCTTTCTACAGCCAACTTGGAAGACAGGGCAATGCTTCTTCGTCTTTACTCGTCACTGTCTGATTCTCAACTGACTATATATACATTTCACAGTGTACAGCAATCAGTTATCATTTAAACGAATATCATGCCGTGCTGTTATCCGCACGCTGTTTACTCTCAACACACGTCACATCTCCCTTTCTTTAAGGAAACAAAATCAATTAATCATTTTTCCTATCTTAACAAACACTCATTCTTTCTCTCACGCACAGGGCCCAATCATTTATTCACCTCATTTTATCTCTGATCATTATATTATCCATCATCATCATGTCCATATTTCGCAATGCTTTCAGTTTATCTGGTTGTGGTAGAGTCTTCAGTTTCATTCATATTTCAGGAAATCTGGCCTTTTGCTTTGTCTTCCAGATCTTGATCTGTAAGGAGAACTAACTGGTTCGGGTTGTCCTGTCCTTGTTTGTTTGATAACTTCATCTGGCTCCTTGATGCTGGTTGTCTCAGACACTTTGATGACTCGTGACTGATCAGATGAGTTCTCACGGACAGACGATGCTGGCGTCCTGACATCTGTTCCAGTTCCAGTTTTCTTGTTATCTTCCAGCATCTGTTTTGATGGAATGATGATTTGCTGTTGCTTGCCCGATGTGTCGCTTTCCTGATGTCTTCCAGAAATCATCCTTCTCTGGACAAGTCGTTGAGGGTTGATTGTCTGCTGAAGCTCCGTTTCTGTTGTGTCTTGTAGCTGACGACGATTCCTTCTGTACTGACGTCCTGTCCTCTGTGCGAATGTTGTATGACCGGATGTTCACCTGTTGGTCTACTTTGGCGCTGATCCACTTTTTGGATCCTGGAGGTTGGAATTTCACAATCTGTCCCGGACTCAGTTCTGTCAGCTCTACTGCACTTCTGTTGTAGTAGTGCACTTGCTTCAGTTTCCTTTTCTCAAGTTCTTTCTTGATTGGTACAACTGTAGGTTGGAGTAATGTCTTTGACGTCGGCACTTGTGTTCGTGTTCTTCTGCCGAACAGTCTCTGAGCAGGCTAACTGATAACAGTCTCTGTCGGGATGTTTCTCAGCTCAAGTAAAGCGAGGAAGGGATCTTGATTGTTGTGTTCTGCTTTCTTCATGCACGTCTTTGCGGCCTTCACCGCGCTCTCTGCTTTTCCATTGGACTGAGGGTAGTGTGGTGAGCTTGTACGTGTTCAAACCCATATGTTTTTCTGAACTTTCCAAACTGGTTTGATGTGAATTGACTTCCACAGTCTGTTGTCAGGTGTTCTGGTATTCCATGTCTTGCCAAGTGTCTCTTCAGACAGATGATGACCTCTTTGGATTCTCTTGTTTGTAACCGATCAATCTCAAAGAAATCAGAGTAGTGATCGACCGTGACCAGGTATTCATTGTCATTATGTTCAAAGATGTCACAAGCGATGTGTTGCCAGGGCAGGTCAGGGATCTCTGTACTGATAAGTGGTTCCTTCTGCTGACCACGTTGGTATGTGTTACAGGCGCTGCATGTTTTGACAAAATCTTCAATGTCCATGTTCATCCTGGGCCAGTAGACTACCTCACGTGCTCTTCTTATGCAACTCTGAATTTCTGAGTGGCTTGCATGAAGTTTCTCAACGACGTCTGCTCTTTCGCTTTCAGGTACAATTACTCTGTGGCTTTTGAAGACAAGTCCGTTGTGGACTGACAGTTCCTCCCTGAAAGGAAAGTATTCTTGTAACTGTAATGAAAGTTGTTGTTTCTCCTCAGGCCAGCCTTGTAGAATGACAGCTTTCAGGGTTTTCATGGTTGCATCTTCCTGAGTTGCTTGCTGCAGACTGTTCAGTCTCTCTTGGCTGATGGCCCGCTCTTGTAATGAGTCTGTTTTCTCCAGGTCTGTGAGGAAAACGGCTTCCTTGTGGGTGACTTGCTGTTCCGCTTTTCCACAGACTGCTCTGCTGAGGGTGTCAGCCAGGTGCATCTCAGATCCACGCTTGTATACTACCGTGTACCTGAACTTCTGAGTTCTGAGTAGCATCCTCTGATTCCTCTTAGGTGCTGAGAGCAGGCTCTTCTTGTGAATGGTCTCTAGTGGTTTTGTGGTCGGTCTCCACCAGGATGTCTCTTCCATAGACGTATCTCTCAAACCTTTCCAGACCGAAGAGTATTGCCAACATCTCCTTTTCTATTTGAGCATAGCTTTTTTCTGTCTCGGTCAAGGCTCGTGATGCGTACTGAATCGGTTGACCATCCTGCATGAGACAAGCTCTAAGTCCAAACTGTGAAGCATCACATTGAAGGGTGGTTGTACGCTTT
Organism: Monoplex corrugatus; assembly: GCA_030674185.1. NCBI lineage: Eukaryota > Metazoa > Mollusca > Gastropoda > Littorinimorpha > Ranellidae > Monoplex > Monoplex corrugatus. The sequence goes on from JAPXFY010000034.1 coordinate 37,419,735, forward strand.
CCTGAAGAGTCAAAGTAGCGAAGTACTGGTGGTTCAGAGAGTATCTTCTTCACTTTCTTCAGGGCTTCTCCGTGGACGTCTTCATTCCATCTGAAGTGGACGTCTTTTTTTACCAGTTCTCTGAGTGGTGCTGCTGCCTCAGACAGGTTTGGTGCAAATTTCTGAAGGTATCCGACTACACCGAGTAGTCTCTGCACAGCTGCTTTGTCTTCTGGCACTGGGAGGTGTTGGACATCGTCCAATTTCTTTGGGTCGGCTTTCAAGCCTTCTCTTGAGAAGAAATGTCCCAAATATGATATCTCTGTTTGTTTCATCTCAACCTTCTCCTTGTTGAGTTTGATTCCAGTCTCTCGGCATCGTTGTAGCAAATGGTCCAGGTTGGTATCATGAACTTGTGCTCCTGCTTCGTCGGCTGGTCCTCTGCCAAAACAAAGATGTCATCATGAACCGCCACCACGCCTGGCAGTCCTGCCAGGGCGATGTCAATCCTCCTCTGGAATTCTTCTGGGGCTGGTGAAATTCCAAAGGGCATTCGTTTCCATCGGTATTTGCCAAAAGGCGTCTCAAATGTTGTCAGGTAGCTGCTGTCTTCGTCCAGTTCAACGTGCCAAAACCCGTTTTTCGCGTTCAGGTGTGTGAAGTATTTTGCATCTTTGAGGAGAGGCAGTACGTCATCAATGGTTGGCATGGGGTACTCGTTTCTCCTGAGGGCTTTGTTCAGTGGCTTAGGGTCGATGCACAGTCTGACTTTCCCATTGCTCTTTGTTGTTACGACCAAACTGCTTATCCACTCCGTTGGCGTGTCTACTTTAGTGACCACGTCCAGTTTTTTCAACCTCTTCAGCTCGTCCTTCACTTTCTCTTGCACCGCTATCGGCCATTTTCTGCAAGGCATCTTCACTGGAGCAATACTGGGGTCTGTTTCTAGGTGTAATTTCCCTTCTAGTTTTCCTTCTCCTTCAAAGACATCGTTGTACTTTGTGAGCATATCTTTTGCATTTTCCTCCTCTTTCTGATTCACCGCTATCGTTGCAATGTTCTCTTCATTGATCGTCAACAATTGCATGTGCTGTACAGCATTCAGTCCCAGTACTGGCTTACAGTCCGTTTTGGTGATCGCGGAGTTGACTTTGTATTTCCTTTTGTTCTTGGGGTTTTTCACTCGCAGCGCTATCTCCCCCACAGGCTTCATTTCTGTTCTGTTGAACATCACCAGCTTCTTCTTCGTCTCTTGCAGGTCAGACTTTCTTTCATCTCCTGTGACTTCTCTGTACAGGCTCTCAGACATCACGTTTGTTGTTGCACCTGTTTCAAGAAGAAATCTTACCGGCATCTCATTTATCAGCATTTTTGCTCGTATGTTTTCTCTCCTTTTTTCTGGTTTTGTCTTCGATCCCGAGGATTTCATTATCGCTTTCAGTGTCAGTTTCTTCTTCTTCGAAGTGCCGAACTCTTGTTTTCTTTTGATTTTTCTTGGGTGTTCTGCAGCATGAAGCAAAGTGATTATTTCCTCCACAAGCTTTGCATTTTCTTCCAAATGCTGGACATTTCTCTTTTGCTCTTGGGTGCTTTCCACCACAACATCCGCATTTCTCTCTGTACTCTGGTTTTTTGCTATACTGCTTTGCTGTCTTCTTTTCTTTGAAAGCTTGGACTTCCTGCGTGTCCTGCATTTTTCTCATCATTTGGACGGTTTGATGTTGACTTGATTCATGCGCTCTGCACATATCAATACATGCAGTCAATGTCAGCTGTCGCACTTACAGTAATTTTGATCGCAGAGTCTCGTCATGTACACCCAGTACGATTTGATCTCTCAACAGTCTGTCTTCCAGTGTACCATAGTTACAGGTCTTGATCAGTCTCCGCAGTTCTGCAACAAACTGTTCGATAGATTCTCCTGCTGCTTGATGTCTGCAGTTGAATCTGAATGCTTCGTAAGTTTCATTGGTTGAACCCACACAGTATTCTTCGAATTTCTGCAGAATGGTGTCAATGTCATTTCTTTCAGCTTCATTAGCAAATGCCAATCCTTCATAGATGTCCATAGCATCCAGCCCGATGCAAGAAAGAAAAACTGCTGTTCTGTATGTTGAGTCTTCTTCTGTCTGTGTTGTCACAATTTCATAGCTGTCCCAAAGCCTCTTGAATTTCCTCCAGCTGCTCTGCAGGTTTCCTCCATTCACATCAAGTTTAGGAGGCAAGGGAATCTTGGCATGTCGTCGACTAGCTTTTCTCTCTTCTTGTTCATCTTCCATGGTTGAACTTTAGTCTTCAATATTCTGGATTTTTGTTAGAGTTCGTAATCACGATTCTGACACCATGTTTCGTTCTTTCTACAGCCAACTCGGAAGACAGGGCAATGCTTCTTCGTCTTTACTCGTCACTGTCTGATTCTCAACTGACTATATATACATTTCACAGTGAACAGCAATCAATTATCATTTAAACGAATATCATGCCGTGCTGTTATCCGCACGCTGTTTACTGTCAACACACGTCACAGAGGCAGACACAATTAGATCATTGATAAGGAAGATTAGGAAAAGACAGGCAACATTTATAGGCCATTTTATGAGGAAAGGGGATTTGGAGCACCTGGTCACAACGGGAAAGTTGGAGGGAAAGAGCACCAGGTAGTCCCAGGGAGAAAATGTTAGACGGACTTGCAGAGTGGCTGAAGACGGGGAGGGTGGAGGAGATGCTTGGGGCAACAAGAGATAGAGACGGATGGAAGTCAATGATTGCCAACGCCATGCGGCAGGGCACCTGATGATGATAATGATGATGATAATGATGATGATTATGATACTCTCCTGACGTGATCATGCCTGCCCCCTTCCATCTCATTTCCCTAGTCTTACAATACTGATGTTAAGCCTTTCCATCTTCATTTTGATATTGTCTAATTTACCTTTTTGCAACAATGTTCTAATGTTCCATGTTGCGATTTTGGTATTTTTTCTGAGGTTGAGGTTGATCGCAATAACTTGCTGACGGTCTGGTGTCACCTGTGCAGCATGACGGTACCTACCACACGAAGGTGCTCCATATGAGCACCTATTTACATGTACGTCGTTATCTTCATTTTTCTTTAGTCTGGCCATGATTGTGTTGGTCGAAATACGATGGTGGTTTCCCGTTGCCTTCTATCGGTTTGTCTACGGTCTCTCCGCTAGCTTTTGTCGTTCCCAAGACAACCTACAAAGCAATAGTGTGATTTTTTTCAGGGTTAACTCCCTTAGCCTTATTCTCTCCCGAGATGTCCACAAGGCAGTGGAGATATTTACCCATAACTTGGGGGTCTGGTTCGTGGGCACCAGGGCATATCCACACGCTGCACGTCTGGGCGTCAGACCTCCTCTGAGTCCCTCGAGATTTAACCTGAGTCCGTGAGGTGCTCACTTACCATAAGTGGCCACAAGGAGGCATAACGTAGGGCTTCCTGATAGAGAGGCATTCTGCTTTTCTTTTCGCATAGCTGCAAGCAGCAGTGCTAACCAGCGGTGCAGTCTGAAAGTGAGAGGTGACAAGCGCACAGTCACTAGCCGACACACTAGACGCATCACATCTGGCTTTGAAAGAGGAATAGGCATCATGATCGACGGGAACAAATGAAAACCAGTAAGTGGATACTGGGCTGTGTCCGACAGAGTTTGCTGGATTAATTGGATGGCAGGCCTTTTGATATCAACATCATTCAGGTGTATGCACCAACATCTGCAAGTACTCAGGACGAAATCGACAACTTCTACGAAGTATTAGAGATGTCCAAGGCCAAATGTAAATCACAAGAAGTTACAATGATAATAAGAAATTTTAATGCTAAAGTTGGACAGGATAGGGTGGAGGATATAGTTGGACTTCATGGCCTTGGTACACAAAATGAATGGGCACAGATGAATAAGTTCATATTAGGAAACACTTGGTTTGAGCAGACTAATAGAGGAAAATGGAGGTGGATGAGTCCAGGAGATAATACCAAAAATCACAAAATGGATCCTCAGGGTATGTACAGAAGAACTGAAGAAATTGTCCACAGGAAAATCACGTGCACAGCAACTGGTTGCCTAAAATAGTAAGATGGTACGCTTATCATGGATGAAGATAAAATATTAGATAGATGGGGACAGTACATTTAGGACTTTTTTGAAGATGACAGAAACGAAGAACACATTATAAGAAAGAACGTTGAAAGACCACCCGTATTGAAAGATGAAGTTAGAGCAGCATTGTAAAAAGATGAAAGCAGGAAAATCCCCAGAACCAGACAATACTACTACAAAGATGATTGAAGCTCTGGAGGAATTTGGTATTGAAAAATTAACAGTCCTCCTAAATGGGATTTATGATACTGGAAAAATCCCCAAAGATATGTCAAAATCAATTTTCATTGCACTTCCAAAGAAAACAGGGGCTATAGAATGCGAACTCCATCGCACAATCAGCTTGATGGGTCATGTAATTAAGATCTTATAAAGAATAATCATGATGAGGACAAGGAATAGAATCAAAGAAAGAGAAATAGTAGAAGAACAGTGTGGATTTGTGGAAGAGAAAGGAACTATTAATGCCATATACATCATAAGAACCATCATAGAGAGGTCAGTCGAGATGAATAAGGATTTATATTTATGCTTTGTTGATTATACCAAGGCTTTCGACTAGGTAAGACATGAAGAATTGATCAACCAACAAGAAAGACTCAATATTGATGGAACAGATGTACGAATAATCAGAAATATGTATTGGGAACAAACAGCTGCAATAAGAATAGAAAACGATATGAGCTCTTTCCAAAATATCAAAAGAGAAGCCAGAAAAGGTTGTGTTTTGTCACTAGATCTGTTTTCACTTCACAGCGAAAACATCACGAGAAAGCTAGAAGAATACCTTGGATTAAAAGTTGAAGGAAAATATGATAAACAACATTTGATATGCAGATGACACCGTGCTAAATGCAGAAAATGAAAGGGACCTACAAAACCTTGTGAATATACTAGTAATAGAAAACAAAGGTAAGGGGTTGGAACTAAACATCAAGAAGACTGTAGTCATGGTAATCAGGAAAAAAACATGAAATCCCCTCTAATCTCTCTTTCTTGTCAAAACTCCTTGAAAAGGTCGTCCTCAACCAGCTGTACTCTCACCTGTCTGCCAACAATCTCCTCAATCCTTTCCAGTCAGCCTACCGCCAGTGCCATAGCACTGAAACTGCCCTACTACACATTCTCAACAATCTCCTCCTTGCAACTGATACTGGCAAATTCTCTCTCCTCACACTCCTTGATCTGTCTGCAGCCTTCGATACCATTGACCATGGTATTCTCCTTTCTAGACTTCATCATACTTTTGGCATCTCTGACATTGCTCTCTCCTTTTTCACTTCGTATTTATCAAACAGAAAACAAACTGTTCTCATCAATGGCACTTACTCTCAACCTGCATACCTGACCTGTGGTGTTCCACAAGGATCTGTCCTTGGCCCTGTTCTTTTCACTCTTTATACCTCCCCCCTGTCCACCATCATCAACTCCCACTCTATAAAACACCACTTCTATGCTGATGACACCCAACTTCAAGACAGTGACTCACCTGATAATATACAGCGCCTGTTGACTCGCACCACTGAGTGTTACTCGGACACTAAGAACTGGATGACACACAATAGACTTCAGCTTAATGACGACAAGACAGAAGCTATCCTCATTGGCACCCGTCAGAAACTTTCCCAGCTGCCTCCTCTTTCTCTCCCATTATGTAACACATCAGTCCCAATTTCTGATTCAGCTAAAAACATGGTGTCTGCATTGACTCTACCCTGTCCATGAACAACTTTGTTTCTCAAACAGCCAGATCTTGCTACTATCATCTCCATCGTATAAGACTGATCAGGAAGTATCTCTCTGTCGAAACAACTGCAAAACGCGTTCTCTCCTTCATAATGTTTCGCATTGGCTATTGCAATTCACTCCTGTCTGGTCTTCCTGCCTCCACCATTCACATCCTACAGCGCATTCAAAACAATGCTGTACGCCTTGTACTCAAAAAGAAAAAAGCTGACCACATATCTCCTCTCCTGGCACAACTTCACTGGCTCCCTGTATCAAAGCGCATACAGTACAAAGTAGACACCATGTGCTACAAAAGCCTCAATAACGCAGCCCCCGATTACCTGTCAAGCCTACTTGAGATATATGTTCCCTCACGTACCCTCCGCTCTGGCTCCGATCCTCTGACTTTTCGCTTTCCACGCACTAAGCTCAATACCTATGGTCCACGAGCCTTCTCTGTTTCTGGTCCACTCTCCTGGAACAAACTTCCTCTCTCAGTCCGTCAGCAACCTACTTTTGCCTCCTTCAAGTCCGCTCTCAAAACTCACCTTTTCTCCTCTGCATAAAATCCTAACCTCACTCAACCCCCCTCTGCAGCCTGTCTCCGCTCGGAGGGGAATCACTTTGTTTTAATATATAATTGTATATGATGTG
>JAPXFY010000034.1:37426322-37478822 GCA_030674185.1 Monoplex corrugatus
AGGTTGAAGAGCCTGCCATCTGATCTGGTCCGCAGGTGGATCCCTTCTTGCGCTGTGCTGAACGCATGCCTCAGGAGGAGAGCGAAGAAGATTCCAAAGAGGGTTGGGGCCAGGACGCAACCTTGTTTCACACCGCTGCGTACGTCGAAGGGCTTGGAGAGGTTTCCGTTGAACTGCACCATCCCTTTCATGTTTGAGTGGAAGGACTCAATTAAGCTGTGCAGTTTGGGGGGGCAGCCGATTTTTCGGAGAGCCCTGAAAAGGCCATCTCTGCTGACTAGGTCAAAGGCCTTGGTGAGGTCAATGAATGCCACATACAGGGGCATCCGCTGCTCTCTGCACTTCTCCTGGATTTGGCGAAGGGAGAAGACCATGTCTACCGTGGATCTCTCTGCTCGAAAACCACACTGTGATTCCGGGTAGACGCGTTCAGCCAGTTTCTGCAGGCGGATTAGGAGGACCCGAGCATAGACTTTGCCAACAATGCTGAGGAGCGAGATACCTCTGTAGTTGTTGCAGTCGCTCCTTTCGCCCTTGTTTTTGTACAGGGTGACGATCTTGACGTCCCTCATGTCCTGTGGTACAGCTCCCTCATTCCAACACTGACAGAGAACTGCGTGCAAAGGGTGCAGAAGAGAAGTCTTGCAGTCCTTGATGAGGTCTGGGGGAATTCCGTCGTTGCCAGGTGCCTTCCCTGATGCCAGGCTATCAATGGCCTTGCTGAGTTCGTCCGCAGTTGTCTCTGCGTCAAGTTCTTCCATTACCGGCATGCACTTGATGGCATCGAGGGCTGAGGGGGACACCATGTTCTGTGTGGAGTAGAGGTCGGAGTAGTGTTCCGCCCATCTTTCCATCTGTTGGCTAGGATTGCTGATTACTTCCCCAGTGGAGGATTTGAGGGGGGCGATCTTGCTCTGTGTTGGTCCCAGTGCCTTCTTGATGCCATCATGCATTCCTCGGATGTTGCCTCTTTCAGCAGCACTCTGTATCTCTTCGCTGAGCTCTGTCCAGTACTCGTTTGCGCAGCGCCTGGCGTTAAGCTGAACCTTACTTCTGGCAGCCCTGAGGATTTGCAGGTTCTTCTCACTGGGTGACTGCTTATACTTGGTGAGTGCGGCACGCTTGGCCTCAACAGTGGGAGTCATCTCTGATGATTTGGCCTCAAACCAGTCGTGGGACTTCACAGTTTTCTTCCCAAAGGTGGCCATAGCAATGCGGTGCATGGTGTCTCGTAGCGTTTCCCATCTCTCAGTGGCAGAGTCTCTGGGCTGCAATGCATCGTATTCTCTCTGAAAGGCCTCTGCGAACTTTTCTACAAGATCTGGCTGAGACATCTTGCTGACGTCAATGCGAGGGTTCCCTTGTTTCTTTGAGCAGTGGAACTTCTTTGGTTGTAGCCTGATCTTGCAACATACCAGAGAGTGGTCTGTGTCGCAGTCTGCGCTGTGATAAGAGCGAGTGTGGAGAACGTTTTTGATAGCGGCACGTCTTACTAGGATCAAATCCAGTTGGTGCCAATGTTTTGAGCGGGGATGCCTCCAGGAGACTTTGTGCTGAGGCTTCGTCTTGAAGAAGGAGTTGGCGATGCACAGTTCATGGCAGGCGCAAAACTCAAGCAGTCGCTGTCCATTCTCATTCATTTTCCCCACTCCAAAGGAACCGAGGCAGAAGGGCCATGAGTCATTGTCTGCACCCACTCTGGCGTTGAAGTCGCCCAGGAGAACAAGTTGTTCTGTCCTGGGGATGTTCCTTATGGTTGATGCAAGATTATCGTAGAACTCATCCTTGGTGTCTGGAGAGGCGGACAGAGTTGGGGCATAAACGCTGATGAGAGTGACATAGCCTTCGGTGGTGTTGAGGCGGAGAGTCAAGAGTCGTTCTGAACCGCCGCTGCCTGGTTCAATCATGTTCAGCAGGCAGTTCCTTACTGCAAAGCCTACTCCGTGCTCTCTTGGGGCATCAGAACTCTTTCCTATTATTATATTATATTATTATTATTATTATTATTATTATTATCATTATTATTATTATTATTATTATTATTATTATTTATCATTATTATCATTATCATTATTATCATTATTATTATTACTGTTAGTAGTAGTAGTAGTAGTAGTATAGCAGTAGTAGTAGTATCATCACTATCATCATCATTATCATCATCATTATTATCATTCTCTACAGGCCCAGTTTCCATTCGTACAAATCAGGGGTGTACTACGATCCTGACTGCAGCTCCACCAATGTTGACCATGCTGTGTTAGTCGTGGGTTATGGCACTGAGGGTGGTGAGGACTACTGGCTGGTGAAAAACAGGTACACCATGTATCAAGTGACCTGTGTGTGTGTGAATGTGTGTTTGTGTTTATATTGTGTGTGTGTGTGTGTGTGTGTGTTAGAGAAAGAGAGAGAGAGAGAGGACAGACAGACAGACAGAGGAAGAGAGAGAGGTGTGTGTGTGTGTGTGTGTGTGTGTGTGTGTGTGTGTGTTGTGTGTGTGTGTGTGTGTGTGGTGTGTGTGGTGTGTGTGTTGTGGTGTGTTTGTGTGTGGGGGTAGGGGTGGGTGTGTATTTGTGTGTATGTGTGTGCGTGCGTGTGTGTGTGTAGGTGTGTGTGTGTGTGTGTGTGTGTGTGTGTGTGTGTGTTTGTGTGTGTTGCGTGCGTGGTGTGTGTGTAGTGTAGTGTATGCGCGCGTGCGTAAGCGTGTGTGTTTGTGTGTGTGTGTTTGTGTGTGTGCTTGTGTGTAGTGTGTGTGTGTGTGAGTGTTCTCTGTGTGTGTTTGTTGTGTGTTGTGTGTGTGTGTGTGTGTGTGTGTGTGGTGTGGGGTGTGTAGTGTGTGGCGTGTGTGTATGCGTGTTTGTGATCTGTATGTGGTGTGTGTGTGTGTGTAGTGTGCGTGCGTGCGCGCACATGCATGCGCTTATGCGTGCGTGTGTGCGTGTAGTGTATGCGCGCGTGCGTAAGCGTGTGTGTTTGTGTGTGTGTGTTTGTGTGTGTGTGTTTGTGTGTAGTGTGTGTGTGTGAGTGTGTGTAAGTGTGTGTGCGTGTGTGTATGCGTGTTTGTGATCTGTATGTGAGTGTGTGTGATGTGTGTGTGTGTGTGTGTGTGTTGAGTGTGCGTGCGTGCGCGCACATGCATGCGCTTATGCGTGCGTGTGTGCGTGTGTGCGTGTAGTGTATGCGCGCGTGCGTAAGCGTGTGTGTTTGTGTGTGTGTGTTTGTGTGTGTGTTTGTGTGTAGTGTGGTGTGTGAGTGTTTCTCTGTGTGTGTTGTGTGTGATGTGTTGTGTTGTGTGTGTGTGTGTGTGTGTGTGTGTGTGTGTGTGTGTGTGTGTGTGTGCGTGCGTGATGCGTGAATCTTGTGTGTGTGTGTGTGTGGTGTGTGTGTGTGTGTGTGTGTGTGTGTGTGTGTGTGTGTGTGTGTGTGTGTGTGTGTGTGTTGTGTGCGTATGCGTGAATCTAATTGTGTGTGGAAGGATACCATGCCTCGAAATTATTATATCTTCATCCTATGCTTCTTTCTTTCAGCTGGGGAACCGACTGGGGAGATAAAGGTTACATCAAGATGGCTCGAAACAGACACAATAACTGTGGCATCGCCACAGCGGCCATCTACCCCCTCGTATAAAAATAAACAATCAAACGAAATCGAACAAACAAACAAACAAACACAAATTGTAGAATTCTACACACTTTAAATTGCCTCCTGTTATCAAAATAGACTATTCTGAAGAAAACGAAAAATAAAATCTGGAAACGAAGTTTTGATGGATGCTGGCTGAAAATGGCTTCTTGTGTTTGGTTGGATTTTTTTTTAGTTTACTTTGTTTTGTTCCATTAAACCGTTTGTTTTGTTCTATTCATTCTTAACAGGAGAAAATGAAGAACTTTTTCTCATAGTTATCTGTTTACTATTCGAGACTTAAAGCCTTGGATGTTGGATTAAACTGTGTGTGGGTGTGCGGTTGACGATATCTCTGTGTTCTTGTTCTGGTAAGTTGAACATGAAATTAAAGAAAGTTACAAAAACAAAAACAAAACAAAAAATGCGTGGTGATTGCTCTCTCTCTCTCTCTCTCTCTCTCTGGGTTTCTCTGTCTCTGGCTCTCTGTCTGTCTCTCTCTCTTTGTCTGTCTGTCTCTCTCTCACTCTGTGTCTCTCTGTCTCTCTCTCCGTCTCTGTCTCTGTCTTTTTACCTGTCTGTCTGTCTCTCTGCCTCTCTGTCTCTCTGTGTTTGTTTCTCTCTCTGTCTCTCTCTGTCTCTCTGTCTGTCTCTCTGTCTGTCTGTCTGTCTGTCTTCTGTCTCTCCGTCTTCACTCGTATCAAAGTATTTTTCGTTATACTTCTTTTCCCTCATGTCGAAGAGCAACGGTCTGTACGAATACATCAGCTGAATCTGATCCTGAACCTTTTTCTCGTTGCTTGTTTGTAGGGGTTTTGTTTGTTTGTTCGTTCGTTTTTCTCTGTCTGTCTGTCTGTCTCTCTCTCTCTCTCTCCCCCTCTCTCTCTCTCTCTCTCTCTCTCTCTCTTTCGGCAATTTGAAAAATGGCTTCTAGCCAATAGCTTTTACCGTTGAAAAATAAAGCATCATTGTCATTGTCTTTGTCATTGTCTCTCTCTCTCTCTCTCTCTCTCTCTTCCTCTCTCTCTTTCTCTCTCTTCTCTCTCTTCCCTCCTCTCTCTCTCTCTCTCTTTCTCATCCTCTCTCTCTCTCTCTTCCTCTCTTTCTCTCTCTCTCTCCTCTCTCTCTCTCCCTCTCTCTCTCTATCTCTCTCTCTCTTCTTCCTCTCTCTCCTCTCTCTCTCTTTCTCTCTCTCTCTTTCTCTATCCTCTTCTCTCCCTCCCTCTCTCTTTCTCTATCCTTCTCTCTCTCTTCCTTCCTCTCTTTCTCACTCTCTCTCTTTCTCTTTCCTCCTTCTCTTCTCTCTCTCCTCTTCTCTCTATCACTCTTCTCTCTCTTCTCTCTCTCTTCTTTCTCTCTCCTCTCATCTCTCTCTCTCTCTCTTTCTCACTCTCTTCTGTCTCCTCTCTCGTCTCTCTCTCTCTTTCTCGTTTTCATCAAGGAATTTTTTGTTATACTTCTCTTGTCACCCTCTTCTAAGAGCAACAAACTTTTCAAATACATCAGCTAAATATGATTCTGAAGCTTTTCTTCGTTGGTTGGTTGTTGTTTTGTTTGTTTTATTTTTCCCTTTCTGTGCTCAAAAACTGTTCGATTGAATACTATTTTCAAACAATAATTCCATGAATATTTGTAAATTTTAACTTGAAGATAGGGGATTAGGAAATTGCTATAATGCTGTAGTATGTTCTCCTCGTACGGATTTGTTCCGTTGATTTTCATCGGCTTCTAAGACTACTCAAACACATCTATTGGCAGCAAAGCTGCAGATGCATAGGTACCGACTTGCTCTGTGGATATTGCATGTTTTGGTGTAGTAAACCCAGTTTAGTTTTGGTATAGTAAACATCAGAAATAGCCAGCAGAATCGGCCGAGCCAAAACAGCATTTAAGAAGATGTAAAGCATTCTAACCAACAAATGTTTATCCATTAAGATCAGGAAGAGAGTTCTTGACTGTTATATAGAACGATACTGTTATATGGTTGTGAGACGTGGACAGTCAGCACGCAAAGCCAGAACAAGATTCAGGCAGCCGAAATGTGGTTTCTGAGAAGAATGTTGAGAGTTCCAGGGATAGCAAAGAAAACAAACGAGACACTCTTGATGGAGGCAGACACAAGAAGATCATTGATAAGAGAGATAAAGAAAAGGACAAACATTTATAGGCCATTTTATGAGGAAAGGGGAATTAGAGCACCTGGTCACAACAGGAAAGCTGGAAGGAAAGAGAACACCAGGTAGACCGAGGGAGATATTATTGGACTAACTTGCAGGGTGGCTGAGGACAGAGAGGATGGAAGACGTACTTGCAACGACAAGGGATAGATATGTATGGAGGGCCATGATCGCCAACGCCATTTGGCAGGGCACATGATGATGAAACCCAGTTTGTCAAATATCAAACTGTCCTTTCTTCTCCCAGAAATGTTTCAGCTGGCTTCACTCAAGGAATTGTTCTTTCTCCAATTTATTTACACTCAATACAAATAATTAAACATTGCTGCAATAAATCGCCTCACGCTGCGGTACACATGTCATGTAATACGCCTCACAAACGGAGAAAAAAATAGAGCTTGCCAAACAAGTGCATAAACAAACAAACAAAACATAAACTAAGCAAATGAATAATGTAAACAAATTAGTAACAAATAACTTAAAGCAAACAAAGGAGCAAATGTCTTCGATTTGTTAAAGTTATTAAGAAACACCTGGGGAGATTGGGTTTGACCCTGAGCAACAAAGCCTTGACATTGACCAGTCTCTTATTGACCCCTGATGCCACATGCCAAGCAGTAGCTATTTTTGCCATAATGGTTATTGTTACTGTTATTTTTGTTTAAAGCCCAGCCGACTGCGTAGAGCCATATCAGGGCTATAACCATTTCAAAACACACTCAGTACTTCAAAAGAAAAAAAGACAAGAAAAGAAAATTAGATACACATATCAATGCGTTTGTGCAAATTATCTAATGAGATGGTTTTGGCGTTTACCACTCCATCCAATTAATCATACACAAGATTTAAAAGCATACCTAAATACAAATTTAAACATAAGGACACTAAAACATAGATAAGCATGGGGGCCTTAATTACCGGAGGTTGCTTCAGCAAATTTCATTTCCCTTGACCCCAAATTGCACTTTATACGTGTACCCAGTTATCAATCCTAAGAGAAAGTATGTAAGACTTCATCGAACACGTAAAGGTCAATGGACCAACAAGGCAGAAAATGATAGGAAGAAATGATAAAAAGCAAAGGAACAAGTCAGAAACAAATACAGTGACAGAAAAGAAGAAATTTCTAGTACAAAAGTTCCAGAAGGTGGGGCATTCTATTTTTACCAAGAGAGAACCCTGGGATCCCATGGGGGGTGGGGTGGGATAGGAGTCATGTCAGTTGAATGCAAGCCACTGCAGTATACTCTGTAAGTTCAGACCTAGACATACAATGATGGAACAATCAATTTATTAGTCATTATTATCTTATATCACCTACACGTATGTATGCACCATTGTTTTTGTTGTTCACACTTACTTTGTCGTAGCGCTGTCGCCGTGACCCGGCCTCATCAGCGACTGACTGAGTTACTGCTGAGAGGGAAGCGAGGCAGCCGTGAGTGAAACTCGTATCCGTTTGTTGTGTCCAAACTCGAGTTTGGAATTCATGAGTTTCGCTCTTGGTTCATAGTTGTCGATGTTAACACCTCGCTCACCTGTCTTGACAGGGCCGTGTTGTGTGTCGACGTCACAGCCATGGTGTACTGTGGTGGAGTGACGTTATTTCTGTGGTGTCTGGATGTGTGTCTCCATAACACAGAATCTTTGTGTCTGCTATTGTGATCTTTCATGTGGCCATGCCCCCGGCTGTACGCACTTCTCCCAGTCTCTCCTAGATATACACACTCACACGCACTACAACTAATCTTATATTCTACATTCTCTCTACGACACTGTCCTTTCGAATTTCCACCACTACATACCATACACCTCTTTTTGTCATCGCACTCACTCTTCTTGAAGGGTTTGACTTTTGCACTAAGCTCTTCACACTCCTACCAGACCGTTCCACCACTTTAAACTTAAACCCTGATATACCTATCACACTCTCATACCTCTTCTTTAATTCTGATTTGGGAGTAGCCGCACAAATAAACACTGAGTCACCTCCCCTCTTAACCATTACCTTCTTCTCTCTCCTATTTCTGTCTCTCTTGTTCTTCCATGCCTTGGGCTGTACAAGGGTTGCCGTCACTATGTCCATAGCTATAACTCTTGTACGTGTGGATTATGAACTTGTACCTCAGCCTGAAACGCTGATTGTAGCCAGAGTGTTGGGCGGAGCATAACCTCCACATAACTCTGTCACCTCCAGGTGAGTTCAGGCTACAACGAGAAGGATTCGTAGCACTCCTGTGTAAGGACAGTTCCTTTGCAGACCCAGGAGGGACAAACGCGCACTGACACGACAGTGGCAACGTCTTTGTAATAGAGTGGTCATGCGCGTTCGCCTCCTGGTCTGCAAAGAGAACTGTCCTTCCAGGAGGTGCTACGAACCTTCTCGTTGTAGCCTGAACTCACCTGGGAGGTGACCAAGAGTATTGGAGGATTATATGCTCCGCTCACACTCTGGCTACAATCACGTTTCAGACTGAGATGACAGTTCATAATCACACGTACAAGAAGCTTATAGCTATGGACACTAGTGACGAGCAACCTTGACAGGCCCAATGCATGGAAAAGAAAGAGAGACAGAAAATAGGAAGAGAAGAAGGGTAACGTTCAAGAGGGAGGTGATCTAGTGTTTTATTTGTGCGGCTACTCCCAAATCAAATTAAAGAAGAGGTATGAGAGTGTGATAGTATAGTATATCAGGGTTTAAGTTTAAAGTGGTGGAACGGTCTGGTAGGAGTGTGAAGAGCTTAGTGCAAAAGTCAAACCCCTTCAAGAAGAGTGAGTGCGGTGACAAAAAGAGGTGTATGGTATGTAGTGGTGGAAATTCGAAAGGACAGTGTCGTAGAGAGAATGTAGAATATAAGATTAGTTGTAGTGCGTGTGAGTGTGTATATCTAGGAGAGACTGGGAGAAGTGCGTACAGCCGGGGGCGTGGCCACATGAAAGATCACAATAACAGACACAAAGATTCTGTGTTATGGAGACACACATCCAGACACCACAGAAATGACGTCACTCCACCACAGTACACTATGGCTGTGACGTCGACACACAACACGGCCTGTCAAGACAGGTGAGCGAGGCTGTTAACATCGACAACTATGAACCAAGAGCGAAACTCATGAATTCCAAACTCGAGTTTGGACACAACAAACGGATACGAGTTTCACTCACGGCTACCTCGCTTCCCTCTCAGCAGTAACTCAGTCAGTCGCTGATGAGGCCGGGTCACGGCGACAGCGCTACGACAAAGTAAGTGTGAACAACAAAAACAATGGTGCATACATACGTGTAGGTGATATAAGATAATAATGACTAATGGATTTAGTAAAACCTACGTGGCGGACTGCATAACTTGTCAAAATGAACAATCAATTTCATCCACACAAAAGCAAAGGTTGTCTTACAACCCTGAAGTTGTAAGGGGAGTGAAGTGTCAGAGACCAATTTGTACTGGGGCCAGCATTATGAAGGTGACGCCCATCTCCTCTCTCAAGCTGTTTTACCTTCCACAACACTAGCCAAGGTCAGGTACTCCTGGGTGGAATGAACCATGGAGGCCACACACACAAAATTGTCCAAAGTCAGACTCAAACTTGTTCAGCTAGACTGGAATACAGATGCTCTGTCTCTACGCCAACCATACCATAAAGCAATTTTTAATTTTTTATCTATCTCTCTATCTATCTGTCTGTCTGTCTGTCTATCTATCTATCTGTCTGTCTGTCTATCTATGTACTATCTGTCTGTCTGTCTATGTGTCTCTGTCAATCTATATATGTGTCTGTATATCCGACTGTCTGTCATTTTATCTATTTATCTTTCTATCTATGTTTGTGTTTGCGTGTGTGTGAGTGTGTGTGTGTGTGTGTGTGTGTGTGTGTGTGTGTGTGTGTGTGTGTGTGTGTGTGTGTGTGTGTGTGTGTGTGTGTGTGTGTGTTGGAAGGTGTGTTTATCACTATGCGATACATAGGATACACATTTATAGATATAGAATATAGATATAAAATTATAATAGTTATAGATGTAGATGTAAATATAGATATGGGTATAGATACAGATATAGATATAGATATGGGTGTAAATAATGTTAACTCTAATCGTGGGCAAGAAAAAGAATTGTATTGTTCTCACCTTAGAACTTGACATAACAATAAATGCAAACAAGACACATATCGTTTTTGAAATTTGGGTCTTCCAATAGGTCTTCAATATTCAGAAGTCGAAACTGGTAGGTGCCTTTTCTGTATCTACTGATGGTCCAAACATCGAAACAGGTAGGCGTTTTCTCTGTGACTGTTCTTATGGCAATTCCGAGGGCGATAACAGTTCACTACGTGTTTATACCTATTTTCTCATCTTACCTGCAGTCACTCTCTTTCTAGTGTAATTATAAGGTTAAGGATTTCCATAAAGAGACCAAAATAAAGACTTGATCTTTTTTAAAACAAAGACATCACATGGCTACTGGAGTAGACTACAGTGATGAAACAAATTGCAATGGTAGACTATAGTGATTTAAGCAAATGGCAATGGTAGATTACAGTGATGAAACAAACGGCAATGATAGACTACAGTGCTGAAACAAATTGCAATGGTAGACTACAGTGATGAAACAAATGCAATGGTCAACTACAGTGATGAAACAAATGGCAATGGTAGACTACAGTGATGAAACAAATGTCAATGGTAGACTACAGTGATGAAACAAATGGCAATGGTAGACTACAGTGATGAAACAAATGTCAATGGTAGACTACAGTGATGAAACAAATGGCAATGGTAGACTACAGTGATGAAACAAATGTCAATGGGTAGACTACAGTGATGAAACAAATGTCAATGGTAGACTACAGTGATGAAACAAATGTCAATGGTAGACTACAGTGATGAAACAAATGTCAATGGTAGACTACAGTGATGAAACAAATGTCAATGGTAGACTACAGTGATGAAACAAACGGCAATGGATAGACTCAGTGATGAAACAAATGGCAACTGGAGTAGACTACAGTGATGAAACAAATGGCAATGGTAGACTACAGTGATGAAACAAATGCAATGGTAGACTACAATGATGAAACAAATGTCAATGGTAGACTACAGTGATGAAACAAATGCAATGGTAGACTACAATGATGAAACAAATGGCAATGGTAGACTACAGTGATGAAACAAATGTCAATGTAGACTACAGTGATGAAACAAATGTCAATGGTAGACTACAGTGATGAAACAAATGGCAATGGTAGACTACAGTGATGAAACAAATGGCAAGTAGACTACAGTGATGAAGCAAATGTCAATGGTAGACTACAGTGATGAAACAAATGTCAATGGTAGACTACAGTGATGAAACAAATGTCAATGGTAGACTACAGTGATGAAACAAATGTCAATGGTAGACTACAGTGATGAAACAAATGTCAATGGTAGACTACAGTGATGAAACAAATGTCAATGGTAGACTACAGTGATGAAACAAATGTCAATGGTAGACTACAGTGATGAAACAAATGGCAACTGGAGTAGACTACAATGATGAAACAAATGGCAACTGGAGTAGACTACAGTGATGAAACAAATGTCAATGGTAGACTACAGTGATGAAGCAAATGTCAATGGTAGACTACAGTGATGAAACAAATGTCAATGGTAGACTACAATGATGAAACAAATGTCAATTGTAGACTACAGTGATGAAACAAATGTCAGTTGTAGACTACAGTGATGAAACAAATGTCAATGGTAGACTACAGTGATGAAACAAATGTCAATTGTAGACTACAGTGATGAAACAAATGGCAATGGTAGACTACAGTGATGAAACAAATGGCAATGATAGACTACAGTGATGAAACAAATGGCAATGTTGCACTACAGTGATGAAACAAATGGCAATGTTAGACTACAGTGATGAAACAAATGGCAATGCTGCACTACACTGATGAAACAAATGGCAATGGTAGACTACAGTTATGAAACAAATGGCAATGGTAGACTACAGTGATGAAACAAATGGCAATGTTGCACTACAGTAATGAAACAGCCATTTGTTGCACTACAGTGATGAAACAAATGGCATCATAGAATACTGTGATGAAACAAATGGCATTCAGCTTCAATTTATCAAGATGACGTCTCCACGCTCGGAATGAATTCTATATGCACTAACGTCACAGGTGCCATGTGATGGAGAAAATCCAGAATGATCACGGCACAAGCCTTGAGCCTACACATGAATCAATGAGCTGGCTAGGTTCTGAGGTCCTACCTAGATAGTTTCTTAACCCTGGGGTTTTAGGGGAGTGAGGTGGCAGATATCTCAACTTTTCCCAGGGCCAGAACCACGAGGGTGGCGCCCATCCCATTTCCCTTGCTTTAAATTCATATTCGTAGTTACACTTTTTGTTATCAAGACTTCAGAAAGGCAAGAGGGCTAGCTGGTCTTCAAGGGGAGGGACCTGGGAAATCAACCTATCTCTCCAATGTTTTTTTGACCAAGGCAGCAGGGCAATGCCCTGCTCTTCACGATTTTCAACTGCCGTGGGATCTTTAGCATGCGCAGCCAGAAGACACACAGGTCCGACTCGTTTTTCGTCCCCTTTCGAAGGACTAGACGTTCAGTTCGATTTTCCGGTCAAACTGAGGAGAAAAGTCGAGGCCTGTACGGGGAGTGAACCCTAGAACCTCGAGTTTACTTATTGGTAGGCGAACGTCTGAACCATTCTGCCACTTTTCTTCCTTAACTTTTGTTAATCAACAAACCACATTCCATGATTTCTATAAATTCTCCTGCTGGTTGTCATTTTCTCTTATTCTGTTCCTCCTTGTCTTGATTTTGATTATGATTTCAGCAGTTGAACTTTCACAGCAGAACAATTTCAACTGATAGGATTCGACAGCATGATAGAACCGATTTGCAAACTAATAATGACAATTTTTTATCAAGGATTATGATCATGTTTTTAATTAACCAGACCCACCGCGTCTTCATTTCCACCACCACCACTACTCCTCCACCCCACTTATGCGATTGAGATAAATAACAAAACAGAGTATCATACCACTTCATACAATTAGAATGTATATTCATACCAGTCGTTCGTAGGCATGAGAATCGTCGCAACTGAACAGAAAATATGCATGCGTGCTATATACAAAGTTATTATCTGCTCATTGGTCGAGGGCTTCATTGGTTCTCAAGATTTTCTGTCTCAAAGTGAGTTCAGTCCCAACTCGCAACATAAAACAAAACCAAACACAAAACAAAGCAAAACAAAAACTGTCTCGTTCGCTACCTATCTTAATGCTTCGATTATTCAAATGATGTCATTTTAATGTTTCATGGGTCCCTTCCTCCCCTTTCTTCCGTCCACATATCATCATGACATGGCACGTGTGACATCAGTGCATCTGGAATTCATACCGAGCATGGAGACGTCATCTTGAGAAACTGAAACTGAAATTGA
Organism: Monoplex corrugatus; assembly: GCA_030674185.1. Taxonomy (NCBI): domain Eukaryota; kingdom Metazoa; phylum Mollusca; class Gastropoda; order Littorinimorpha; family Ranellidae; genus Monoplex; species Monoplex corrugatus. The sequence continues at coordinate 37,439,590 of JAPXFY010000034.1, forward strand.
ATATGAAACCACCCCCATTTCAAGGCCTTGCTAGCACATAGTTTTTTGTTTGTTTTGTTTTGTTTTTTGTTTTGTTTTTTGCGTAGACTCAAAGAGTCTGTCACGCAGTTGTAGGATGACTTGGATGGAACGCATATAGAATTGTGGAATTTTTTTTTTTTTGGGGGGGGGGGGGGGGGGGGGGGGGGGGTCATTACTTATATGATTGTTAGGTGCTACATTTTTTGCGAAGTTAAGATTCTGAGGATTATGACTAGTGTAATCAATGACTTATTTGTAATAAGGTTTTGTATCTGCCTGTCAGTTATTTCAAGACATTATTTTCTGATGAAATGTCTTTTTCAAAAGATAATAAAGTGTATATTTGATGTTGAAAGATTGCTGGTATGCTGCTTTGTTGTTGTTGTTGTTTAAAATGCTGCAGTTTGCAATTATTTTATTATTTCTTTTATTATTGTGCTTGCATAGTACAACTATCTGATGACATCATTCTGCTTATTATATCTGTATTGCGTGGCAGCAATAAATGAACACCCCCACCCCCATCCCACCCACCCACCCCCCACACACGCACGCACACATCAACCACACATCACACATACATCAAACACACACACATGCACACACACACACACACACACAGCAGAATTAGTCGCTATTAATCAAGCATTGCATTATCTAGTAAATCTTAAACCCATGTCTTTCAAAGTAGTTCTCTTTGTTGACTCAAAATCTGTATTATATGCCTTACGGTCTTTTAATGCCGACACAAGACCTGATTTAATTACTGAGGCAAATCATCTTATACATCGTTTAAGGGTCAAAGGTACAGATATCAGTTTATGCTGGGTGCCTTCTCATGTTGGTCTTCACGGCAACGAAGTAGTTGACAGAGCAGCTAAGCAAGGCGCCCAGAATGCTGATAATGCTATAGAATTACATGTTCATAGCTCCGTAAAAGAAGCTTGCAACTTGCTCGAATCAGCCTCATGGACTCGATTTCTTGAACATTCAGATGAACAGTTTGTGTCACTACAAATGATAAAACTTACCGTTCAAAATGTATGTAAAAAATTGCAGTATTCTTCTATGTATCATTTGAGATCGATTGTTGCTGTTTGTTTTCTATTCAGCTAAACGCATTGAGAACAAAATATTGTAAAAATGTCAAGTGTATTTGCGGCGAAAGTTCACACTGTTTCATGTTTATTCTACTGCAAATGCTACGTTCTTTTTTACCGAAAATGTTTACTCAAGAAAGTATTCTGAAATCATTTCCAGAAAATTACATCAGATCATAACGTTGTTAGTTAGAATTCAGAATCATTAGTTCACAGTCCTGTTAATGCATTACTTTAAACTTTATTCGGTTGTATTTTAGTGTTACAATTTCCTCACGTTATTGAAGTTAATTGTTAGTGTTAAGTTCTCGTTCCATTTTAACTGTTCCCCACCTGCTAATGTCTTTTTCCCTCTGTCTTCCCTCTGCCCAAATCCAACCGTCCAACTATCGTTCTACATTTTATTTGTTCACTTTTTTTTTTTTTTTTAAAATAATTTCCCCTCCCCCCCTCCCCCGTCTAATATCACTTATAGTGAAAGACGTTAAATTAAAGAACGAACGAACGAACACACACACACACACACACACACACACACACACACACACACACACTCACACAGTGAACGCCCCACCCCTGTTTAGATTTGAAAAGAGAAAATAAAACAGAAAGACCAGACTGTACCCTAACAACAAGCCTCAGGACCACCGACATCCAAAGGCCTTTTTAAGCCGTTCATTTATATGAAGGAATAGCCCACTGGTCCTTTAACAAAAAATGCATCAAAGAAATGTGCACCTGGATGAATCTGTCTGTGAAAAAAGAATCCTCAATTAGAACAGTGAATAAATGAAACAAAATCGACAAATAAATAAACAAACACACACACAAAACAAACAAACAAACAAGCAAACAAACAAAGAGGCAAACAAATAAACAAATAAATAATCGAAGCTTTATTTGAATGTGTCTTGTCATCCATTTTTTAAAGACAGTGTAACCAATAGACCAATTTAAGACACAGATAAAAGCCAGGAACAAAAAAGTCATATCCTATTAAGATTTAGAGAAAGGGATATTACATGCAGACCTGCACCAGAGAAAAATCCTTATTCTTCAAAAAAGAAAAATGAATGACGAAACAACAACAACAACAACGAATTCTTTTTCAGGTATGAGTCACGATTCAGTGAAGTACCGTTCATTTGGAGACACGAAAACGTGAACGTAAGTTGAACGCTTAAAAGTTTCACGACTATACAAACGACCTCCAGCTTTACAGTCAAGGCCGCTTTTAGTCTTGTGATCAAAAGGCTCTCTCTGCAACGCCGACAGCTGCTGTACAAACCAAGCGCCGTATCAGGTCTGTTTACTATGGCGACTCGATGGGGCATATGCGGTGTTGGTCTAATCTCTAGTGATTTTGTCACTGTGCTGAAAGCTTTACCACTTTCTGAGCATCAGGTAGGTGAAATGATGGATTAACTAATTAATTGTCTCTCTCACACACACACACCACGAACGTGCGTGTGTGCATTTCTGTGAACACACCCACAGACAGATTGTGACAGACATACACACAGCCACAGTGACACACTTAACACCGCGGAAATTCGTTTGCACACTCGAGTCAGTGCTTGCGTACAATACACACTCACGTGAAAGTACTTAGACTCACACGCGTGTGTGTGCTCATACACACTTGCAAACATCTCTCTCTCTCTCTCTCTCTCTCTCTCTCTCTCCCTCTCTCTCTTCTCTCTCTCTCTCTCTCTCTCTTCTCTCTCTCTCTCTCGTGTGCTCGTGCAGTGACTGAGGTTTTAAACAGTGTGCAGGGCCCCAAAACATGGAAGGAAGGAGACATTAGTAGGGCACATCGTGTGGGTAAAACTAGAGGTGATCAGCCTAGGCCTGTGGTGATAAGATTCAATCGGTGGCGTGACAAGATGACAGTGCTGACAGATCAAGACTACAGGGCCAAACTGAGAGACAAGGGGGTCAGAGTAGCAAATGATCTGACACGTAGGCAGGCCAGCATTGTGAGACAGGCAAGAGAGGAGGGGAAAGCAGCCTATTTTGTCAATGGAAAGCTAACTGTAGGGCCCAGACGTCCTGATTCCAGAAATTACTCTTACTCTCAGGGAGCAACGACATCTGCAGCTGTGACGGGAATGGATGAAACAGATACAGGCATAGCAGATGATCGCAGGCAGAGTGGGGGGCGTGTCACATCAGCTGATGGGGAAACCCGGCCTCCACAAAGTCAAAACAGTGGTCTGGTTATAGGGGATTCCCCTGGCACTCACCACGTGACGGGAGATCAAAGTCAGACGAACCAACGGCGAAACAGCGTGGCTGGTGCAGGCAGTGACGTCAGCAGGCCAAGAGGAGACCAAGAACGTAGAGGTGGGACACGAGGTGGCAGTAATGCACGTGGTGGGCGTGAGGCACGATTCACACGTGGAGTGGGGCAAGTGTCCAGCAGAGGAGGAAGACAAACTGGGTCAACGCAAAACACGGAGCGTGTTAGTGCCAGGCAGCTTCGATCTAGTGCATCACAATAACAGATAGCAGACTGTCCAACACATAAATATATGTTCCTCAACTATATAATATTGAAAATCTCTATAGTAAATTAAATGATGCAGACTTCATTAATTACGTAATTTCTTTGGACTTCATCTGCTTAACTGAAACATTTGTTGACAGAAATTTTGACTTTAACAACATGTTTATAGACTTTGAGAAATTTAGTTCTCCTGCAAAAAAATTGTCAGCACGAGGAAGAAACTCAGGAGGAGTCCTGTTCATGATAAAGAAAACGTTAAGTTTACATGTAAAAGAAATTGTTAACATTGGAATTGACAACGTAATTGCCGTTAAAATTGATAAAGCTTTGTTTAATATTGATAAAGACATATTGTTGGTTGCCTGCTATGTTCCACCTGAAGCGAGTGCAGTGTATAATAATATGATGATTAAAAATGGTATTATTACTCTCGAAGAACGTTTGTTGCAATGTACTCAAGAAGAGGACTTGTATATGGTGATGTTTGGAGACTTTAATGCCAGAACAAGCGAAGAGCAGCCTACAGCACAAGACATACCCGTATATATTCCAGGTTTTGATCATGATGAGGATGAGTGCAAAGTGCGTCACTCAAAAGACTCTGTTATTAATACTTTTGGTTCATCTCTCCTTGATTTATGTTTGATGTTTGACTTAAATATTATTAATGGTACTTGTAAGGGAGATTACGATGGGGAGTTTACGTTTGTTGGACCTAATGGATCTAGTGTTGTTGATTACTTTATTGTATCAGCAAGTTTGGGTGGTAACTTTGATTTGTGTGTGAGCGACAGATTACATTCGTGGCATCTGCCTGTCGAACTATCGTGGGAGATTGGCAACTGTGACAGGGGAGATGATAATGCTACGGGTGTGGGTGAAAGAGTTGTGTGGTCGAATGAATTTGTGAATGTGTATAAGAATGAATTAGAGTCAAATGAATTTAAAGAGTGTTTAGAGACAGCAAAAGAGATGATGATTAATGATGTTGATGAATCTGTTGATACTTTTGTGAATGCATTGTATGGAGCAGCAGCATGTATGATTCGAGTGACTGGTAGAAAGAGGAAGAAAAGAAATGATTGGTTTGATGAAGAATGTGCAAGGAAGAGAAGAGTTGTAAAGAGTTTATTGAGAGGTTTGAGAAGAGCCAAAACGGATCTGGCAGAACGTAAAGAATTATATGTTAAAGAAAGAAAGCTATATACTAAAATGATTAAACAGAAAAAGGATAAATATGATGAGAACAGACTACGAACACTGAAAGAATCAATTAATGATCCAAAGCTGTTCTGGTCAACAATTAGAACTGTCAATCGAAAAAGTGTAATATATAATGACATTAGCCTACAACAGTGGCATGACCATTTTTATAGAGTATTTAATGCTGAGGACAGCGAAGATCAAAATGAGAATTTGATGGAAATAAATGGAGAAGAATATTTAGAAGAACCTATATTTAATGACCCGATTTACATGAGGGAAGTTATGGATGGGTAAGGCATTTGAAAATAGGCAAAAGTGCCGTATTGATAATGTAATCAGTGAAATGCTAAAACAGACGCATACAGCTGTACTCAACTTCTTGCTTGATTTGTTTAACGTATTATTTGAGAAGGGATATTTCCCAATATCCTGGTCTAAATCTATTATAGTACCAATACATAAAAAGGGAGATAAGAATAATCCAGACAATTATAGAGGAGTAGCACTCACAAGTATTATAGGAAAGGTTTATACACATATATTGAATAAAAGACTAACTAAATGGGCAGAAAGGGAAAAAATTATTGTTGAGGAGCAAGCTGGATTTAGAGCAGGGTATAGTACTGTGGACCACATATTTACATTATATGCATTAGTAGAGAAATATTTGAATAGAAATTCTAAATTATACATAGCATTCATTGACTTCAGAAAAGCGTTCGACTCTGTGAATAGGAATACATTGTGGAACGTATTGCGAAAGTGTGGCGTGAATGGAAAACTGTATAGAGCGGTGAGAGGAATTTATGATACAGTATTAGCTTGTGTGAGAGATAAATGTTTGTGTACAGAGTTTTTCAACTGTCCAAGAGGAGTGAAGCAAGGATGTTTATTAAGTCCTCAATTGTTTTCTTTTTTCATAAATGAATTAGCTATTGAATTATCCAAAAATGGACGGCACGGTGTACAAATCATCCCTGGAGCTACTGAAGTTTTTTTGATGTTATTTGCGGATGATGAAGTACTTATCTCGGATACAGCCATTGGACTACAAAATCAGTTAAACATTCTAAAACAAGAAGCAGACAGATTATATTTAAGTGTTAATCTTGATAAAACTAATATACTTGTTTTCCGTAAGGGTGGGCACCTTTCAAAAAATGAAAATTGGCGGTATGGGGATTGTCAGCTTAAAGTGATCAATTCTTATAAATATCTTGGACTGATTTTTACTACGAAATTAAGCCTAACAGCAGCATGGACGGAAATGTGTACGAAAGCAAAAAGGGGTGTAATTGAAATATTGAGAGCGATGAAAAAATTAAACTCTGCTGACCCCTCTCTTTTTTGGAAACTTTTTGATACACAAATTGAACCAGTACTAACATACGCAGGAGAAATTTGGGGTACTTTAGAAAATAAACACATGGAAATTGTACATACATTTGCAGTCAAACGTTTTCTCAGTGTGCCAATTCATTCTTCTAATAAAATGGCGTATGGAGATAGTGGCAGATATCCGTTAAGTATTCGTACAAACGTTAAGTGTGTAAAGTACTGGCTGAGAATTTTGAAACTACCAACAACAAGATTATGTAGACAGGCTTATGATATGATGTTACACGAACACGAAAGAGGAAAACATAATTGGATAAACAGTTTAAAAAACATTTTGACAAATAATGGGTTTGGAATAGTCTGGATTAGTCAGGGTGTAGGTAGTGAAATTGCATTTCTCTCTGAATTCAAAGACCGTTTAATTAGCTCTTATAAACAAAGTTGGCATTACCAGGTAGAAGAAGATACAAAATATGCATGGTATTTCTCCTTTAAAAGCATTTTCCAGGCAGAACAATATCTTTCAGTGGTTACAAATAGATGGCACCGGAGCCTGCTGGCACGTTTTAGAACAAGAACACTTGGTCTTGATAAGAGTCAAAGATGGTTTCAGCAAAGCAGTGATGATGGTTCACTTTGTAGATTAAGCCACCAAAAAAACGAAGACGAAAATCATTTTATTTTTGAATGTAAAGCTTATAGCAATGTTAGAAATAGATGCAATGTATTTTCCCCCCCAGCAGCGCTAAGACATGATCTAAGATCAATTTTAGCATGTGAAAAAACAGAGAATTTACAGTCAATTTCCAAATATATCGCGGAAGCATATGGGATAAGAAAAAGAACATTGCTGCTTTAATTTCAATGTGAAAAAGTTTCTCGTGAAAACTAATAGCTTTTTCTATAACCAAAATAGTAAAATTCTATATTAGGCATAGTTGGATGGTCACGTATGTCCATTTCTATTGTTAAACTGTTATTTTATCTTGTAAATATTACTTTTTTGCTTTTTATTTGAATCTTCCATTTCGTATTTCCTTTATTTGTTTCCCTTTATTTACATTTGTTGCCAGCATGAGAGGGATGAGTTATACCCCTTGGCGCTAAACCAATGTATATGGTTACGTCAATAAATGGCGCGCTAAGCGCGTCAAGCGTCAAGCGTCGTCTCTCTCTCTCTCTCTCTCTCACAGATTATATATATTATATATATTTTCTTTGAAAATGATTTTGCTTTTTGTGTGCGTGCCTTTGAATATATATCTGTCTGTCTGTCTGTCTGTCTGTCTCTGTCTGTATGTGTGTGGGTTTGTGCGTAGATTACATGCGTATGTGTACTTGTGTACGAGTATGATTCATGTATGTGTGTCTGTGTATGTGTAAATAAAGGACAAATATCTGTTGTCTTGAAAGAACGTTTGCGCACTGGCCATACTGTTGGGGATATGTGTCAAGAGATTAAAAAACTGACTTTGGTTGGCAGGCTGAGTTCACAGTCTGGTCCCATGCGCAAAGTGAAGTGTAATGTGTGCGTCTTGTTGGTTGTTTGCTGCACACAATATGTTCTGTATTTTTTCATTCTTTATTGAATTTAAAGCACTTTATATTTTTTTACAGTCTAAAATTTCTTGAGCTAATAGAGTGAGTTTAAATTTGGGAAGTAATTGCTGGACTATGCGTTTGACAGTTTGCCCTTATTATCCAAGTTCAGGTTTTGAAGGAAGAGTTGTATTTTCTGTGATTATATTCTGATTTAGGATTGAGTAACAATGCTCATATTTGTGCATTTAGTGGATACATACATGATTTTCTGTGATCATATTCAGACTTCTGCATTTAGGGATAAGTACATGTGATGTCTGTAGTCACATTCAGATATCTGCATTTAGGGGATAACAACGTGTACTTTTTGTGGTCATATTGAGATTTCTACATTAAGGGGATAAGTACATGCCTTTTCTGTGGTCTTATTCTGATTTCTTTATCAAGGGATAAATCCATGTACTTCCTGTAATATATTCAGCCCATGAATAAGCCAACTGACAATCAAGATAATCTGCCCACCCCCAGCATCACTCTTCTTACAGAAAAAAAAAGCCAGCAACAACCATACAACCAAGTGGTTCCACCTTCTTCACAAGAGCAAGTTTTGTTTAGACAGAGGGACTAGTCTGCCTGTCTTCTTGAAATGCTGGCCCTCCAAGGATCCAGTGCTGGAGAGGGCCCAGCATGATCCACATTGCAGCTGCATCATCATAATCATTATCACCATCATCATCATCATCATCATCATCATGGAGGAGGGAGAAGATCCATATACAACAAGACACTGAACCCAAGTTTCTCACATTGTAGCCTTGTTTGACTAGCTTTTGGGTGGATGAGTCACCCCCCACCCCCCCCTTCTGTAGGTGTATTTCGTTCCATATCCTCAAAAGAGCCCAATGCTGGTTCACACTAAACCACTGAAGCTGTTTTTTGTAATAAAAAATAGAAAAAAGATAATAATGAATTAAATAAAATGAAGAAATAAAAATGTATTAAAAGGGTAACTTATATGTAAAAAAAAAAAACCCACAAAAAACAAACACCAAACAAAACAAAACAAAAAAAGAATTAGAGACAGCGTAACGTATAGACCAACATAAGAGAGAGAAAAAAAGCCAAGAACAAAAAAAATCATATCCTATTAAGATTTACAGAAAGGAATATTACATGCAGACCTGCACCAGAGAAAAATCCAGATTTAAAAAAAAAATGGATGACAAAACAACAACAACAACGAATTCTTTTTCAGGTATGAGTCACAATTCAGTGAAGTACCGTTCATTTGGCGACACGAAAACGTGGACGCAAGTTGAAAAGCTTAAAAGTTTCACGACTATACAAACGACCTCCAACTTTACGGTCAAGGCCGCTTTTATGCCCGTGATTAAGAAAGCTCTCTGTGCAACGTAGACAGCTGCTGTACAAGCCAAGCGCCATATCAGGTCCGTTCACTATGGCGACTCGATGGGGCATATGTGGTGCTGGTCTCAATCTCTAGTGATTTTGTGACTGTGCTGAAAGCTTTGCCACCCTCTGAACATCAGGTAGGTCAAATGGTTGGATAACTAACAGTGATACAATGTGTGCGCGTGTGCATTCCTGTGAAAACACCCACTGACAAATTGTGACAGACATACACGCTGACACAGTGACCCACTTGACGCTGCACAAATTCGTTTTCTCACACCAGTACGTGCTTGTGTAAATATATATATATTTATATTTACATATACGTATTTTATCTAGAGCATTTATGTAGATATCTACATAGATGATGACAGAAGTGTGTAACGAACGAACACACACACGCACTAATACTACTGATAAGGACCGTTTTTTCATTGATTTGTTTCTTACCCATATCTCATGTTTATATGTATTGTTTGTGCACAAGCAACACTTGGCTTAGTGTGGCATATGCATTCCTTTGAATACTGATTTTGCTTTACGTGTGTGTGCGTTTGAATATGTGGGTCATTTCTCTCTCTCTCTCTCTCTCTCTCTCTCTCTCTCTCTCTTTCTTGTGTGTGTGTGTGTGTGTGGTTGTGTGTGTGTGTGTGTGTGTGCGTGCGTGTGTGTTTGCGTAGATTACATGTGTAAGTGTGTGCTTGTTTGTGTACGTGTAGGAATTCATGTATTTGTGTCTGTGTATGTGTAAATAAAGGACAAACATCTGTTGTATTGAAAAAGACGTTTGCGCACTGGCCATAATGTTGGGGGTATGTGTCAAGAGGTTTAAAAAAAAAGAAACTGACTTTGGTTGGCAGGCTGTGTTCACAGTTTGCTGTGTGCAGTGAAGTGAAATGTACTGTGTACCATTCTATCAACACCATAGAGTCTTGTGTGAATAATCGCTTCCTTGAGTCGACAGACACAATGACCAAGTGTAGAGAAATGATCTAGATGAAATATCAACAAGATATGGCATGGAAGTCAGCACCAGGAAGACCAAATGGATGGCCAGCCATAACACTACCATCACCTTGGACTGAAGCTGGAAACTATTCAACAAGTCACTCACCTGGGATCCAACATTAGCAATGAGGGAGCCAAGCCAGAAATCCTCTCAAGGGCAGCACAGACCACATGTGACTGTCTGGAGCTGCCTACACCAGGCTCTGATTGGTTCTTTGGAAAATGCTGCCACCCCTTATTTTCTCAAAAGCAATATAATAGCATCAAGAGCTCAAATAAAAGAATTTTTGGAGCAGATAATAATAGGTTCTGATATGCGCTCTTCAATACGCTGTGAAACAAACTCAGTAGAGCTATCCTGTACATGACACACCAAGTGGTAATAGCAGATGAACAAATCACGATGACAGCCTGAAATAACACAATCAGTCAGAAGCCTATATCCGTTGGTGTAGGCAGCTCCAGACAGTCACATGTGCAAAGACAACAATAGCACTGTCCAGAATGGCAGCTGTGTGAAAGAACATCATTCTCCATGAAACACAAGATCAATCTCTTACATGTGCTTACACAGTCACTGTTCTTGTAGCCTATTTATGCAAAATATGGACCTTGAAGCATGTTTGGAAAGATGACTATTGACTCCAACAGATCAACAACTGCAAACTTCCCAACTAGCCAGATTTCAGCCTTTGGACATGATGAATGAGACATAAGATCCTGAGTCCATGGCTCTGTCAGCAGAGCCAACCAGGTACATAAAAAGGAAAGAGAGGGACCACGAAAGCGTGGAAGTTTTGCAGGACAGCATTGCATGGTATTTACGCTGGGAACGACATCTGGAAGCAGACAACCAGCTAAAAGTGAAGACAGACAACTAAACATTCAGATTGTTACCTCGACAATGGGAAGACATCTTCACCACAACTTGACAATTAGACAGTGAGCCTAGTGTGGACAGGTATAGGGGTATAGCCTCACACCCAGTCAGAGTGATTCTCAGAAAACAACTCAGATGCAGTCAACTACAGTTGATGACCTGGAAACAGTTATAAAGAGGAAAGTGTTCACTGTTGGGAAACCTCCCCAATATCTCCTGGGTCTGAAATCCAGATGCTCTGTTATATCTGTTGTATAAAAAGGGATGATGTTGTCGATGCATTCACCAGTGTTAATATTTTAATGAACAGGTGGTGGCAGTGGCAGCCAAAAGCAGCAAGTCAAAAGCAGAAGCCTTCGCTGAGAAATTCCATATCCCTGCCGCGTATGGGTCTTATGCAGGCTTGGCTGAAGACAAGAATGTTGGTAATGTGGTGCTGTGTTCTACTGTTGTATTGTGTGATATTGTAATATACTCTATTCTCGTAAATAGGAAAATAAAATATTGTACCATAACTCAGCCGTCTTAGGGGAATGAAGTAGTAGAGATATCTGCTGTTAGTAGAAGGTCCACAGCTCATCTCGTCTATCTGACAGCTTTACCTTCCCTAACCCAGAACTGGGTCAGGTACCCCTTTGTGGATGGTTGTCTGTGAGCACTGAGTTTCCACCTCAGGATCGAACTTGTGCTGTCAGAGTGGCAGGTGGAAGCACCACCTGTACGTTAACCAGCCTTAATGGTATTGTACTTTATTATAATTGTTTCATTGTGTTTGTTGATTGTATTGTGCTGCATTGCGTGATGTTATGTTTGAAGAAATCACACTAGTCACGTGCCCTTTCACACGAGTATAATTTTGCTTGTCTATCATATGTTAAGAACATACGAATCAAGGCCACAAGCCACACAAGTTTCACCACGACGCTATGGTTTCATCGTTACCTTGGAGCAATAACATGTTGAGAGTTGATGTGAGTATATCATGCGTGATGTTAGCTTATGAAGATGAAATAGCACTTCTATTCATGGACCAAGCTCTCTATGTACTCTCTGGAGACCATAGATTTGAAAGAAGAATGAGGTCTTGAAGGCAAAGGGAAGTATTTAGAGGAAGTACTATGTTCTAATGGAACACGTGTTCTTAAACCAGACTCACTTGAAAGAGTGTGAAGAGGTCATTATGAAGGCCAAAGAGAAAAATCTCTTCTTCATGGAGGCAAGTTACTTAATAGTTCTAATTTTCTCTGTTGTATTACCATCAACTTGAAAGAGTGTGAAGAGGCTGATGCCAGAAAAACATTGCTCTCTTCACGGAGTAAGTTACTGTCGTGGATAGTTTTTATTGCTGCTGGTGCTAATGGTGGTGATGTTTAATCATGGAACTATTTAATTTTTTAAAGGATCATCGAACCCAGGGAGGTTACCTTTGCGCTCACCTTTTTTTTTTTTTTTGTCCCATTTTTTTGCGGCACCTTAATGGCCACAGAAGCTGTCACAGTTTTTTTTTCTTACAGTGCAATGATGATGATGTCGATGAGATGATAATCACGATGCTATGGAATTCCATCTAGGATTGAGACTGCGTGACAGGGCTGTACTCTACGCTTGCTACAATAATATATCCTGGCATCAACCAGGCCCGAGAGATACAGACCCCTGCAGTGCTGGTCAGAAGATTCGAGCAACACCCTCATTGACACATCTGTGAAGTGGATGAGACTCAACTGCATGGTCCCAGTCTTCCCAATGAGCCCATAGCACTCTCAACTCTGGGTTGGAGCTGGTTAGAGCCGAAAAATCCCACAATGATTTTTGAAAGGGACTGATAGGGATTCGAACCCACAACTTTCCAGTCGATAGTCCGTTGCGTTAACCACTGCACCACAGCGACTGGTGGAACTATTTAATTTGATCGGGGATGAATTTTTTGTGGTCAGTTTTCTAACATTTAATGACAGAAATGGACCTGTACATCAAAATAAATCCTTATGAGAGGTCCAGACTAAATCATGTTTTGCGCAGTTACGTTTGTTCATTTATATATATTTTTGTTTTGTTTTTGTTTTTGCTTTCTTGTCCTCTGCTCCACTGTAGTATGTCACTACTACCTTGCCACTCTGTGCTCTCCTGCACACCTCAAAACTCATCAGAACTGAGGTTACCATACGAAAAGACCATTTATCCGGATGCTATGACCATGAATATGGAAATGAAAATGATGATGAAAGAAATGCAATTTCAGGTTGAGACTGCATGACAGATCTGTACTATACTCCGCTTACTTTCAAAATATATCCTGGCATCAACCAGACTCAAGAGATACAGACACCTGCAATACCCCCGTGTAGATGTCGGTTTGCTCTTTCAGAATGAATAGTATCCCCACTTTCCGGAAATTCTGTTTTAGAAATGTTCTCTTTTCTGTCTTTCTCACTTTTTCTGCCTTGCTTGTTTGTTTCTGTCATACCTTCCTACCAATTTCTTCATTTTTGACTCTAAGGAAATGTGATGTGCAGAAGCGATTTGGGTAATTTGGACCCGTTTGTATGTACGTTTTAGTGTCCTTTGTAATCTTTGAACTTATAATCAGATTTGTTTTTCAATAAACACTCTTCTGATACATTGGATGGAATGGTCAACGCCCTGGGTTTGTCTTTTGTCCTTAAATTACGAGCGCAAATACATCAATATATGTACTTAATTTTATTTTCCAGTTCTTTCCCCCAGTTAGGTATTGTGTTTGTTTTGAGATGGTCATAGTCCTGATATGGCTCTGCTCAGTCTACTGGGCTTTAAACAAAAACAAAATTAACAGTAACCAGGACACCTGCGGGATTGGCAGGAAATATGAGCAACATCCTCAGTGTCACTTCTGTCATGTGGATGAGACTCGACTGTGTGGTCCAGTCTTCCAACGACCTATAGCACCACACACCTGGTAGAGCTGTCCACAATATGTATATGTATATATACTTATGGGGGTTGAACCTGTGACCCTCCACTCAGTACTCCATTATGCTAACTATATCGCCTTCGTTGATCTCTGTGTGCTTACGTGTGTGTGCGTGCGTGCGTCTGTGTGTGTGTGTGTGTGTGTGTGTGTGTGTGTGTGTGTGTGTGTGTGTGTGTGTGTGTGTGGGGTATTGGTGGATGGGTGGGTGGATGGGTGTGTACATCACTGTTCTTCAGCTCTTTAGAGGCTTCATATTCATTCATATGCATATTCATTTCTCTTTGTCACATTGAATTAACTATGTGGAACTCGTGCTGCTCGCCCTATTTGATAGCGAGTCACCACAATGCAGCGCCACCTTTATTTTGACCATGACTTCAGAAAGGCAAGAAGGCTAACAGGCTTTCATGTGAAGGGACCTGGGAAATGAACCCACATTACATATGGTATGGAATGAAAACGTTTAAACTTGTGCGATAAAGACTGGCCTGCAGGCATCTTCTCACATACATGATGCATGCGATTTACAGAAATGTCTACATGGTCTTATACATCACACGAGACTGGCGTTCGACCTTTGAGGTCCCTTCAGGACTGAGCAGGGCTGGATCCTGGGTCTGAACAGGATCAAATGTAGCGACAGGCTGCTGACCCACCAAGCTCAGCAGCGGCCAGCGCGAGTTGGAAAAAAAATCACACATTCATTGTCAGATGTAGCCCGACTTTGTAGATGACAAACATAGGAAGACGAAGAAGACATTTTGAGAGGTCGAAGCACAGACTGCAACTCTTACGATAAACGTGACTGCATACCTGACCTGTGGTGTTCCACAAGGATCTGTCCTTGGCCCTGTTCTTTTCACTCTTTATACCTCCCCCCTGTCCACCATCATTAACTCCCACTCTATAAAACACCACTTCTATGCTGATGACACCCAACTTCAAGATAGTGACTCACCTGATAATATACAGCGCCTGTTGACTCGCACCACTGAGTGTTACTCGGACATTAAGAACTGGATGACACACAATAGACTTCAGCTTAATGACGACAAGACAGAAGCTATCCTCATTGGCACCCGTCAGAAACTTTCCCAGCTGCCTCCTCTTTCTCTCCCATTATGTAACACATCAGTCCCAATTTCTGATTCAGCTAAAAACCTTGGTGTCTGCATTGACTCTACCCTGTCCATGAACAACTTTGTTTCTCAAACTGCCAGATCTTGCTACTATCATCTCCATCGTATAAGCCTGATCAGGAAGTATCTCTCTGTCGAAACAACTGCAAAACTCGTTCTCTCCTTCATAATGTCTCGCATTGACTATTGCAATTCACTCCTGTCTGGTCTTCCTGCCTCCACCATTCACATCCTACAGCGCATTCAAAACAATGCTGTACGCCTTGTACTAAAAAAGAAAAAAGCTGACCACATATCTCCTCTCCTGGCACAACTTCACTGGCTCCCTGTATCAAAGCGCATACAGTACAAACTAGACACCATGTGCTACAAAAGCCTCAATAACGCAGCCCTGATTACCTGTCAAGCCTACTTGAGATCTATGTTCCCTCACGTACCCTCCGCTCTGCCTCCGATCCTCTGACTTTTCGCTTTCCACGCACTAAGCTCAATACCTATGGTCACGAGCCTTCTCTGTTTCTGGTCCACTCTCCTGGAACAAACTTCCTCTCTCAGTCCGTCAGCAACCTACTTTTGCCTCCTTCAAGTCCGCTCTCAAAACTCACCTTTTCTCCTCTGCATAAAATCCTAACCTCACTCAACCCCCCTCTGCAGCCTGTCTCCGCTCGGAGGGGAATCACTTTGTTTTAATATATAATTGTATATGATGTGCTCTCTGTGGTTTTCCATTGGTTTTATTCTTGCTTTTATTGCTTTTATTCTTTTCTCCCATTTGTGGCCATGCATGTGTGTGTGTGTGTGTGTGTGTGTGTGGTGTTTTGTGTGTGCGCGCGTGTGTGTGCGTGCGTGCGTGTGTGTGTGCGTGTGTGTCTTTTCGGCGCTTGGATTTGATTTTGTCGAGATTTGCGCTATATAAATATTGTAATTATTATGTATGCATGTGCGTACGTATGTATGTATGTATGTATGTATGTATACGCTTAGATTTATGTATGTATGTATGTATGCATGTATACGCTCAGCTTAGATTTATGTATGTAAGTATGTAAGCATGTATGTATGCATGTATACGCTCATATGTATGTAGGTATGTATGCATGTATACGCTCAGCGCTTAGATTTGATTTTATCAAGATTTTGCGCTATATAAATAAAATATATTATTATTATATTATTATAGTTAGGATCTATTTATTTCATACTAAAGGTATGTTTTTTTTTCTGCTCACGGGCTTTGGACACGGTTCTTCCCAGCCTACCAAGACATGGTGGAGCAAGTGAACTCAGGGTCCTATGGGGACATCAAATGTATACGCTCCACGTTCGCTTTCCCCATCAACGATTTTCTGAAACCCCATGGCAAGGAGATGACTACAGGTGTCATCCTTGTAGCTGGGGTCTACCCAGTTACATACGTTCAGCAATTCTTCAAAGAAAAGCCTCTGAAGGTTACTGCTGTCGGCCAGTTCTCTAAGCAAGGTTGTACAAACTGAATTTTCTTCGACTATATAATACTGAATATATTCAATGTTCCAATATTGTCTTCATAATCTCGTCTCTCCTCTTCTAATCCAATGACCAACGTGGTTGTTCAGTAGACTCATTGTATACCATTGCAGACAGGATTCTCAATCAGTGTTCCTGAGGAATTGCAATAATCAGTTCTGGCATACTGATACTTGTCCAGTCTTTGATATTTGTCACATTCCCCGCTCTTTTTCTGTTGACTTTGATGGCAGCCTTCCTCTAGGGTGTCATGAAAGATGGTTTTAGCTGGTGTGTCATGGCGGGTGACTTGACCAAAACTGTGCAAGCTTACGTTATTTCACAGATGCAAGAAGTGGTTCCCTCCATCCACTAAGGCGTTGATATTGTTTGGTACATATTCATACATAAAGATCTTATGCTCAAAGATGTTTCCACTAATTGCTTGGTCGCAAAGGCCTGAATTCTCTTCTCTGAGTCAGCAAACAAAGTCCAAGTTTCATCCTGAAGAGTCTGAATGGAGAATGTGAGTGACTTTTACTGTCTTTGTGTGTGTGCGTGTGTGTGTGTGTGTGTTTGTGTGTGTGTGTGTGTCTGTGTGTTTGTCTCTGTGTGTCTGTGTGTGTGTCTGTGTGTGTGTGTGTGTGTCTGTGTGTGTGTCTGTGTGTGTGTCTGTGTGTGTGTGTCCCATCCGGCCTGAAATCCTCACTTTCCAAGATGAGTGCCTTATCCATTAGACCATGGTCCGTCCTCTCTCTATGACTACACGGTAAGTTACTCTACCTAATTCGTAGTTATATCCCTTTTTCGTTTGCTTGTGTTTTTTTCCAAGTGTGCAGACTCGTCAGAAAAACGGAGGCTGTGGGTAAGGCTATGGTTTTATCCTCTCCCTCCTCCTAATAAAGGTTTGAACTGAACGATTTTTCTCTTCATCCTCATTATTACTGTGAGGTGCTGAGAAAAAAATGCCGCACCACAGTGGTGAACTTGCATAACTCTGGAAAACGACGACGTAGCCTTAACAAAGGGCTCCTTCTGAAAATCGTTGCCATTCACAACGTGTTCCTTCTGTACCTGAACTGCATGAGATCGTCATGACTCGCCTGACCAAAGTCTCCAAGCTACCCTGACAACTGATTTCAAACAGTTCTCTTTGACCACAGTCACCTATGCTTGATTGTTTTCAATCTAGAATAAATTTGATAGATTTACTTTTTTCAGCGACCCCGTTTCGTTGAATCCCTTTGCAATTTATCTGAACGTTGTGTGTTCATCTTCAAGACTGCACAATTTTCCACACATAAAGTCCTGTTTGCTTACATCGAGACCACTTTGTTCTCTTGCCACCTGCTTGTCCAGCTGACGCCATAGCCAAAACTTCAAAGAGAAGAAAATTTCAACGAATGTCTGTAACAAAAGACAATGATTTTTCTTCCTTGGAAAGTTGAAAGCATATCAGACCTAACATCTGTTACACAGACAATGAGAAAGGGAGGTCTGGCTTTGTGGCTGACTGTGGCAATGAGATGGTTGAGCTCTTCATAGAAGGCTTCTGTGAATCTATTGAATTTGTCATCAGTGGGGTGTAAGCACTGATGACTGATCGAGTCAAGTCTTTTGTGAGCCAAAGACGCAAGGTCATCAACTGATCATAGATAACACAGGTAAGCTTTAAGGTGCAACTGCGAGCTTGGTGCGCATCATTCTTGGAGACTCCAGTGCTTATGTGGGGGTAGACTGCTTCACTTGGACAAACATCTCTGGACATCACAGTACTGGAAAATGCAGCTCCCATGGATTGATGTTACTGTTGCTGTGTACTTAATATGAGCTCATCATGACCAACACCCTCTTACAGCAGCAGAACAAGTTCAAGAGCAATGCACCTATGCTCCAAACAGTGGTACGTACCAGATTATCTCATGACAGAAAGACAGAAGGGACACAAACATCACAAAATGCATGAGAGAAGATGACTGCTGGTGTGATCACCGATTGTTACATGGCAAGATGAATATTCTATTTGCTCAGAAAATCAAGGCTGCCAGGGACACATCTCTGTGGCAGTCGAATGTCCCCATCTGCAAAGCACCAAAGATACATTTCAAGATAAGTTTCAGGAAAAATCTCCAAGATAAGACTTGAGGTAGAGAATGTAGAGGCAGACTGGACAGTATTCAGACCAGAAAGTATTCAGACTGGAAAGTATTCAGAGAACCTGTCTACTGCTCTGTGGTTGATATCCTGATAAACAGGTACTGGTTAAACCCTTTCATTCCACCAAACCGCTGCAGAGGTTGGTGAAGCTGATGCTGTCTTTCCTGCCAACCCCTTGAGTGGTTAGGAGATAAGACTTCCTTTCTTCTGGCCAATACAATACAATACAATACAATACAATACAATACAATACAATACAATACAATACAATACAATCCTTTATTTTGTATAGCGCAAAATCTTGATAAAATCAAATCTAAGCGCTAAAACACACACACACACACGCACGCACGCACACACACACACACACACACACACACACACACACACACACACACACACACACACACACGCACGCACACACACGCACACGCACATGGCTAAAATGGGAAGAAAGAATAAAAGCAAGGGAACATAGATCTCAAGTAGGCTTGACAGGTAATCGGGGGCTGCGTTATTGAGGCTTTTGTAGCACATGGTGTCTAGTTTGTACTGTATGCGCTTTGATACATGGAGCCAGTGAAGTTGTGCCAGGAGAGGAGATATGTGGTCAGCTTTTTTCTTTTTTAGTACAAGGCGTGCAGCATTGTTTTGAATGCGCTGCAGGATGTGAATAGTGGAGGAAGGAAGACCAGACAGGAGTGAATTGCAATAGTCAATGCGAGACATGAAGGAGAGAACGAGTTTTGCAGTTGTTTCGACAGAGAGATACTTCCTGATCAGGCTTATACGATGGAGGTGATAGTAGTAAGATCTGGCAGTTTGAGAAACAAATGTGTTCATGGAGAGGGTAGAGTCAAGGCAGACACCAAGGTTTTTAGCTGAAATAGAAACTGGGACTGATGTGTTACATAATGGGAGAGAAAGAGGAGGCAGCTGAGAAAGTTTCTGACGGGTGCCAATGAGGATAGCTTCTGTTTTGTCGTCATTAAGCTGAAGTTTGTTGAACGTCATCCAGTTCTTAATTGTCTGAGTAACACTCAGTGGTGCGAGTCAAGAGGCGCTGTATATTGTCTGGTGTGTCACTGTCTAGAAGTTGGGTGTCATCAGCATAGAAGTGGTGTTTTATAGAGTGGGAGTTGATGATGGTGGACAGGGGGGAGGTGTAAAGAGTGAAAAGAACAGGGCCAAGGACAGATCCTTGTGGAACACCACAGGTCAGGTATGCAGGTTGAGAGTAAGTGCCATTAATGAGAACAGTTTGTTTTCTGTTTGATAGATATGAAGTGAACCAGGAGAGAGCAATGTTAGAGATGTCAAAAGTATGATGAAGTCTAGAAAGGAGAATACCATGATCAATGGTATCAAAGGCTGCAGACAGATCAAGGAGTGAGGAGAGAGACTTTGCCAGTATCAGTTGCAAGGAGGAGATTGTTGAGAATGTGTAGCAGGGCAGTTTCAGTGCTATGGCACTGGCGGTAGGCTGACTGGAAAGGATTGAAGAGATTGTTGGCAGACAGGTGAGAGTTCAGTTGGTTGAGGACAACTTTTTCGATGAGTTTTGACAAGAAAGAGAGATTAGAGATAGGCCGGTAATTTTTCAGTTCATTTGGGTCTAAATTGTATTTCTTGAGGAGAGGGTGAACAATAGCAGACTTGAAAGAATCTGGGACAGTTCCAGTTTGAAGAGAAGTGTTGATGATGTCAGTGATGAATGGGAGGAGAGTAGGGAGACAGTCAGAGTAGAGAGAACCTGGAAGAGGATCCAGTTCGCAGGTTTTGAACGACATGGATCTGATTGTGTTGAGAATTTCTTCTTGTGAGACTGGGGTAAAAGTAGTAAGAGGTGTGCCAGAGAAGGAAGGGTCAGGTGGGCATGGTTGACAGGTTGTCCTGTCAAGCCTGTCACGAAGAGTTTGTATTTTGGTGGTGAAATACTTGGAGAATACAGATGGGAGTTCTTCATTTGTGTGTTTTGCTGGGAGAGGTAAATCTTTTCGTGTGCCAAGGAGATGATTCATGATTGTAAAGAGTTCTCTTGAAGAAGAGGCATTCCGGATTTTGGTTTGGAAATAGCTTGTTTTTGCAGATGCAATGAGGGTGGATATTTTTGTTTTAGAGGCTTGGAAAAGTTGCCTATGTACAGTGAGTTTGGATTTGCGCCAGCGGCGCTCTGCTTTGTGGCAGGCAACTGGTATAGTGGTTATAGACAGTCTGTAAACCAATTGATCCTGACACCTTGTTAACTGGTGGCTCCCATCTGCCTGCGTGGGTAATGGGATATGATATGTTTTGATAAGAAGAAGGGTGTTTTGATAAGAAATGATTAATAGTATCCAACGTGCGGGAGACTCAGAGACACTGAGAATCTGGTATAGTTTTACCGGGAGTTGAGATTATTCTGTACACTTGGTCAAGATGGAGGGAGAAGGATTAGGCTTCAACCATATTAACGCTCGACACGGACGGTCAGACCAGACCCGCCGTTTTCCGTCGGGTGCGGCCGACCATATTAACACCGGAGTTTGGCGGTCAGACACCGCCGTCTTGCAAATATGGCGTGTGGTAGAAGAAGAAAATTGTTGTTGTTGTTGCTTTTGAGACGCAGACAAAGGCAAAGGAAAACCAAGACAAGAAGATTTTCAGTGCATCCCATCCAAAGAAAGCGTGATACACTAGGTGAATTTCATCATTTGATTCCGCAGTTGTTGGAAGATAGTGAAAAATTCCAACAATACTATCGCATGAAACACAGCAGTTTCAATGAACTGCTAGAGATATGCAGAGCTGACTTGACGAAGGAAACATCGAATTTCAAACGGCCTATTTCACCAGCTGAGCGTCTTACTGTTACCTTAAGGTGAGCTAACATGTGACTATTGCCATCATCATCATCATCATCATCATCATCATAATCATCATCATCATCATCACCACCACCACTATGATCACCATCATACTACTAATACCACCACCAGAATCACCCCCTACTAGAACCACCACCACCATCATCACCACCAGCACCACCACCAGCACCACCATCATTCAACAATTTTACAAACCACACATTTAGTGATAATGTCACAGCTACACAAACTCACTCTGAACAGATGAACTGTTTTTGAACATTTTGACATGGAATGATTTTCCTTGAAAGACAAAATATTAACAGTGCAATTTTTTTCAACTTTAATTCTCAAAAATGAAAAATGAAATTATTATTCAAAATTCAGCGATTGTTCAAAACTAAAGTAATAATGATTGTCAGCTAATGAAATGAACGAAACAGAATTATTCTAAACGAGCAATGGAATAAGCTCAATGGTCACTAGCAAAAAGTAAATTAAAAGGAATGATTTATGTGGCAGTCACTTTGATACAATGTATTCATTGGTTCATTTCTTGTAGCCAGTGACTCTGATAGCTCGCGTAGGTGGTGTAATAGTCACTGGAGACTTCTTCACAGGGTCCTGGTCCTGGGCTTGTAAATGTTATTGGCCTGGCATTTTCACCTCTCCTTAAATATTTAATGAGAAGGCTTTGCACCTCTGTGCGGAACTCCATTTTTTCTAGGTGACCCAGCCGGTGTATCGATGGCAACAAGCTGCGTGCCCATAGTTCATCTTCATCTTCTGGTTCACGAAGAGTTTTCAGAAGTTCCTCGTCCACCTCTGATGACGAAGTGTTTACAGGTTTCCTCTTTGGATTTCTTTTGAGGGGCAGCGCTGGTGGTGGGGTTGGAGATTCGGACCTTGTTGATGGAGATGGAGATGGAGTTTGTGGTTGTGAGGGCTGTGATTGTGAGGAGTCATCGATGACGGCAGCAGTCTCGGGAAGATTTCCAGAGGTTTCCCTTGGATCGTAGAAAGTCACTAGAAATGACATTGCGTCATACAGATGCCATTTCTTTTTGTTTGAAGGTGCCTGGCCCGACTTGAAGGTTTTCATTTCTCTGAGCTTTTTCAGGAAGTAGTCCCGGAGGTGGCCCCATCTGTTCTTGCACGTATTCACTGAAATAAATGCAAATTTTGCAGACGTTAACTCAGAAATCGTTTTCCGTTCATGTTTAATAATGCATGTTTTTTTTTATTTTCAGATTCCTGGCAACTGGTGATTCCTTCCGATCTTTAGCATTTCGTTTTCGAATGGGATTCGAGACTGTTCGGATTATTGTAAAGGAAACGATAGATATTATATGGAGGAAACTGCAGGAACAGGAAATGCCTGTTCCATGTGAAGAATTATGGAAACAAGCAGCTGATGGATTTGCTGATCGGTGGCAATTTCCACTATGCATTGGGGCCATCGACGGCAAGCATTGCCAACTGAAAGCCCCCTTTCACTCGGGATCTCAGTACTTTAACTACAAGGGACACCATTCGATAGTGCTGATGGCTGTGGCTGATTCCAAATCAAAGTTTATTATAATTGATGTGGGTGCATACGGGAGCGCCAGCGATGGAGGGATATTTCAAGCCTCTACCTTTTACACACTCTTACAAACAAACAGATTGAATCTCCCTATGCCAACAAAGATCCCCAATACTGAAATAGAACTCCCATTTGTGTTCGTAGGCGACGAGGCGTTCCCCCTCATGAAAAATTTAATGAGACCATTCCCACGGAGGGATCTTACAGACGAAAAGCGCATATTCAATTACAGATTATCCCGAGCACGGAAACAAATTGAATGTGCATTCGGTGTGATGGCAAGTATGTGGAGAATTTTGCGAAAGCTGATGGAAGTCCAAGAAGAGTTTGCAACAAACATTGTCAAGGCTGCATGTATTTTGCACAATTTTATTCTAAATCGAGAGCCTGAGCGGATGAAAGAAGCGGACATTCTCAATGATGACACACCCTCCATGGACACTACAGCGCGACCTACCGGAAGACCAGCAGGTGACGGAATAGCTGTCAGGAATTCCTTTATGGAGTATTTTATGACATCCTCGGGTAGCTTGCAATGGCAAAACAATGTTCTGCTTTAAATTTCTGTCAGTATGGATAAACACTGTGGCTAATTACCTGTAAGTGAGCCAATTTATTACCAACACTCATACTTATTACAACAGAGCTGATGACGATATAACTGATTATTGAGATAGCATACTGTTTATTTTTTCGTGACCATGGATCATAATGTGCTATCTGCAATTTGGGAAAACAATGAGTTAGATCACGAGGTAAAATGTTTTTACATGATATATAATAGAGTGAGTGCATTAGCAAGACATTACTTTTCCCCAAAATTTCAGTTAGAACATTGTTGTTCTAAGGTCACGTTTTGTAACTGATGTAAAATGTCCCTGTAGAATACTGTAGATTCTATGTATGGTGTATTGAAGTATGGAAGTATCTTTGCAAATGTTATTCTTTGAAATAGTAGACAATAAAGATTATTACATTGATATCACTGTTATTATTATTAGTAGTAGTAGTATTATCATCATCAGCAGCAGCAGCAGCATCACTATCATCATCAAAATCAGCATCATTATCATCATCATCATCATCATATCATAGTCATAGTATGCACGTATGTAATGTCGTCATCATCGTTATTATCCATCAACACAACCACCACCACCACCAACACCAACACCATTACAATTATTATGATTATATTTTCGTTTATTATTATTATTGGCACAAATGAAAACAAAGAAAGTAAAATACTAACCGTCAGACTGCATTTCTTGTGCAATAGTTTCCCACTGTTTCAGTATATAATCTCGGTTGTGATGTAACTTGTCCCGTTTGTCAAAAATAGCTGATCGCTGTTGAACTAAAAGAATGAGTTTTTCGTCATCCATCTTCTTTTCTTCTTTCTTCTTCCTCGAGGCGATCTGGTTGAGTTTTCCAATTCCAAGAACTGCTGTGTAGAGAATTCCAAGAAATCTGTGTAGTGTCATCGAGGCGGGAAAGGGGACACAACTATGCAGAGATAAAATCATTAGAATTACCTCCCATCTCGCCAGACGGACCGTCTTCGATAGAACATGTTTTATCGGAGACGGTCTGACCGGGGACGACACAGGACGTCAGGCGTCAGTATGGTAGCCCAACCCGTTTTTTGTTACCTTCCGTTACTAAAGAGCCGGTGCGCATTCTTTTGTGCCCGAAGACGGTCTGGTCTGACCGTCCGTGTCGGGCGTTAATATGGTTGCAGCCTTAGACAGTGACCAGTTTTGTGGATATGGATTTTACCAAGCGACTTCGATATTATGGACTTAACAAGACAGCAGAGAGCATACCTTGCAAATGTGCTGACAGTCGTGACAAAGTGTCTACACCCACAATGACGTGTGAGAAGTGCAGCGTGTAGTCATGTTGCAGCAATCGCAAAGACTGTTTCAAAGCTTGCCACACGCATGTCACATGTGTGAAATGTGACATATTCTTTTGTGATATTTCACACGGACATGTGTGTGCTATACTTTGCAAACATGGTGTAGCAATGTGTAAGGATCTGTACTGATTGGGAGTTGTGACTTCTAAAATGTAATATCTACAAAAGGACAGTGTTAAATCATTGTAGTGTACATATGACCCTATAACACAAGAGAAATTACATGTTGGAAACATGAGGACAATGATAATCTTCAAGGTGTAAGCAGTCATTCTGAATTGGATTTTGCAGTGCACACAAAGTTGTAAGTTTGAAGCATTTGTGTTGTTTTGTTTGTTTGTTGTTTGTGTCATGGCAGAATTCACGTTCAACTAACAATTAGAAGAAAAGAATAAGTGTCACCAATATTGTCACCTGTGTATCACCCAACGGACAGCAGGACATCCAAAGACCATCAGAGATTTTGCCATAACACTGCTTCACCTAGTGATGTAGGGTTTAGCATACTTTTTCTACACGGCTTCAATCTCTGTCAATGTCAAAACACCTGCTTCACTCTTCTTAGTGAATTCCTCCTAAAACCAAGGAATGAAAAGGAACTGCTGCTGTCGTAAGAAACATAGGAATGAAGGCGGAAGGTTGTCACAGATAGGACTGAAAGGGCTAAAGAAACTGGCCAAGAGATCAGACAGCTCATAGACAACTCCACATACTCATAAGGAACACCTCAACGACAAGACCTGTGAAAAGAGGAGGCAAAAATACCAGCAAACAAAGCAATTCATATTAAAAATTGATTAAAAAAAACCCTAAGCTTACAGGGCTATGAGGATGCAGCCATAACATGATACGGAGAACGGGGATTTCGAAATATCATTGTCTAAAACCAGAGATATATTCTACCTCCATCTGTGTGCTGAGTGCACACACAAACTTCATAACGTAGACATCCATAACCCAATAACACTTTTGCTTCTTTTGGTTTGGCAGATTCTTAACTTGTGCCCCAAACTCTGCTTTACAGGGGTTATGCATTATTTTGCATGTGCAGGTGGAGACATGGGAATGCTTTGAGCCGGTTGTATTCGGTACAGAACGTCATCAGTGCCACTTGCTGCTCTCTGGACAGAAGATGGTAATCGTCCCTTTTCGTCTGTGGGCCAAGGAGTGATCTGATAATGCTCCTGTTGTCTAAATGGCCTTCAGGTTTTTCAAGTCATCTACCCTCTCGTTTTCTAATATCCCACAGTGATTGGGAATCCCCTGGAAGACTGCTCTTCTGGTTCTTCTGACCTGCTGGAAGGCCTTGGTTAGGTAGGGAAATTGTATTTCTCCAAGACCTGGAGAATAGAGAAGGCATCTGAGAGGTAAACTTCTTAATTAATGCCATACGTTATCTGTTCTCTGGACCACGAAGGCCACTTGTGTAATTGCCTTTGCTTCTGCTGGGAAGTTTCCCGTGGTAACACTGGTATTCGTGGTTTGAACCTGTGGAAAGTCGATAAGGATACATGCTCTTCCATTGGTCACAGCACTGGTTGCGGACCCATTTTGGCTTTTTCCTCTTTTGTCATGGCCAACGTAAGAGCCTGGCGTGCTAAGCCATCTTTTTCTTTCGTTGATGTGACATAGGAGGCTGTAGTGATCTTTTTCTTTTTTTCTTCTTCTTCTTTGTTTTTTGTTTGTTTGTTTGTTCGTTTGTTGTTTTTGTTTTGTGTTTTGTCCTCCAGTACCATTATGGTTGTCACGAGGAGAATGTCGATAGTCATCATCGAACTGGAAGATTTTTGGTGGAGAAATCTCATGTGATATAAAGTTTTATTTGGCGCCTTTAGTTTAAGTCTTGCTTGGCCTGCCTGTCGTTTAAATGCACATACATCGTTTTTGTTATATGTTTCTTGAGCCAGTTGGTGGGTTTGCATTCTGGTACGATGACCAAACCACCCAATTCTCTGATGATAACTATGCTAGTGGACCAATGCTGTTCCCATCATTTCTGTAGCCATGGCGTTTCTAATAATATTGCGTCTGGTCTTGTTGTCAGCTGTTCTAAAAAATGCATCTCACAAGTGGTAATAGTGTGTTGTAGGAGCTTGGTCATGGTCCAGGTCTGGCACTGGTATATCAAGGTGGCATGTAGGATTCATTTTTACCCGCAAATTCTCAACTTGTGTCCCAAGCTCTGGCTTAGATGGGTTACGATTTATTTTGCATGTGCAGGTGGGGACATGGGACTCTGCCTGACCCTGCAGTACAAAGGGGACAAACTGGGCATTGTCTACGTCAATGCTGAAGTGGCATCAGGTTGCAGCACTGTTGTTCTGCATGGGACCGAAGGAATTCTGGAGGTATGGTCAAAATGAGAGAAACAGAATATATTCAGACTTGAGACGATTTGTTCATTTAGGCCTTAGCCTCTTTGAAAGACTGTGTGACACAAATACAATTTTCAGTCATGGGAGAGAGAAGTTCGAAGTTTAGAATTTGTCAAAGAGGGATTCATAGCATTCGGAGAATTCCATACGCACTACACCCAAATCTGCCAACAATTATTGGGCAGACTCTTTTCCGGGCCTGCGAAAAATCTTTTGTTTTTAACCTCCCCTGGTGATAAATTGGGATGGACTGTGCGAATGCATTGATATGTGTGCTTAAATTTCTTTTCCGGGTGTCTTTTTTTCTAATTATTTTGGAAGGTCATTGTCTGGAGAGTGGCAAGTAATTGGTGCTCTGGGTCCCATCCGCAACCTTGGGGTATTTCTTGTTAACTGTGTATACTTTTTGAGATAGTTATAGCCCTGATATGGCTCTACACAGCTGGTTGAGCTTTAACCAATAATAAGTCTCCTCCTACCCGCATCTCTTTCTGATAGTGTGATAGACGCCACTGGCATGTGCCACATGAATACCAAATTTGAATCTTGACTCTTGAGTCTGTCTGGCTTCAGGTCATGGACGCCATGCACACCCCACACACCTTGAAGTCATCGCTGACAGGGCAGACACACCACTTCCCAATGCCAGACATCAAAGGCCCATTCAATCGTGGAACACCAACGGCTTTAAGATGAGGCAGAGGCCGTGCGCCAGTGTCTTCTTCAAGGTCTGTATTTCTATTACACGCACGCATAACATATATATATATATATATATATATATATATATATATATATATATATATTATGTTTTGTGTTTTAGTGTGTGTGTGTGTGTGTGTGTGTGTGTGTTGTGTGTGTGACCGTATATGTGCCAATGCGCACACATACGAACAGACACAGACAGAAACATACACACTCACAGGCACAATCACACGCAAGAACACACGCATACACGCACACATGCACGCATACACACATACACACACAGACACACACACATACAAGCAGGGTACGCACGCACGTTCGCTCACATACACACATTTCACACACACACTCACACACACACACACAACACACACAACACACCACACACACACACACACACACACACACACACACAACGCAGTCACACGCACATTCACATTCACACATGCTCCTACGTGCACACAAACACACAAGCACTCATGATCACTTTAAATTGTATGACATTAAGAACCTTTATCTTTAAAAGAAAAAAGCCTCCCAATATATCTGGAATTTGCGTCTGCACGTTTTGACCACTCTGACCATTCTATGCAGGCAGTATGTACCTGCACAGTCTGCACACTCCATGTTCACTGGGTTCAAATGCTGAGTGTTTTCATGTTCCCATGAATTACCAGACACTGCCATCACTTACAGAATTTTTACCATACTAAATTGATGTTAGGTGTGCATATATAAATGAAGTTACGTTTATATACTAACAGATGTACATACATGTCGACTTGGGAGATCGAAAAAAAATCCACTCTTTCCCATTTAGGGAGGATCAAACCTCAGAACTTCCATTATCTTGGCAACCCTTTCGCTGCTATCATGTTTTGCTAAGACACATGCTAAGATTTTTTTCAGAAACAGACAAAAATCACGCTTATTATTTTCAATTGCTTATAATTCAGAAGGCATTGAAGATAGATACATAAAAGTATATATCAAATGAAAGGAAATTGAATGAAGATTGTGTTTATGACAATTTCAAAATGAAATAATGTACCAGAGTGTCACATGTACTCTTTGGAATGCAATAAAAAAAATGTTAAAGTCAATGATGATGTAATCAAGTGATGCAGGAGCTCACAAGCAGTTTATAGCACACTTTGATTTGAAGATATAGACTGTACAAAGGTCAGAAAGCAGTGTCCAGCCACAATATAAGCACAGCCTAGCCACACATAAAATGAAAGGGTTTTATCTCCCAGTGTCTATCCCCAGTAAAAACGCTTCTGAGTGTGGTAGTTCTGGAAGCAGTCTTCTAAACACAGTCCTCTCCTTCCCCCTCTTGCTCCCCTTCCCCTTCTAGCAGGCCAGCAGGCACAACAGCAGGTCCAGCAACAGCAGGTCCAGGCCGAACATCATCACCATGCTGCATTACCATACCTATAGCACAGTGAAAGCAAGGATTCAAATTTCCACATATTTTATGAAATAAAAAAAAGTCACACACACACACACACACACACACACACACACACACACACACACACACACACACCACACATACATACACACACACACACACACACACTGACATAGGTAGCATACTACTCCCCCATGCCACGCCCCCTTTCATTTTCCTCAAGCAAACACTGCAAAGAAACCCAGTGAGTACTGCTTCTACCAAAGTGACTTCATTACAACATTGTTTCTGTCAGTATTATCACTGAATGCTTTCAATTTCCTTAAAAAGTCACACCAACAGTCTCTCTCTCTCTCTCTCTCTGTCTCTCTTTCTCTCTCTCACACACACACACACACACACACGCACACCCCTCTGCTCCCACCCTACTCCTCACATAAACACACAGCCAAAGGCCATTCAAGGAGAATAGTAGCCTACTCCTCACACACACACACAAAGGCCAGGGAGATAGCACAGGGCAGAGGCCGACCAGAAAAACAAATCATCAACAAGACACACACAGCGTGCAACGAGCGAGCGACGAGTGACACGCCCACAGGTCGAACACACTGCCCACTCCGTCACTGGCTCACTCGCTGACCAGGCCCAAACAAAGGGCTCAGCCATACAATACACACACTTAGCTGTTCTATTTATAAATATACTGAGAAGAAAGCAACACAATCATATTATAAAATGAATAAAGCTCTCAAATACACCTACCTGCATCTGGAACAATCGGATCTCCATAGGCCTACTCTGATTCAGACGATCAGTCACCCAAAGATTTCTTCACATCAAAATCTGGGTCTTGGCATCAACTTCACGAAGTTCGAAGCCAGCTGGCTTGAAGTCTTCATCTCCACTGTCTTGATCTCGAAAAATCGCTTCAATAACTTCTGCAACTGTGTAGGTTCGTTGTGGGGCAGCCATAGCGCTTCAAAAACTGAAAGCTCAACTTCGTAGCACCTTGCCAATCGATCGTGATAAATTATGCAAATGATCTAAATAACTTGAACAAACGGCACTCAAAGAGCGAAGATTGTCAAGGGACCTAATCAAATCATAAACAGAACGGTTCTGTGATATGCTGGACGAAAAGAGAAAGAGTGTTTGATACGGGACGATCCGCGATCGTCAACAGAGCATTGCAGACGACGGTTTCTATGACGATCGTCACTCTCAACAGCGCAGTGAAGAGGTTTAAGGATTGATCAGAAGCTGAGTGATGGTGTCCGCTTGAAGTCCAACATGTTTGACAAAACACGCGAATCTTACACACACGCACACACACGCGCTCGCACACACACACACACACACACACACACACACACACACACACACACACACACACACACACACACACAAACACACACACACACATACACACACCACACACTTACACACTAACATAGACATACACACACGCGCGCGCGCTCGCGCACACTCACGTACGCAAACACACACACACATATATACACAAAAACACATGCATGCTCACACATACACTTCAACAATTTTATTGTGGGAAAATTTCTATCAACTCACGGGGTATATCTCCTGACGACAACCGGTTTTCTCAGTCAAAAGAAAACCATATTACACAATGTGGTATTTAAGGCCTTCAGCAGATTTAGCATCATGCTATACAATGGGGTATACAGCGCCTTTAGTACATTATAACATCATACTACACAATGTGGTATATAGGGCCTACAGTACTCTATAGATAACATAATACTACACAATGTGGTATAGAGAGCCTTCCGTACACTGTAGCTAACACCATACTACACAATAACATCCAAATTCACATGCGGGTGTACATTCTACTCCTACGACAAGCTGGTTTTCTCATAAATAAAACATATACACAATGTGGTAATGAACCATCACAGATTTACATCACTTCATACTTCACATGGGTGTATACAGCGCCTTCAGTACATCATAACATCATATATACACAATGTGGTATATAGGGCCTCAGTTACTCTGATAGATCATAACATAACACTACACAATGTGGTATAGAACTAGCTTACCGTAACATTGTATAGAGCTCATACACAACATCATACTACACAAGTAATAAACTCATAATACACAAGTGGTAGTATAGAGTTCAGTACATCATAACATCATACTTACACAATGTGGTAATGTCAGTATCCTTTATAAGCTTATACAACATCATACTACACAATGTGGTACATAGAACCATCAGTATACTACAACTTCATACTTCACAGTGTGGTGTATAGAGCCTTCAGTACACATAACATCATATTACACAATGTGGTACATAGAACCTTCAGTATACTACACAGTGTGGTATATACATCCTTCAGTACACTATAACTAACATAGCATTACACAGTGCGGTATATAGAGCCTTCATACACTATAACATCATACTACACGGTGTGGTACATAGAGCATTCAGTACACTATAAGATCATACTACACAATGTGGTATATAGGGCCTCCAGTACACAATAACATCATACCACACAATGTGGTTTATAGAGCCTTCAGTACAGTATAACTAACATCATGCAGGATATTGTGATGTAATAGGACATGGCTCCATTTTATAAAACATTATTCACGTAGTTTGTCTTGGCACGTTTCATGGTATCCTGGTCACATTGAGTTTACTGAATGGGTCCATGCTGTGTGTGTTCTGCAGGACTGAAGGAATGCCCACAGATGACTCACGAGGATTCACTGACAGTGATGTACATTCTGGATGAAGCCTGTAAACAACTGGGTGTTAAACATGATTTTCCTTGGTAGGCCCAGGGAGCGCCCGTTTTCTAAGGGTTTCCATTCTTATAACAAGAGAAGCAGCGTCGCAGTTTCACCACCATATCTACCACCACCACCACGAATTACAGTAAATCACAGCCTTTATAAAGAAGTAAAATAACTTGTATAATTGTACAGTATAACCAGAGTAGGGGACCATAAGCAGAGCCTTGAGGTTGTCTTATTGTGTAATGTTGCAAACATATTTTGATGAATTCTCATAGAGATGCTGTTGTCTATTGGTATGAGGGTACTATTTTTTGTGTGTACGTGTTAAAATGCTACACAAACTTTACCTTTTGAAATAGACGTCATTGTCAATTCCATCAGAAGCTTACTTGAAGTCAAAAAACAAAACACGGCAATATTTTATCATTTATGTTATGGAGCCAGTGATCAGTAAGAGCTCTTAATACCGCTTAACACGAGTGTGCTCTATTTATGGCACGAAATGATCAAGATTTAGTTTATTTTCATTCAGAGTATTGTTGATATGTTTGGTCGTGTGCTTGTAAAGAGTTTTTAGAGCTTAGGCAGGATACATATTAGTGCAAAATTTGATTTTTAGGATACTTTGAAAAATTGGGAAAATGACATGAATTTGGTAAGGTGACATTCGTAAATGCGTAAGTGCAAATGTAAACGTTTGTATTATTAGATCTTGTCAGCGCATAGATCTCTGCGCAGGCTCAAGGAGCCTGCCAAATAATTGCTGGCAGATTTGGGTGGAGCAAACATGGAATTGTCCATGAACGATGAATCTATCTTGAACAAATCCATACTCTAGACAAGTGCTGATGATTTGATTATTTTACCATCTGATTCAGGAAAACCATGGGGTCAGAGTTTGTTTGGCTTTGTCAAGTCATAAAATTTATACTTGTTTTCTAATTTACGAAAACCATGGGTAAGAGTTTGTTTGGCTGTGTCAAGTCAGTAGATATGCTGTCTGATTTAAGAAAACCATGAGTAAGAATGTTGCTTGTCAAGTCATAGTAGACTTGTCATCTAATTGAGAAAATTAGGGAGATTTGTTTAGCTTTGTCAAGTCATAGTAGACTTGTCATCTAATTGAGGAAAATTATGGGTAAGAGTTTGTTTAGCTTTGTCAAGTCATAGTAGACTTGTCATCTAATTCAGTAAACCGCGAGTGAGATTTTGCTTGAGAATGTATCAAGTCATTGTAGATTTACAATCTAACGCATGAAAAGCAGGAGTTAGTCTTTTAAGGATATGTCAAGCCATCGTGAATTTACCATCTAACTCAGGAAAACTAGGAGTTATAGTTTATTTCAAAGTTGTGTCCAGTCATTGGGGATTTACCATCTAACTCAGGAAAAGTAGGGGTTAGAAGTTATTTCATGGTTATGTCAAGTCATTGTGGATTTACCATCTAACTCAAGAGAACCAGGGTTATAGTTTATTTCACGGTTGTGTCCAGTCATTGTAAACTTAGCATCTAATTTAGGAAAACTAGGGAACACACTGTCTGAGGTTATATCAAGTCATTATAGACTTGTGTTATCGATAGTTTGGGGTCAGACGCAAACTTCTTTTAGTGGTTAAAATATGTTTTCCACTGATAATTTGATCACTTCATAAACTGTATTTGAAAAACAATCATTAAATTTGGTTGATTTAAATCTTAAGTGATGTTTGGTCAGATAGGTTGTTGCATTCCACTTTGCTCTTGAATTAGGTTTTCCCTCTTGATTTTATAGCAGCATTCTTCTACGCTTTGTGTAAATATTTGATTTTTTTTTCATTTTTGCTTATAACCATACTTATGTACACAGTGTCTGAGAAAAAACTAAGCTTGTTGTAGTTTTATAATAAACTGCTTTTGCTTCAGGGTTTATCTAAAACTTTTGATATAAAGAAAAGGTCTTGCCTGTTATTTCATGAAAATATCACGCTAGAATATACACAGCATTGTTAGGATGGTGATTTTCAAATTCATGTAAAAATGGACGTTCCGCCAGATCATGACGAAATGATTTTTATCAGTTGAAGAAGTACCATTACACGTTGTTTGAAAACATAATTGCTGTCTTTTTTATCATACCATGGCGACTTGGAGAAGATCCTTACAACCAGATAGAGGTTTACGTTTTCTTGTTTTCGTTCTGAAACACAAATGAATTCTGAATATTTCGGAAGTAACAGTTACCTCTGTGGATGTTTTCACGTTTATGGAGATTGCAAAACCTCAATTTATGTAATAAGAAGTTGATGGGTTTGAACAAATCAACAAAATTTTCATAAACATTTTTTGTTTCCTTTTTATTATTCCAGTAAATTTATCCAACCAGTTGGCAGGTTCAGCTGACTTTCTAGAAGTAAGATCTATTAGATTAGCGATGCCCTCTTGATTGTTATCTTCAGCCACACAGTCTACGCATTGTTGTAACAAATGGGAAGAAATGCTTCAAATCGATAGTTTCGATGATATTGACTGATAGATTTGATTTTGTAGCTGCTAGTGGTCTTTTTAAAGATTGTAATATCCAGGAAAATCCCGTTAGTCGTCTGTGAGCAGATGTATCCCAGCAGAGTTCAGAGAAGTCAAAGTTTTTTTACATAAGATGTGAGTATTGATGAAACGTCTGTCACTTTTTTGTATGAGGAATTGGACTGTAAATGAGCAGTTGTACCCATTTGATGCATTAAAACAGAGGTAGACAATCACTTTACTAGTACAATGGTGAATCAATCTGGGAAATTAATCTTGTATGACTAAATTGCTAGCAAAATACACGATTAGACACCAGCCCAATGCAAATTGATGTCAGGCTGCAAACTGAATGGTGGTGTCAAAACGAGATACCTGCAAGTGAACATTGCTCATTTTAGATCAAACCAAATAGGGATATGCCAAGTGCGTACATTACATCCCCCTTTCTTTAAAAAAACAGAACGTTAAACAAATAAGTTTTAAAGTCCATATTCTTCTGGCAGAACACTGTCTGTAGGTGAAAGTTTCTTACAACATTTTAATACAAGTCAAGTTTCAGGGACAGGTTCTACCTATATGTCTCTGTGGCTTCTTCACAGTTGTACCACATCAGTTACGGGGTCTGACTAGGAATCAGGGACATTACTGAAGGATCTACACAGAAGGGAGTTTTCCTTGGGGCAGGGGCTAGTAGACGTGGGGGCTGCAGATCTCGTGGTATCAGGTTCAGGCAGTTTCGACACTGGATGCTAACTGGTGTGCTGACCTCATAGGACTTGTTGGCCAGTGGTTTCACTACAGTTCCTGGAGTTCTTGCTGGTTTCACCCACACCAACTATCCTGTGTGTAGCGGTACAGCATGTCGAGCATGGTGTGCTCTATCAAAGTTCCATTTTTGTTTGAGTTTTAATGTAGCATCCTTTGTCTTGAAACAATCATTTTCTGCCCTTGGGATGTATTTTGAAGGCAGCACCAGGAGTGTTGTCCTGATTGTCCGTCCCATCAGGAGCTCTGCAGGACTCGTGCCTTGCCGCAGTTGTGTTGCTCTGTACTTCAGCATTGCCAGGTACAGGTCGTCCGCTTTCTTCAAAAGTGTTTTCGCTGTCTGTGCGCCTCTCTCTCTCCTTCACCATTTGAGGAGGCATAGTATGGGCTGTTGGTCAGGTGAATAAAACCATAGCTACTAACAAACGCCTTGAACAGTCCACTTGTGAACCAGGGACCACTGTCAAAAAGCAAACTTCTGGGATCCCATGATGTGAAAGTATACTCTTCATATGGTTGACAACAGTTGCAGCCAAAGTGATCTTCAGGTGAGCAAGTAAGTAAGTAAGTAAGTAAGTATGGATATTTTTATAGCGCTTTCTATGGACTCAAAGCGCTTCACAAATTTGAAAAGGAGGAGTAAAGTGGTGAAATGGGAGGGGAGAACACATTTTCAACAAAATACATAATACAAGAAATACACATAAACACATACATGCAGGCATGCACGCGTGTGCAGCAACGAATGCAGACACACACACGCACACACAAACACACCCACACACAAACACCCACGCGCGCACCCACACGCACACACACCCATGCACGCATACAATAGAACAAGAAAATTCAGGTTTCAAAAGTACTGGCGGAATAAGTGAGTTTTCAGGTTGGATTTAAAGGAAGAGAGAGAGGGGCTGTGGCGGAGAGAGTGAGGCAGGGAATTCCACTCAACAGCAGCAGAGTATGAGAAGGAACGACCACCATGTTGCTTTCTATTGAATCCGGGGACACGGAATATTCTGTCGTCAGAAGCGGAACGTAAAGAACGAGAAGGAACATAGACTTGAAATAGATCAGATATATACGCTGGAGCAGTGCCCGAGATGACATGAAAAGAAATACAAGCAGATTTGTACTTAATTCTTTGTTCGATCGGAAGCCAGTGGAGTTGTTTAAAGAGAGGTGTGCAATGGTGTGATTTGCGAGCTCTGAAAATTAATTTGGCTGCAGAGTTTTGAACCTGTTGAAGGGGTTTGAGAAGAGTCTTGGGACAGCCGAGAAGTAAGGAGTTGCAATAATCTAATCTGGACAGAATACAAGCAGTTACAAGTGTTTTTGTTGCTTCATATGTGAGGTAATGACGTATGGAACTGATTTGTCGGAGTTGGATGTATGCGGCCTGACACGTTTTCATGATCTGATGTTTCATAGTTAGATGAGAATCAAGAAAGAATCCAAGATAGCGTGACTGTTCAGAGAAATCAACAATAGAATCTTCGAAACGAATGTTAGAGGGAAGGTCAGAAGAGATAGCAGGACTGGGAGAAAAGCGCATTGCTTCGGTTTTTCCTTGGTTTAGCTTGAGGCGACTATCGTCCATCCAGGTTTTTATGTCAGAAACAGAGTCTTGCAATGATTGAATAAGTGAAGAGTAATTTGAAGGGGATTCAGAGTTGTTTAACTGTGTATCATCAGCAAACATTTGATGACGAATAGAATGATCAGTGATAAGATTTGAAAGTGGAGTCGTGTATAGTGAGAAAAGAACAGGCCCAGTACGGAGCCCTGCGGGACACCAAAATCCAGGGTTGTTTCGTGTGAACGGGAGTTGTTTACAACAACAAACTGTTTTCGATTTGATAGATAGGACGAGAACAAGTCGAGTGCAGAGCCTTTGATACCAAAGACGTGTTCCAGACGGTGGAGGAGGATACTATGGTCAATAGTATCAAATGCGGCTGAAAGATCCAAAAGAAGAAGAACGGAAATTTTGTTTTCATCTAGAGATGTCAAAAGATCATTTACGACTCGCAGAAGGACAGTTTCGGTGCTATGGCCTGCTCTATAGGCTGATTGAAAAGGACTTAGCAGATTGTTAGCAGTGAGGTGAGAAGAAAGCTGATGAAGGATTAGACGTTCAATGATTTTGGACAGAAACGGAAGGTTTGAAATAGGTCTATAGTTCTTTAGCTCATTTGGGTCGAGATTATTCTTTTTCAGGAGTGGTTTCACAAGTGCAGTTTTAAATTCAGTAGGGAATGTACCGGTAGACAAGGAGTGATTGAAAATATTCGTGATGGTGGGCAAAAGAGTGTCTATATGTTTCACAAGGAGGGAAGTTGGCAACGGGTCCAACTCGCATGACTTGGGTGTTGCCTGTAAAATTACCTTGCGTACTTCGTCTTTGGAGACGGGACGGAAGTCAGAAAAAGGAATGCCAGAAAACGCAAAGTTTGCTGGGCCACTGTCTGTGTGAGCAGTCGGTGCAGGAAAAGTGTTGCGAATATCAACGATTTTCTTTTTGAAGAAATCTGCAAATAGATTTGGAAGAGAACAAATATCAGTTACGTTGTTCGGCAACAGCTTCGGCTTAGATTTTCCGAGCAGAAAAGAAGTGGTTTGGAACATTTGTTTACAAGATGTTGCAGTGGACACAAGAGAAGAATAGAAAGAGGTTTTTGCGCGTTGAACAAGGTCAATAACTTTTGCTTTGGCTACATCGTAGATTTGTTTGTGGACGGTCAAGTGCGATGCGCGCCACGCGCGCTCTGCCTTTCTGCGCTCTCTTTTTAGTTCACGCATCTCGGCAGCCACAGCGCTGTACCAGGGACTGGTTTTGTCGCCGCGGACGCGTCGCCGGCGAATAGGCGCATGAACATCTAGCGTATTTAACAAAGTTTCATTTAGATCAGAGAGGGATGTTTCAGGCTTGATAGATGTCATGAGATCAATGGAAAACTGATCACTGTCAATATCCCTTAGCTGACGAAAGCTTGTGAACTGGTCAGAGCGTTTTGGTTTTGGGACAGAAAGTTTTGACAAAACAGAAAAATGGTCAGAAGTTAGGTCAGAGTTGATATGACTGGACACAATCAATTTATCACTGTCTTTCACAATAACAAGGTCTAACGTATGGCCTTCTAAGTGGGTAGGTTCAGTGACTGTTTGAATAAGACTAAACAAGTTAAGCTGTTCTCTGAATCTTTTAGTGTTAGAGTTTGCACAATCATCAAAATGAATATTAAAATCTCCACAAAGAACAACATTCGAATGACAATTTGAACAATATTCCAAAAAGTCTGGCACTTCATCAAAAAACATGGAATGAGTCAGTTTGTTTCGTTTGCGGGGAGGTGGCCTGTAAACAAGAACAAAAGACAAACGAGGATCGATTTTTGTCAGATTGACTTGGGCGACTTCAAATGACAGATGAGGAAAAGGGAAGTCAGTTGAGGCAGTGCAGTGTTTGGCAAGACAGTCCTTTAGGATAAAGCCGATGCCTCCACCACGTCGCACAGAGGAGGTGAGAGTCCTGGGAAAGGAGAGCATGGTGTAGC
>JAPXFY010000034.1:37481322-37516322 GCA_030674185.1 Monoplex corrugatus
TTCTGATCTCTACCACCTCACTTTTCTACGACTTTGCGGGTATGGGACAACTTTCAGCTTGCACTGATTGCAAAGGGTGTTGCTTTGTCTGCCTACACAGGTAATGCCTCGCTGTCACACACGCACACACGTCCACACACACACACACACCCATCCACACACACACACACACACACACACACACACACACACACACACACACACCACACACACACACACACACACACACACATGCCCACACCCATCCACACACACACACACACACCACACACACCACACACACAACACCACACACACACACACACACACACACACACACACACACCACTCACTCAGAGAGAGAGCGAGGGAGGAAGGGAAAAGAGGACAAAAGAAAGAAAGAAAGAAGAGAGAGAGAGAGAGAGACAGACAGACAGACAGAAGAAGACAGACAGACAGACAGACAGAACAGAGAGACAGAGAGTGAGTGACAGAGAGACAGAGAGACACAGAGAGAGACAGAAAGACAGAATAACACACGCATACACTTGCCCACGCAAACGTAATACTTATACATACATACATACACCCCAACAGAAAGACAGTAACACACATGTATACACCAGAAACACGCACACACACACACACACACACACACACACACACACACACACACACACACACACACACATGCACACACACATACACGCACACACACACACGCACATGCACACACACACACACAAAACCCGGATAGGGTGAGAGGGAGAGAGAGAGGGGGAGGGAGAGAAAGAAAGAAGAGAGAGAGAGAGAGACTCACACATACACACACAGACACACACACACACAAACACACACACACTCACACGCACAATAAGAAAGAAAGAAAGAAAGAAAGAAGGAAAGAAAAGAAAGAAAGAAAGAAGAAAGAAAGAAGAAAGAAAGAAAGAAAGAAGAAAGAAATACAGTCAATTTTTATTTTTAGGCTAGCTACTTGACAGCCAAAAGTTCGTATGATAATCAGTACACACGCGCACTAACACCAGCAAACGAGTGTCAGAGAGACAGGTGTATCTGATCCTTGGTGTCGTTATCTACATGTACATTCATCCCTAATGTTTGTTAGCTGCACCCATTTTAGGCCTAGTTGGAGTTGTAGACTTTGTTCAACAGGCTTTTGTCACACTCAGTCAGGTGGACATTGTCACCACACAGACATCTCAATACTTATCCAGTAGAATACTTCAGCCGCTACAAAACCTTAAGCACTGGCATGATCTTCATTTAGGGATGGGAGGCGAGAGGGGAAGTATAAACAGCATCTCCACCTTCTGGAAATTTTATGCTAGACATTTCCGCTTTTCTGTGACTCTCTTTGTTTCTTTCTCGCTCCTTTGCTTTCTGTTATTTCTTCCTATCATTTTCTGCCTTGCTGGTCCATTCACCTGTATGTGTGTGATAGTCTTACGCACCTTCTCTTAAGACTGATAATTTGATACACGTATTAAGTGCATTTTTGCCTCTAGGGCAATGAGATAAGCAGAGACAACTTTAACAATTTAGGCCCCGTTGTATAGATGCCTTAGTGTCCTTAGTTATGTTTAAACATGTATTCATATATATTTTGAGGTCCCCTGTGTGATAAATTGGATGGTATGGTCAACGCCATGGGTTTATCTTTACAATATGTGCTCGAGTGTATTGATGTGTGTGCTTAATTTTCTTTTCTTTTTTTCCTATTGAAGTATTGTGTATGCATTGAAAGGTTACAGCCTTGATATGGCTCTACGCTGTCGGCTGGGCTTTAAACAAATATAGCAATAACAACCCCAACATGAAAATGAGCAGAAAACACGCCAGCTTTTATTTTGCAGACTGGCATAAAAAGACATGCCCAGTTAGCGTAGAGGTATATGACTCCTGCCTACCAGTCTGACTTGCATAGGTTTGAGTCTGACTCGGAGAGGGTGTGTGGGTGTGTGGCTGTATGAACGCGTGAGGATGTGGGCATGTGGGTGAGTGTGCGTGTGGGCGTGCGGGTGTGTAGGTGTGTGGGCGTGTGGGTGTGTGAGCGTGTGGGTGTGTGGGCATGTGGGTGTGTGTACGTGTGTTGTGTGGGAGTGTGTGCGTGTGGTTATGTGGGTGTGTGGGTGTGTATGTGGCGTATGGATGTGTTGGTGTGTGGGCGTGAGGGTGTGTGGATGTGTGTGTGTGCGTGTGGTTATGTGGGTGTGTGGGTGTGTATGTGGCGTTGGATTGTTGTGTGTGGGTGTGTGGGCGTGTGTGGGCGTGTTTGTGTGGTGTGTGTGGTGTTGGGCGTGTTGTGTGTGGGTGTGTGGCTGTGGGGTGGTGTGTGGGCGTGCTTTTGTGTGGGTGTGTGGGTGTGTGACTGTGTAACTGTGTGGGCATGTGGGTTTTTGGGTGTGTGGTGTGTAAATTTGTGGGTGTGTGGCGTGTGGGTGTGTGGAAGTGTGTGCTAGTGGTTTGATGCGTGTAGTCTCTGGAACATCCAGCTGTGAATGTCTACCTGACCCTAACCAGATGTGGAGATAGTTCAGCAGCCCTGGAAAGAAAATGGGCATTACCGTCATTATGTTGGTCCTGAGTAAGGTTGGTGCCTGTTCCACCTCATTCCTCTGAGACACACACATAGTCACACACACATTCACACACAAATATACACAAATGCATATACACACTCACACATACAAACACATACACCTCAAACAAACAAACAAACAAACAACAAACAAACAAACACACAAACAAACACACAAACAAACAAACAAACAAATAATTAGTTGATTAATTAGTCAGTTAATTGATTGATTAATTAAGAAACATACAACAAAATAGCAAAGAAAGAAAGAAAGAAAGAAACAAACAAACATTAAGAAACACACACACACCACACACACACAACACACACACACACACACACACACACACACACACACACACACACACACACACACACACACACAACACACACACACACACACACACACACACACACACCACTCTTGCACTGATAACAGAAAATTTCCCTTTAGAAAAAAAAGGAGGTGGGTGGATCGGGTTGGGGATGATATCAAATACGAAAGACAAAGAAAATACTAATGGAAATTTTATGGATCAGCAGAAAACAGCCTATCGTATGATAAATGGTCTCTGATTTTCTGAGCACTTCAATTTCTGCTGTCTTGATGCAGCGAGCCTTAATCAACAAACCACATTCCATATTTCTATAAATTAGTTCGTCGCTCTCCTGCCAGGTGTCATTTTCTCTTATTCTGTTTCCCCTTATCTTGATTTTGATTATGATTTGAGCAGTGAAACTCGCACGGCAGAACAAGTTCAACTAAATTAACGCATGAACTGATAGGATTCGACAGCATGATAGAACCGATTGCAGACCAATAATGACGATTTCTGACCACGGAGTATGTCCATGTTTTTGATTAACCGGACCCACCACTTCATCATTTGCACCACCACCACAGCCCCTCCATCCCGCTTATGCGATCGAGATAAATAAAACAGAGTATCATACCATTTCATATATCGACAGTTTGCCCTTATTATCCAAGCTCAGGTTGTTAAGGAAGAGTCTCGTATTTTCATGTGATTATATTCCGATTTAGGATTGAGTACTTGTATTTTCTGTAACAATGCTCATATGTTTGCATTTAGGGAATACATACCTGTATTTTCTGTGACCATATTCAGGTTTCTGAATTTAGGGGATAACTGCATGTGTTGTCTGTGGTCACATCAGATCTCTGCTTTTAGGGAATACCAACATGTACTTTCTGTGGTCATATTAAGATTTCTACATTAAGGGGATAAGTACATGCCTTTTCTAGTGGTCATATTCTGATTTCTACATTAAGGGGATAAGTACATGCCTTTTCTGTGGTCATATTCTGATTTCTACATTAAGGGGATAAGTACATGCCTTTTCTATGGTCATATTCTGAATTTATCTTTATTAGAGATATTAAATAATCTGTGCACTTCCTGTAATCATATTCAGCCAACAACTAAGCCAACTGACAATCAAGATAATCTGCCCACCACTAACATCACTCTTTTAACAGAAAAAAAGGCCACCAAGGACCAAGCAACCAAGTGGTTCTACCTTCTTCACAAGAGCAAGTTTTCTTCAGACAGCGAGACTAGTCTGCCTGTCTTCTTGAAATGCTGGCCCTCCAACGTTCCAGTGCTGGTGAGGGCCCAGCATGATCCACATTGCAGCTGCATCATAATCATCATCATCATCGTCATCATGGAGGAGGGAGAAGATCCATGTTCAACAAGACACAGAACCCAGGTTTCTCACATTCTAGCCTAGTTTGAGTAGCTTTTCTGTGGATGAGTCCCCCCCCCCCCCTCCAAAGGTGTATTTCATTTCATGTCCTCATAGGACCCCTATAGTGGTTCACACTAAACCACTGAAGCTGTTTTTTACATAGAAAGTAGAAAAAAGATAATAATGAACTAGATAAATGGAAAAAATAAAATGCATTAAAAGGATAGCATTTAAAAAAAAATTAAAGACAGTACAAGATGTAGACCAACGTAAGAGACAGAAAAAAAAAACAAGAACAAAAAATCATATCCTATTAAGATTTAGAGAAAGTGATGGTACATGCAGACCTGCACCAAAAAAAATCCAGATTCTTTGAAAAATGAACGATAAAACAACAGCAACAACAACAACAACAGCAACAACAAAACGCATTCTTTATCAGGTATGAGTCACAATTTAGTGAAGTAGCATTCATTTGGCGACACCGCCAACACGTGAACACAAATTGAAGGTTAAAATCTCACGATTATAGAAACGACCTCCAACTTTACGGTCAAGGCCGCTTTTATCCCGTGATTCAAAAGCTCTCTTGCAACGTAGACAGCTGCTGTACAAGCCAAGCGCCATATCAGGTCCGTTCACTATGGCGACTCGATGGGGCATATGTGGTGCTGGGCTAATCTCTAGTGATTTTGTCACTGTGCTGAAAGCATTGCCGCCTTCTGAACATCAGGTAGGTGAAATGATGGAATAACTAACTGTGTCACACACACTCATACACACGAGCGTGTGCGTGTGCAATCCTGTGAACACACCCACAGACAGATTGTGACAAACATACACATTGACGCAGTGACACCTTTGACGCTGCTGAAATTTGTTTGCACACACGAGTCGGTGCTTGCGTATGGTACACACTCACGCGCACGCACTTAGTCACACACACATGCGCAAGCAAACACCCACACACGCACATACACACCCCCCCACACACTCTCTCTCTCTCTCTCTCACACACATACACACACACATATATACATATACACATATGTATATATATATATATATATATATATATATATATATATTATATATATATATATATATATATATATATATATACACGTATTTTATCTAAAGCATTCAAATGGATGCATAGATGATAACAGAAATGTACAACAACAGACACACACACGCACGAGTGCTACTGATAAGAGCTGTTTTTCAGTTCATGTTTCTAATCAATATCTCATGTTTACATGTAGGCCAAGTATTGTTTGTGCTCAAACATCACTTGGCCGAGTGTAGCATATG
The DNA here is from genome assembly GCA_030674185.1 of Monoplex corrugatus. NCBI lineage: Eukaryota > Metazoa > Mollusca > Gastropoda > Littorinimorpha > Ranellidae > Monoplex > Monoplex corrugatus. The sequence goes on from JAPXFY010000034.1 coordinate 37,486,928, forward strand.
CATTCCTTTGAATATTAACTTTGCTTTATGTGTGTGTGCCTTTGAATATGTGGCTCTCTCACTCCTCTCTCTCTCTCTTTCTCTCTCTCTTTCTCTCTCTCTCTCTTTTTCTCTCTCTCTTTCTCTCTCTCTCTCTCTTTCTCTCTCCTTCTCTCTCTTTTGCGTGTGTGTGTGTGTTGGTGTGTGTGTGTGTGTGCGTGTGTGCATGTTGTGTGTGTGTGTGTGTGTGTGTGTGTGTGTGTGTGTGTGTGTGCTGTGTGTGTGTGTGTGTGTTGTGTGTGTGTGTGTGTGTGTGTGTGTGTGGTGTGTGCATGTTTGTGTGTGTGTGTGTGTATGTGTGTGTGTGTGTGTGTGTGTGTGTGTGGTTGTGTGTGTGTGTGTGTGTGTGTGTGTGTTGTGTGTGTGTGTGTGTGTTGTGTGTGTGTGTGTGTGTGTGTGTGTGTGCATGTTTGTGTGTAAATTACATGCGTACGTGTGTGTTTGCTTGTGTACGAGTATGATTCATGTGTTTGTGTCTGTGTATGTTAAATAAAGGACAAACATGTTGTATTGAAAGGGCGTTTGCGCACTGGCCATAATGTTGGGGGTATGTGTCAAGAGGTTAAACAAAAACAAAAGAAACTGATTGGCAGGTTGAATTCACAGTCTGTTCCCATGTGCGAAGTGAAGTGAAGTGCAATGTGTGCCATTGTATCAACATAGTAGGGTCCTTTGTGAATGATCGCCAGACACAATGACAAAGTGTAGAGAAATTATCTAGATGAAACATCGACAAGATATGGCATGGAAGTCAGCACCAAGAAGACCAAATTGAAGGCTAGCCACAACACTACCATCACCTTGGACTGAAGCTGGAAACTATTCAACGAATCACTCGCCTGGGATCCATCATTAGCAATGAGGGAGCCAAGCCAGAAATCCTCTCAAGGCCAGCACAGACCACATGTGACTATCTGGAGCTGCTTACACCAGGCTCTGATTGGTTCTTTGGAAAATGCTGCCACCCCTTCTTTTCTCAAAGCAATATAATGGCATCAACAGCTCAAATAAAAAATATTTTGAAACAGATCATAGAAGGGTCTGATATGCGCTCTTCAATACGCTGTGAAACAAACTCAGTAGAGCTATCCTGTGCATGACACACCAAGTGGTAGTAGCAGATGAACAAATCACGATGCAGCCTGAAATAACACAATCAGTCAGAACCTATATCCGTTGGTGTAGGCAGCTCCAGACAGTCACATGTGCAAAGACAACAACACTGTCCAGGTTAACAGCCTTGTGGAAGATCATCATTCTCCATGGAACACAAGGTCAGGCTCTTACATGTGCTTGTACATTCGCTGGTCTTGTAGCCTATTTATGCAAAACATGGACCTTGAAGCATGTTTGGAAAGATGACTATTGACTCCAACAAATCAACGACTGCAAACTTCCCAACTAGCCAGATTTCAGCCTTTGGACATGATGAGTGAGACATAAGATCCTGAGTCCATGGCTCTGTCAGCAGAGCCAACCAGGTACATAAAAAGGAAGGAGAGGGACCACGAAAGCGTGGAAGTTTTGCAGGACAGCATGGCAATATATCCACGCTGGGAATGACGTCTGGAAGCAGGCAACCAGCTGAAAGTGAAGACAGACAAGGAAACACTCAGATTATTACTTCGAGGTTGGGAGGACATCTTCATCACACCTTGACAACCAAACAGTGAGCCTAGTGTAGACAGGTATTGGGGTATAGCCTCACACCCAGTCTGGATGATTCTCAGAAAACAGCACAGCTGCAGTCAACAACGGATGAGGGTCAGGAGACAGTTATCAAGAGGAAGGTGTTCATTGTTGAAAAATCTCCCCAATATCTCCAGGGTTTGAAGTCTAGATGTTCTCGTGTGTCTTTTGTACAAAAAGGGATGATGTTATCAATGCCTTCACCAGTGTTAATATTTTAATGAACAGGTGGTGGCAGTGGCAGCCAAAAGCAGCAAGTCAAAAGCAGAAGCCTTCGCTGAGAAATTCCATATCCCCGCCGCTTATGGGTCTTATGTGGACTTAGCTGAAGACAAGAATGTCGGTAATGTAGTGTTGTGTTCAACTGCATTGCATTGTATTGTGTGATATTGTAATGTATAGTATTCCCGTAAATTGGAAAGCAAATTGTTGTACCATAACCAACGGTCCTATGGGATGAAATGGTAGAGATTTCTGCTGTTAGTAGGAGGTCCACAGCCAATCTCGTCTTTCTGACAGCTTTACCTTCCCTAACCCAGAACTGGGTCAGGTACCCCTTCGCGGATGGTTGTCTGTGGGCAATGAGGTTTACACCTGTCAGGATCGAACTTGTGCTGTCAGAGTGGCATGTGGAAGCACCACCTGTACGTTAAAACCAGCCTTAATCATAGTGTACTTTATTGTAATTGTGTTGAGATGCATTTTATAGCACTGTTTTGTATAAGAACAATGGGAAATCATGGCCACAAACAGGTCTGAACAGAAGCTTATGAAAATGAAAGACCAAAGAGCCAAGTGGAAAAGATTGGATTTCATCGACCACAATAGTCGACACACACACACACACACACACACACACACACACACACACACACACACACACACACACACACACACACACACAACACACATATATATATATATATATAGTGTGTTGTGTGTGGTGTGTGTGTGTGTGGTGTGTGTGGTGTGTGTGTGTGTGTGTGTGTGTGGTGGCATTGTGTGTATGTTATACTTGCATATTGTTGTGTTGTATTACACTACATTATATTATGTTCCATTGTATTGTATTGAATTGTATTGTACTTCACTGTAATTGTATAATGTTGCATTGCGTTGTTTTCTAATGAGATCCTCATCACATGTGGGATCATAAACACCAATAAAGGAAGACAGTGCACAGAGTAAGATGATGACAGTAGTACACACATAACACAGTTGTATTTGAACAGTGCAGAACAGCTACTGTTTAACGAAAGAGTGACTGGCAGAAGCAGAGCCTTATGTCTTAGGGCTACTTCCTGTGTACCGCCTATGGAAGGACATGTGTCTTCAGAAATGGTCTCGGATTCCATATAAAACCCAAACAAAGGGGAAGAAACACAGCATACCTACTCATTCATTGAATCGAATGGACAATCCACACACACCATCATCGTATTTCTTTCTGTCATGATTTAATGTCAACAAACGATTTAATTAAAAACAAGTTTGACAAAAGGTAAATAAATAAAAATAAATTGAATAAATGATGTGTTTCATCTTTCAGAAATAGTCTACGTTGGCACAACCCACATGTTTCACCACGAAGTATGTCTCCTGTTCCTTAACAACGGAAAGCACGTGCTCTGCGAAAAGCCCGTGGCCCTCAGCTTGAAAGAATGTGAAGAGATCATTATGAAGGCCAGAGAGAAAAATCTCTTCTTTATGGAGGCAAGTTACTTTGTAGCTCTCATTTTCTCTATTGTATTACCATCACTTTGAAAGAATGTGAAGAGACAGTTGCCAGAAAAAGTCCTCTCTTCATGGCAGTCAGTAACTGTTTTTGAAACAGTTGTTCTTGGTGCTGATGCTAATGGTGGTGATGTTCAGAAATGGAGCTATTCAAATTTGATCAGGGACGGATTTGTATGGTCAGTTTTCTAACGTTGTTAAGGATAGAAATGGACCTGCATATCTAAAGAAATCATTATGCGAGGTCTAGACTAATTTTGTTTGCTCTAAACTGTTGTTTATTTATAGTTTTGCTTTGTTTTTGCTTTCTTGTCACTACCACCTCGCAGCTCTCTCTGCTCTTCTGCACACCTCAAATCTCACTAAAACTGAAGTTATCATCGAATGCTATGATAATGAGAATGGAAATGAAAATGATGATGATATAAGATTCAGTTTCAGATTGAACCTGCATGACTGAGCTGTACTGTATGCGTTTACTTTAATGATATATCCTGGCATATTCTGGCATCAACCAGATTCGAGAGATACAGACACCTACAATACCCCTTGTGGATGCTGGGTTGCCCCTTCTGTAAATTCTGTTCTAGAAATGCTCTTTTCTGTCATTCTCGTTTTTTTTTCTCGCCTTGCTTGTTTGCTTTCTGTCATATCTTCCTACCATTTTGTGCATTTTTGACTCTAACAGGCCTTGAAGGGGAGGGACCTGGGAAATGACCCCGTCTTAATCCACATTACAAAAAGACATGCAGTGAAAAGACTGAAACCTGTGCAATAAAGTCTGAACTTTTGTTTTGCTGTCCCATTTTCTATGCCACATGATATTGACCACATAATGTGAAACATTTCCTCACAGTGCTGTGATGATGATGAAGATAAGGATGATAATCATGATATCATAATCATATCCCATCATACATAAATTTTCTTTGTGTCAACCAAGACCTTGCGACAGACGCTTGTGGAGTTGGTCAGATTTCAGCAGAACTCTATAGGATTAAATGTAGTGATAGGAGACATGTCCAAGTACAATTCTGCTGACCAACCAAGCTCTGCAGCAGCCAGCAGGATTTGAAAAAAAAAAAAAAACAAGAAAGAAATGGTCACATTCATTGTTAGATATAGCCTGACAATGTAGATGACGAACATAGGAAGAAGAAGAGACTTTTGAGAGGTCGAAGCACAGACGACAACTCTTACAAAAAAAATTGACTCTTGTTAGGATCGATTTATTTCATACTAAAGGTATGATTTTGTCTGCTCAGGGGATTTGGACACGGTTCTTCCCAGCCTACAAAGACATGTTGAACGAGGTGAACACGGGGTACTATGGGGACATAAAATGTATACGGTCCACGTTCGCTGCAAGTGCTCATGATGTGCTGAAATCCCATGGCAAGGAGATGACTTCAGGTGCCATCCTTGCAGCTGGGGTCTATCCAGTCACGTACATTCAGCAGTTCTTCAAAGAAAAGCCAGAGAAGATTACTGCTATTGGCCAATTCTCTAAGCAAGGTTGTGCAAACTGAGTTTTCTTTAACTATATAATACTGAATATATTCACTGTCCCATTGTATGTTCTGTGTGTAAGTCAGATGACAACAGAGATAATAGTACAGTTGACTGAACAACAGCAGTAGTAATAATGATCGTCATCATCTTCATAATCTCGTCTCTCCTCTTCTAATCCGATGACCAACGTGGTTATTAAGTAGACTCATTGTATGCCATAGTGGACAGGATTCTCCATCAGTGTTCCTGTGGAATTGCAATGATCAGCTCAGGCATACTAAGACTTGTTCAGTCTTTGATATTTGCCCCCTCCCCCACTCTTTTTCTGTCAGCCTTGATGGATGTCCTGAAAGATGTTCTTAGCCAGAGTGTCATGGCAGGTGACTTTGACCAGACTGTGCAAGCTTGCATTTATTCACAATAGCAAGAAGTGGTTCCCTGCACCAACCAAGGTGTTGATATTGTTTGATACATGTTCATACATAAAGATCTTATGTTCGCAGCTTTTTCCCCAGAATGCGTGGTCGCACAAAGGTCTGACATTTCTTCTCTGAGTCAACAAAGAAAAGTCTAAGTTTTACCATGAAGAGTCTGGACGGAGACTATGCGTCAGTTGTAAGTCTATATTTGTGGTGAAGATGAAGGTTGTGCTTCTCCAGAATGTGTTCTGTCCGTCCATTGCTGTTGCAGTCCTTAAAGTGTTTCTGCTGTGTTGCTACTGCTACTGTCATTTTGGTTGAGGTAGCTTCCTAGGCACTGTCGATCTTCTTCAGTTTCTGATCATGTATATAGACTTGAGCACTGCTGTTAGTAGTTGCACTGGTTATCTTCACTTTGTTTTTCTCGTATAATGATGATAATGATGATATAAATGACAATGTTAATTATTTCCCCACTGTTTTCAATGCAGTCGTGATCATAAGAATAAGAATAATAGTAGTAATATATATAGCAATGATGTAATGTTTATAGAAAAGTCACAGTGCAAATGGCGTCATGACTGACAAGCACAGTCTGATATTATAGATGATTGTAACACAGTGCTTGTAATGGTCACGCTTTCGATTTCTAATCCATAACGGAACCTAATAGCAAACATTAGAGATCTAATATGCTTTCACTTTCTGATCCACGAAAAGAACTCTCAAAATAGTTTTTTTTTTTCTTCATTCTGCGCGAATGCCAGTATTTGTGGCGTTTGCAGATTTAACTTCAGAACTTACCACAAATAAACGGCGGCAGTCAGGAGTTTTAGGGTCTGGTTTGCCGTAGGACCTTCATCTGAACAGGGCGAGAAAGGATGTGCTTTGGCACGCCTTGTCAATTTGTATTCTTTGGGAACAAAGCGCGATGGTCCTACTTTCAAACAATAAGATCTGATTGGCTTTCATCACATACACAATGAACACTTGGTATTCCTGTCTTTTAAATCCACATATATCTTTTGTTATATGCTTGTTGACCCAGCTGGTATGGTTGCATTCTGGTCAGATGACCAAACTGCTCAGTTCTCTGTTGATGACTAGAGTGTGATAGTGGACCAATGTTGTTCCCACTATGTGATCTTGGCATTTCTGATCATGTTGCGGGTCTGGTCTTCTTGACAGTTTTTCTCAAACAGTGCATCTCACAAATGGCAATTATAATTACAATATTTAATAATTACAATATTTATATAGCGCAAAATCTTGATAAAATCAAATCTAAGCGCTGAAACACACACACACGCACACACACACGCACGCACACACACGCACGCACACGCACCCACGCACACACACACACACACACACACACACACACACACACACACACACACACACACACACACACACACAACACGGCTATAAATGGGGAGAAAGAATAAAAACAATGGAAAATTATAGAGAGCATATTATATACAATTATATATTGCAATGTGATTCCCCTCCGAGTGGAGACAGGCTGCAGAGGGGATTGAGTGAGGTCAGGATTTTATGCAGAGGAGAAAAGGTGAGTTTTGAGAGCGGACTTGAAGGAGACAAAAGTAGGTTGCTGACGGACTGAGAGAGGAAGTTTGTTCCAGGAGAGCGGAACAGAAACAGAGAAGGCTCGTGGACCATAGGTATTGAGCTTAGTGCGTGGAAAGCGAAAAGTCAGAGGATCGGAGGCAGAACGGAGGGTACGTAAGGGAACATAGATCTCAAGTAGGCTTGACCGGTAATCGGGGGCTGCATTATTGAGGCTTTTGTAGCACATGGTGTCTAGTTTGTACTGTATGCGCTTTGATGCAGGGAGCCAGTGAAGTTGTGCCAGGAGAGGAGAAATGTGGTCAGCTTTTTTCTTTTTTGAGTACAAGGCGTGCAACATTGTTTTGAATGCGCTGTAGGATGTGAGTGGTGGAGGCAGGAAGACTGGACAGGAGTGAATTGCAATAGTCAATGCGAGACATTATGAAGGAGAGAACGAGTTTTGCAGTTGTTTCCACAGAGAGATACTTCCTGATCAGGCTTATACGATGGAGGTGATAGTAGCAAGATCTGGCAGTTTGAGAAACAAAGTTGTTCATGGAGAGGGTAGAGTCAATGCAGACACCAAGGTTTTTAGCTGAATCAGAAATTGGGACTGATGTGTTACATAATGGGAGAGAAAGAGGAGGCAGCTGAGAAAGTTTTGACGGGTGCCAATGAGGATAGCTTCTGTCTTGTCATCATTTAGCCGAAGTTTGTTGTATGTCATCCAATTTTTGATGCCCGAGTAACACTCAGTGGTGCGAGTCAGGAGGCGCTGTATGTTGTCAGGTGAGTCACTGTCTTGAAGTTGGGTGTCATCAGCATAGAAGTGGTGTTTTATAGAGTGGGAGTTGATGATGGTGGACAGGGGGGAGGGTTTGTAATTTTGTATTGTAAGGGTTGGTAATGGTCCAGATCTGGCACTGGTATGTGAGGGTGGCACGTAAAACTCATTTTACCTACTCATTTTTCTTTGCTTGTGTCCCAAGCTCTGGTTCACATGGGTTATGCTTTATTTTGCATGTGCAGGGGGGGACATTGGAGTCTGCCTGAACCTGCAGTACAGAGGGGGCAAACTGGGCATTGCCTACGTCCATGCTGATGTGGCACCAGGTAACAGCACTGTTGTTCTGCATGGCACGGAAGGGACTCTGGAGGTATGTCAAAATAAGAGAGGCTGAGAGTGTTCAGACTTCAAATAATCTATTCATTGAGGCCTTAGTCTCTTTGAAAGGCTGTGTAATACAAATACTTTTTTTTTCAGTTTAAGAAACAGAAGTTTGTAATTTGGAGTTTGTCGAAGAGGGATTCCTGGCATTAAGAGAATTCCATATGCATTCCACCCAAATCTGCCAGAAATTATTGGGCAGACTCTTTCCTGGGCCTGGAGATGAGAAAATGGATATGAAGGGGTGGTGGAAGAAACCCATGGAAAACTAAGCAGACACCACCAAATGATGGAAAGATAAAGATGGGTAGTGAGTAAGCCAATTTTTAATCATTGAACTTGAATCCACAGCTCTATGAAGAGAACCAGCCAAACCAGCATTCGCTTTTTTTTTGTCCCATTTTATTTGTGGCTCAGTTTTTGTGTTGGCTAGGGCATGATTCGTGATCGACCCAGTGTAAAATTGTGTAGTCAGGTAGGATGGCGAGCGAATCTTCCTCTGCGCCAAACTTGTGAATACATACTTTCATCTTGATTTAAGCCTGTCTTCGATCTGTGTTCTTTCAAACTTTTTTCAAATGCAAGTACAAACCCAATGACAAAAACACTGAAACGTAGAAGCAATTCTACTTTGGAACTATAATGTATTGCATTGTATTGTATTGTTTTTATGTTATATTTATTGCATTGTATTGCACCACATTGTATTGTATTGTAATGTATTGTGTCATTTTAATTGCACTCTGTTGTATCAATTTAATTGTTCTCTTGGTTGTACCGTATTACTTTGCGTCGAAATGTATTGCGTTCTATTGCATAGAAATATGTTCTAGTGTATTGTGCTGTAATATATCCACTTCATTGTACTCATACGTTAGTGTTTTTTGTTGTTGTTTTTTTCAGCCATGATACATTGATACATAAACAGTTCATACTCTAAGGGAAAAAGACATGCACATCAACTGGATGCATGAAATCAATAGATGGTACGCTTATTATGGAAAAAATGAAAAATATTAGAGAGATGAGGAGAGTAAATTAAAGACCTTTTTAACGATGACAGAAACGAAGAACATATTATAAGAAAACCAAATTTGAATCTTGAGTCTTGAGTCTGTCTGGCTTCAGGTCATGGACGACATGCACACCCCACACACCTTGAAGTCATCACTGACAGGGCAGACACACCACTTCCCAATGCCAGACATCAAAGGCCCATTCAACTGGTGGAACTCCAACTGCCTTAAGTATGAGGCAGAGAGCGTGCGCTGGTGTCTTCTTCAAGGTCAGTATTCTTGTTACACGCACGCAAATGCACGCGTGCGCGTATTCGCGCACATACTCTCTCTCTTTCTCACACACATGCACACATACATGTAGACACGCACAAAACAGACACAGACACACAGACACACAGACACACAGACAAACAGACACACAGACACAGACACACACACACACACACACATGCATGCAATCACACACACACTCACATTCACGCACGCTCCTATGCGAACAAGTACTCACGGTCACTTTACATTGTCTGACATCAAAAACCATTTTTAACCCCTTCATTCCGGCAAACCCATGCAAATGGTTAGTGAAACTGATGCTGTCATTCCTGTCAAACGCTTGAGGGGCTTAGAGATGACTTCCTTTCTTCCAGCCAACCCCCACAGTGGATGTAGAGCTCTGTAAACTAATTGACTCTGACATCTCTTTAACTGGTGGCTCCCATCTACCTGTATGGGTAACAGGATATGGCTGGTGTTTTGATAAGAGGCAGTGTGTTTTAATAAAAAATGGCTAGTAGTATCCAAAGTGTGGGAGAGTCAGTGACACTGAAAATCTGGTATAGTTTTACAGAGAGCTGAGATTACTCTATACAGTTGGTCAAGATGGAGAGAGAAGGATTGGACAATGACCAGTTTTGTGATTATGAATTTTACCAGATGACTTTGATCTTATGGACTTAACAGGACAGCAGAGAGCATACCTTGCAAATGTGCTGACAGTCCTTACAAAGTGTCTAAAACCACAATGATGTGTGACAAGTGCAGTGTGTATTCATGCTGCAACAATCGCAAAAACTGTTTCAAAGCTTACCACACGCATGTGACATGTGTGACATGTGACACATTCTTTTGTGACATTTCACACAGACATATGTGTGCTACAACTTGTACGTAGTGTAGTAATGTGTAGGGATCTGTAAGTGGCTGGGTGTTGTGACTATTCTGAAATGTAATATCTACAAAAGGACAGTGGTACCTCATTGTACACAGTACAGTATGACCCATGAACACAACAAAGAACTTACATGTTTAAGACATCAGGACAATGACAATCTTCAAAATGTAAGCAGTCATTCTGAATTGGATTCAGCAGTGGACACAGTGCTGTAAGTTTGAAATATTTGTGTTGTGCTGTTGTGTGTGTGCGTGTGTGTGTGTGTGACTGCATAATTGACTATCTACTAACAACTATGAAAAAAAAGTGTCACCCATATTGTCACCTGCGTGTCACTAAACAGCCAGCGGCATATCCAAACACCATCAGAGACTTTGCCATGCCACTGCTGCACCTAGTGATATAGGGTTTAGTATACCCATTCTACACTGTTTCAATTCCTGTCAATGACAAACACCTGCCTCACATTTCCTAGCGAATTCCTCCAGAAACCCAGGAATGACAGGAACTGCTATTGCTAAGAAACAGGAATGAAGGGAGAAGGTTGTCATAGATACGCACACACGCGCACACACACACATACACACATACACACATGCATACATGCACAAGCATACGATTGAACAATTTTATTATTGAAAAATTTCTGACAATTCACAAGAGTATATCTCCTGAGGCCAGCCAGTCGACTCAGTAAAAATAAAATCATACTACACAATGTGGTATTCAGGGCCTTCAGCAGACTTAACATCATACTATACAATGTGGTATTTAGGGATTGTGTATTTAGGGCCTTCAGTACACTATAACATCATGCTACACAATGTGGTATATAGAGCCTTCAGTAAGTACATTACAACTAACATCATGCTACACAAAGTGGTATATAGAGCTCAGTACACTACAATTTCATGCTACACAATATGGTATTTTGGGCCTTCAGTACACTACAACATCATGCTACACAGTATGGTATACAGGGCCTTCAGTAAGTACACAACAACATCATACTATGCAGTGTGGTATATAGAGCTCAGTACACTACAACATCATACTACACAATGTGGTATTTAGGGCCTTTAGTACACTTTAACATCATACTACACTGTGTGGTATATGGAGCCTTTAGTACTCTACAACATCATACTACACACTGTGGTTTGCAGAGCCTTCAGTACACTATTACATCATACTACGCAATGTGGTATATAGAGTCTTTAGTACACTACAACATCATGCTACACAATGTGGTATATAGGGCATTCAGTAAGTACACTACAACTAACATCATACTGCACTATGTGGTATATAGAACCTCAGTACGCTATAACATCATACTACTTAAAGTGGTTTATAGAGCCTTCAGTTAAGTATAATTTACACCATGGTTCATAATGCGATGTAGTAGGACATGGCTCCATTTTATAAGACGGTATTGGTGCAGTTTGTCATGGTATGTTTTATGGTATTCCTGCCACATTCAGTTTGCTCAAAGGGTCCATGCTGTATGTGTTCTACAGGACTAAAGTAGTGTTGTAACAGAATGACTGTTTGTTGTATGTGTTCTGCAGGACTGAAGGAATGCCCACAGATGACTCACGAGGATTCACTGATAATGATGTACATTCTGGATGAAGCCTGTAAACAGCTGGGTGTCAAAAATGGATTTCCTTGGTAAGTCCAAGGAATCTGAGTTTCCCAATTTTTTTCCATTCTTATAACAAGTAGAGCAGCATCGCTGTTCCAGAAGCAACAGCACCATTCCACCATTACCACGAATTACAGCAAATGACAGCTTTTATTAAGAGAGTAAAATAATCAGTATAATTGTACATGTGTAACCAGAGTACGGCACCATGGGCATAGCCTTGAAGTTGTCTGTATTTATGATGTTGCAAACATTTTTTGATGAATTCCCATAGAGAAGCTGTTGCATATTGGTATGGGGATATTATTTTTGTGCCTACGTATTAAAATGCTACTTAAACTTAGCTTTTCGAAATAAGTGCTGATTGTCAATTCCATTATAAGCTTTCCTGAGGTCAGCAACTACAAAAAATCTACAAAAATTGTATCATGTATGCTATAGAGCCATTGATCAGTACGAACTGTTAGTACCGTTTAACAAAAATGTGCTGTTTGTTTTACGTATAAAATGATCAGTATATAGTTTATTTCATTCTGAGTATTGGTGATACGTTTGCTTGTGTGCTGATAAAGATTTTAGAGCACAAAGAGGATTAGTATTGGTGCAAAATTCGAAAGATCTAAGTTCTATCCCAGTTTAGGATACTTGGAAAAATTGTTGGCAGATTTGGGTGATACACACGTGGAATTGTCCATGTATGATGAATCCATCTTGAACAAATGCTGAAGATTTGATAGTTTTACCATCTTATTCAGGAAAACCATGGGACAGAGTTTGTTTGGGTTTGCCAAGTCATAGTAGACTTGCCATCTAATTCAGGAAAACCACAAGTAAGAGTTTACTTGAGATTATGTCAAGTCATTGTAGATTTTACAATCTAACACAAGAAAACCAGGATTTAGTCTTTTGAGGTTATATCAAACCATTGTGGGTTTACCATCTAACTCAGAAAAAGCAGGGGTTAGAGTTTATTTCACAGTTGTGTCCAGTCATTGTCTATTTACTGTTTAATTCAGGGAAACTAGGGAACACAGTGTTTGAGGTTGCATCAAGTCATTGTAGACTTGTGTTATCGATAGTTTGGGGTCAGAAGCAAAATTATTTTAGTGGTTAGAAGATGTTCTCCGCTAATAATTTGGTGATCACTTTGTAAACTGTATTTAAAAAACAATCATTAAGTTTAGTTGGTTTAAATCTGAAATGATGTTTGGTCATGTAGGTTCTTGCATTCCACTTTGTTCTTGAATTATGTTTTCCCTCATGGTTTTGTAGAAGCATTCTTCTACGCTTTGTATAAATATATGATTTGTTTTCACTGTTGCTTATAACCATGCTTATTTACAGGTCTGAGAAAAAACAGTTTGTTGAAGATTTATATTAAACTGTTTTTGTTTCAGAGTTCATCTAAAACTTTTGATACAAAGAAAAGTTCGTGCCTGTTATTTCATGAAAATATAACGCTATAATACCAAGGCATTGTCAGGGATGGTAATTTGCAAATTCAAGCAAAAATGGACGTTCCATTAGATCATGATGAAATAATTAATCATCAGTTGAACAAGTACCAACAACATATTGTTTGAAAACAAAATTGCTGTCTTTTCTTTTATCATACCATGGCGACTTGGAGAAGATCCTTACAACCAGATGAAGTTTTGCATGTTTTCTTGTTTTCGTTCTGAAACACAAATGAATTTTGAATGTATCGGAAGTAACAGTTTGGTGGATGTCGAGATTGCAAAACCTCACTTTATCAAACAAGAAGTTGATGGGTTTGAAGAAGACAACAAAATGTTCGCAAACATTTTTTTGTTTATTTTTATTATTTCAGTAAAGTTATCCAACCAATTGGCAGGTTCATATGACGTTCTTATAGTAAGACCTATTAGATTAGCAGTGCCCTTTTGATTCGTATTTTCAGCCACACAGAATCTACGTATTGTTGTAACAGATGGGAAGAGATGCTTGAAATTGATGGTGTCATTGATACAGACTGATAGATTCGTTCTTTTTAGCTGCTAGTGGTCTTTGCAAAGATTGTAATATCCAGGAAAGTCTCATTAGTCATCTGTGAGCAGATGAATTCCAGCCAGAGTTCAGAGAAGTCAAACGTTTTTGGCGTAAGTTGTGAGTATTGGTGAAACGTCTGTCATTTTCTTGTATGAGTAATTGGACTGCAAATGAGCAGTTGCACCCATTTGATGCATCGAAAGAGAGGTAGTCACTTGACTAGAACAACAGTGGTGAATCAATCTATGAAAGTACTCTTATATGACTGATGTTAGACTTATTGCTAGCAAAACGCACAATTAGACAACAGCCCAGTGCATAATTGGTGTTAGGCTGCAAACTGAATGGTAATGTCAAAACGAGATAGCCACAAGTGAAGAGTGCTCATTTGTAGACGAAATCAAATAGGAATGTGCCAAGTGTGTACATTACATCCCCCTTTCTTTAACAAAAACAAACAACATTAAACAAACAACTTTTAAAGTCTGTGTCCGTCTGGCAGAATACTGTCTTTAGGTGGAAGTTTCTTACAACATTCTAATACATTCAAGTTTCAGCAGCAAGTTATTCACAAGACCAGTCTCGTCTCTGTGGCTTCTCCACAATTCTACCACCTCTGGTACGAATCTGTCCAGGAGGATCAGCAACATCCACAACATCAGGAATCGGGGTCAGGTTTGGAATCGGGGACAACAGTGATGGATCTCTGAAGAAAGGAATTTTCCTTGGGGCAGGGGCTAGTAGACCTGTGGGGCTGCAGATCTCTCAGTATCAGGTGTTGGTAGCATCAATGCTGGAGGCCAGCCTATATGCTAACCTCATAGGACCTGTTGGCCAGAGGTTTAATCACAGTTCCTGGAGTTCCTGCTGGCTTCACCCACACCAACTGTCTTGTTTGTAGCAGTGCAGCATCCCAAGCATGGTGTGCTCTGTCAAAGTTCTGTTTTCATTTGAGTTTCACTGTTGCATCCTTTGTCTTGAAGCGATCATTTTCTGCCCTTGTGATGTACTTTGAAGACAGCACCGAGAGTGTTGTACTGATTCTCCATCCCATTAGGAGCTCTGCAGGACTTGTGCCTTGCTGCAGTGGTGTTGCTCTATACGTCAGCATTGCCAGGTATGGGTCGTCTGCTTTCTTCAGCAGTGTTTTCACTGTTTGTACGCCTCTCTCTGCTTCATTGTTTGAGGAAGGATGGTATGGGCTGCTGGTCAGATGAATCAAACCTTAGCTGCTAGCAAATGCTTTGAACAATCCACTTGTGAATTGGGACCATTGTCAAAAATGCGAATTTCTGGGATCCCATGACGTGATAATATATATATATATATATATATACTATATATCTTCAGATGGTTGACAACAGTTGCAACCAAAGTGTTCTTCAGGTGAGCAAGTTCAGCGTATCATGAGTAATAATCTATAATGAGCAAATACTGTTCCTTGTTCATATGAAAGATGTACATGGCGACCTTCTGCCAAGGATAGTGAGGGGGGTGTCGGAATGAGGGGCTCTGCTATCTTCCTCACTTTTTTTCTTACAGACGTTGCAGTGTTCCTACCATTTTTTTCAATCTGGGATGAACGTCCGGGCCACCACATGCTTTCTCTGGCTCTCTGGCCTGTAGCATTTCAGGCGTCAGTTTCTCTGGGATAATCAGTCTTGTGCCACGTAACACCAGGTTGTCTTGAATATTGATATCATGATGAGCAGTCCCGTAAGGCTTCAGTTGGGGATCAGATGGACATGGTTCTGGCCACCCATCTCAGGAATATCTCATCAGTTTCTGGCACACCATATCCCGTTGAGGTTCATGCTGTATTTTGTTCATTTTTTTCTCTGTTGCAGGAACATTGATGATGACTTGACTAACCATCAGATTGATGGCATTTTCAAATTCTTTGTCTTTCTGTGTCGCTAATGACGTCTGTGCTCTTGATAAAGCGTCAGCAGTCACAAGATTCTTCCCACTCTGTATTCGATGATTTATTGAAATGGCTTGAGTTGCATGCAGAATCCCTGAATCCTTGGCAACAGTTCATCAGTGATCTTTGGTTTCAGAAGAGTGAGCAGTGGTCTGTGATCTGTCTCTATGGTCAAGATCTTTCAGTCCAGTAAGAAACACTGGGAGAATTTTTCACTCCTAGGGCTTCCTCGTCCACTTGTGCATAGCGGTGCTCCTTAGGAGTGAGTGATCTTGATGTATAGAAGACTGGCCTGCTGCTTCCATCCTCTTGCCTCTGTAAGAGAACGGATCCAAAATCAAACGATGATGCATCAGTGGAAAGACAAGTCTTCCTATTAGGGCTGTAATCAGTAAGCACTGGATCTGAAAAGCGTTTTTGCTTGATGTCTTCAAATTATTCTTCCTGTGGGCTGCTCCATGTCCAGTTGTTTTCTGTCTTCAGTATATCTCACAGAGGTTTTGTTTTCTCCGATAATGTTGACCCCGCAAACTTGGCAACGTGATCTACCATGCCTAACAGACGTCTCAAGTGATGTTTGTCTCTAATTGTAATCATGAACCTATATTAATTTTGTTCATCTTTATGTGAGTATGATGTTTCTGATTATTAATTATTACAATTATCCATGTGTCTAGTTATGTGCGTTTATGCTTTTTTTTGGAAAAAAGAAAATTTGGTGCAAATTTTGTTTAGCATTGCAGCTATGATCGTTGAGTACTACATGCTTTGACAAGTTAAGATTCTGAGGATTATGGCTAGTGTAAATTATGTCTTATATGTAATAAGATTTTGTACCTGCCTGTCAGTATTTCAAGACATTATTTTGGATGAAATGTCTTTTTCAAAATATAATAAGCCCTCTGGTCCTTTATCAAAAAGTTCCAAATTTTGTATTTTGTTTGTATCAAAGAAAATGTGCACATGGATGAATCTGTCTGTGAAAAAAGAACCTTCAGTTAGAATAGTGGATAAATAAAACAAAATAGATAAATAAATGAATGAATGAATAAATAAACGAATGAATAGATCAATACACCAATGAATAAATATCAAGGCGTTACTTGAAGATGTCTTTTCATCTAACCTTTCATTGTTAAAATGTCAAATAAAGACACGAATAAATAAACAAACAAATGTATGTATCAGTACCGAACAATAAACGAACAGTTGAATAAAGGAAGCGTTTTCTGAATCTGCCTTGCCGTCTGTTCTTACCTTGCTTCCCCTCTCTACCCATAATGAAACAAACAGACACACACACACACACACACACACACACACACACCACACAACACACACACACCACACACACACACACACACAACACACACAACACACACACTCACACACACATACATACGCATGCATGCACATGTACACGTGCACATTTACGCTCATGCACACACACACACACACATGGACGCACACACTCGCACACACACATACAAACACACACACACATACACATGCACACACACGCACATACGCACACACACAAACACAAACACACAGAAATACACACACACACACACAACACACACACACACACACACAACTACACACACACACACACTCACACACATCACACACACACGCACAAATACACACACACATACACACACACGTACACAATACACACAAACACACACCCACACACACATGCACACACACAAAATACACAAAACACACACACTCACACACACACACAAACACACACGCATACACACACACACACGTTACACACACACACACAACACACACAAATACACACAACATACACACACACAACACACACACACACACACACACACACACACACTAATACACACACATGCACACACAGACAGAAATACACACATCATACACACACACGTACACACTCACACACATACAGACACATACACACATACACACATACCACACACACACACACACACACACACACACACAACACACATACCACACACTACACACACAAATACACACACACACTCACACACATACACACACACACACACACAAATTAAAACACACATACACACACGTACACACACACACACTACACACACACACACACACACACACACACACACACACACACACACACACACACAAATGCACGCAGATACATGTACACACACACACACACACACACACACACACAAACACACACACACACATACAACACACACACCACACACACACACACACTCACAAACACACGCACAAATACACACACACACACATCAACACGCGTACACACACATACAACACACACACACACTGACACACACACACAAATACACAAAAACACACACACACACACTCACACACACACACATACACACACACGTACAAACACACACATACATACACAAATACACACACACATACACACACAATACACACAGATGCACACACACACACACATACACACACAGACAGAAGTACACACACATACACACACACGTACACACTCACACACACACACATACACAATACACAAGAAAAACGCGACTGTAGGCAGTAAAGCAGAGGGATGGGTGGGGGAAAGGTGTTGGTACAAACTGAGCCAGACTCCTTTAAAGAAAAGGGCATGTCGATTCCAATTGATCCACAGGATTTCCATGTGCATATGTGTATTAGTGCTTGCGCGTCTGTGCGTGCATGTACGCACGTGTGTGTGTGTGTGTGTGTGTGTGTGTGTGTGATGTGGTGTGTGTTGTGTTGTGTGTGCTTTGTGTGTGTGTGTGTGTGTGTGTGAAGGAGGAGAGAGAGAGAGAGAGAGATTGTGTTAAATAAGATGTCCTGACTGTTAAGTAAAATGTCCTGACTGCTAAATAAAATGTCCGGTCTATCAAGTAAAATGTCCTGACTGTTAAGTAAAATATCCTGTATGTTAAGTAAAATATCCTGTATGTTAAGTAAAATGTCCCGACTGTTAAGTAAAATGTCCGGTCTATCAAGTAAAATGTCCTGACTACCAAGTAAGATATCTTGGCTATTAAGTAACATATATGGACTGTTAAGTCTAACATTGCCGTTTGTTTCATCACTGTAGTCTAACGTTTCCGTTTGTTCCCTTATTTCAAGAGGTTAGTTTTGATGAAATGATCTTTTTCAAAATATAATAAGCCTTTCAGTTTATGAAGGACTGACCCAATGGTCCTTTAACAAAAGTTCAGAAGGAATGACCCAATGGCCCTTTCAGCTGACTGCATCAAGTCAGCAGAAATGAAAGTACTTTGATTAGTCCATTGATACATAAACTTTCCATCAGTATTTTCTTTGTCTTTCTTCTTTGATATCATCCCCAACCAGACCCCCCCCCCCTTCTTTTATTTCTAAAGGGATATTTCTTGTTATCAATGCAAGAGTGGTGTGTGTTGTGTGTGTGTGTGTTTCTTAATGTGTGATCGTTTGTTTGTTTGCTATTTTGTGGTATGTTTCTTAATTAATCAATTGTGACCCGTTTTAAACGAAAATGAGTCCTAAGGTGAAAAATAACAGATTTAGGATATTGTCATTTTCAAAATGCCCAGATTATTAGCTTTCTTTTCATATGACATTTATTATTCTACTCCTAAAAATAAGGAAGTTATGGGTGTTTGAAGTGTGTAACATAGCAAGCAGCCATTTTGAGAAAATCAAGTTTAAAAAAAAATTCACCACTTCAGTAAAGTTTTACCTTAGCAACAGGCATTTGTACTTCACTAATCTTTACCAATTTTTTTTTACAATGGTAAAACACATCATGCCACAATACCACACAAAACTTGGTGTGAAAATCTATTGTAGTTGTCTTGTTATTATGTCCCTTTTTTCTGACACAAAAAGCATGCCGTTATCTGGTTAAAACGCATTTTAAATGCATTTTCCGATTGAATCATAAAGTGCTGGGTGCATGTACATGTAATTCAAAGATTAAATATTTCATTTTTGACGAAAAGAGTAAAAATTGACAAATTCAAAGATTAAATATTTCATTTTTGACGAAAAGTAAAAATTGACAAAATCGACCCATCAATCTTTTTCGGGCCTCTACGCTTTTCGCTGCCTGCGAGTTAGGACTCATTTCGAGAAAACGGGTCACAATTAATTAATCAAGTAATTGTTTTGTTTGTTTGTTTTGTTTGTTTGTTTGTGTGGTGTGTATCTGTGTTTGTATGTGTGAGTGTGTGTATGTGTTTGTGTATGTGTGCGTGTGAAGTGAATGTGTGTGTGAGACTATGTGTGCGTCTCAGAGGAATGAGGTGGAACAGGCATCAACCTTACTCAGGGACCAACATAATGACGGTAATGCCCATCCTTCTTTCCAGGGCTGCTTTACCATCTCCACACCTGGTTAGGGTCAGGTAGACATTTCAAAGCTGGATGTTCCAAAGAATACCCGCACCAAACCACTACCACACGCCCACACTCCCACACACCCACACGCTCCCACAACACCCACACCCCTCACACCTACACCCCACACCCACACACCAACATACCCACACGCCCACACAACAACACGCCCACACCCACACACCACATGCCCACACCCACCCACCCACACACACCCACACCCACACAACACGCCCCCCCACACACACACATACACACCCCCCACACGCCAAACACGCCCCCCCCACACACACACACACACACACACACACACACACACACCACACGCCTACACACAACACACACACACACACACACACACACACACACACACACACACACACACACACGCCCACATGCCCACACCCACACACCCACATACTCACACGCCCAAACACCCACACACCCACACGCCCACCCATCCACACACACACCCAAACGCCCAGACACCCACACCCACACCCCTACACACCCACACGCCTACACACCAAAACACCCACACACGCACACACACATACACACACACGCACACACACGCATACAAACCCACACACACACAAGCCCACACACGCCCACACACCCCACACCCACTCACACCCAACATCCACTTGCCTAGACACCCACAACACCCACACACCACACCCACACACACCCCAAACGCCCACACAACGCACACCCACAACCCCCACACACCCAAACACCCACACACGCACACCCACCACCCAAACACACACACACACACCACACAACCACACGCCCCACCCACACACCCACACCCACACACAACGCCCACACATCCCCCCCACACACACACGTATACACCCACCCACCCACACACACACACACACATACCTACACATCCACACACACACACCCACACACACACACAACACCCCCCCCCCACACACACCACACCACACCACACACACACACACACACACACACACACACACACACACACACACACACCACACACAACACACACACACACACACACACACACACACACACACACACACACCACACACACACACCCACACACCACCACCTCACCACCACCACCCACTACACCCACCACCCACACACCACACACCCCACACACCCACCACACACCCCACACCCCACACGCTACACACTCCCCACCCTACACACTCACACCCACACCCTACACACACACGCCTACACACTCACACACCCCACACACTCCACCGCCCACACCCACATCCACACACCCAACATCCACACATCCACACACACACCCACACTCCCACACACCCAACGCTGACACGCCACTCACCCACTCACCCACTCACCACCATCCACACACCTCACACCACACCCCACACTCCCACCTCCCCCCCCCACACACACACTGACACATTCATACACACATCCACCACCTGCCAATTGTCACAGTTATTGATGAATTATTTGCTAAATCACCAGAACAAGATGACTGTATTCCTAGATATATGTACAACCGTGCAAACTGGGTAAAATACCACACGATCTTAATGGGAAAATATTGCACGTTCAAAGAGAGCGACAGTGTTAATGATATGTATTCACACTTCGCAAACACATTACATGAGGCAGCAAAAATTTCAATTCCAAAAAGAAAAAATGTAAACAAGGTAATTTTGTTGGAAATAGCTGGTGGAATCAATTATGTGAAGAAGCTAAGAACGAAAAAAAAGAAAATGTATAAAACCTACTTAAAAACTAAATCTCCAGAAGACCATTACAACATGAAAATGGCAAAGATTCATTCAAACAAGGTCATAGCCCAAGCCAAAACGAGTTATTGGTCAGATTTCTGTTCTCAACAAATTTCTGGTCCTAAAGATCTTCCTAAAATTTGGAATAAGGTCAAAGAAATGAAAAATGGATTTCATTTACAACAGTTTCCTATTAAGATTAAAGACAATGAATTTCCTTCGTCATCTGAGAAAGCTGAAGAATTTGTACAGTTCTTTTCAAGAGCAAGTAATTCCAGTAGCTTGTCTCCACCAATTCAGGAGAAAAGACGGAAAATTGAGGAATCTGAAGAATACTCAGATCCTCCCCTCGGTAGTCACATGTACCTAAATTCAAAAATTACTTTACAAGAACTTAAAGATGCTCTTCTCTCTTTGAACAATAAAAAATCGGCTGTAGGATTGGATGGCATTTCGTATACCCTTTTAAATCATTTACCAGAGAAATGGATTAAATACTGACACCATATCATACTAAAATGCTGGAAAAGTGGTCGCATACCTGACATTTGGAATATTTCAATTGTGATACCTGTACCGAAAGCTAATAAACCACGCTCTGATCCAGGTAGTTACAGGCCTATCTCGCTTACATCCCATGTTTCGAAACTAATGGAAAAAATTACTTTGAATCGACTGACTTATTTTTGTGAGAAAAATTATATAATACCTATTAACCAATCTGGATTTCAAAAAGGCAGATCGGCGACAGACCATTTATTCAAATTAACAACTCAAACAAAAACTCAGTTTGCGAGAAGGAAAAATGTCTTAGCTACCTTTTTTTTATCTTAAAAAAGCGTATGATCAAGTCTGGCATGCAAGACTTTTGTTGAAATTGAAACATATTGGTCTCAAAGGTAATATTTATTATTTGATCAAAGCATTTATAAGTGATCGAAGTATAGTCGCTAAAATAGGTAATACATACTCTGAAAAACGACCTGTAAACATGGCAATTCCACAGGGTTCCACAATATCTCCTCGTTTATTTAATATTTTGATCAATGACCTGCCAACACAAGTCTCAAACAATGTGAACTTAGCTCAGTACGCTGATGATATAGCGATCTGGATGAACGTTTCGTTGAAAAGGAAGACTTCCTTAAGAGAAATAACCTATAATAAAATTTAGAAAGATCTATCAACGTGAAATTGATCGCATTTCCACTTACTTGAAAGTTAACGGTCTGGACATATCCAATGAAAAGACACATATGATTCATTTTGATAATGGTTTCAGTCCTAAAGAGTTACCACTGTTCAAAATTGATAATGAGGAACTGAAATATACCACTCAGGTGAAATTTCTGGGAGTTCACTTGACTTCTAGTTTACAATGGAAAGTACATATTGATGCCTTGCTATACAAAGCCGTGAAAAGCTTTGATTTAATGAAAATAATTAGTAAACAGTCATGGGGGCAGGACACTAAAACGTTGTTACATCTTGTAACAGCTTTAGTCAGATCAAAGTTGGCTTATGGACAAGAGGTCTATTTTTCAGCCCCAAAATGTTATTTGAAAAAACTTCAAAGCTTAGATAGTAAAGCTGTTAAATGTGCTCTTGGGGTACCGGTGTATACAAAAACACAAGAAGTATACAAAATAGCCGGCATCCTTCCGTTGGAAGACTGGAGGAAGTTATCAGCTGCTTAATATATAGTTAGAGCAAATGCAGTAGCTAACTATGTCGACACGGATCTTAAAATTCGGTCTGACATCCATTTCCCCAAGAGAGCAAGAATAATAAAGGCACAAGAAACAATATCCACTTACACAAATGAGCTCTTCGAAATTTGCAGAGTAGTACCTACACTGGGAATTGTCCACTGCTACTTTTGATATCAACTACATTGAAACTGACTTGAAAAAAGATATTATTAATCCGCACCTGTTGGCAATTGACGTTCTGTCTCATCTGCATGAAAAATATTCACAATTCACATCACTTGAAAATATTTACTGATGGCTCTGTTCTAGATGATGGTGCAGCAGACACTGGTTTTGTAATTCCAAACTTAAAAGTAGAAAAGGCTTACTCTTTAGGACAGGGACACTCAATCTTCACGTCTGAATGAGTTGCCATCCTAATGGCACTGAAATATATAGTAGATCTACCCATAGATACGTCTAGTATCTTTTTATGTGTAGATTCGAAATCTGCATTACAATCCCTGACGAGCTGCAAATGTAAAGTAAATAGTACGTTAATATTTGAGATAAACGTTTTAATTCACTGTTTAATAACAAATAATACTCACGTTACTTTTTGTTGGATTCCAACACACTGTGGTATCATAAATAATGATCGAGTCGATAGAATCGCTACAAAGTGGAGCAATGAATAGGGCAGGCAGTACTAAACTTGATTTACGACTCTCTGAACATGAAATGTCACTATCGCCCCTTCATCGTAAATTACCAGGGTTTTACAAGACTAGAAATAACTTTAGCTTACAGATTATATCTGAATTCACTTCGGACTAAGTACAATAATACCATCAAATGTGTCTGTAGTGAGTCTATAACAGTTAAACACCTTTTGTGTTGTCAGCGAATGCGACCTTATTTCCCTGTATCATTTTCAAAATTGAAACAGAAACACACTGATTTCACTTTGTATTTACACTTTGCTAGGCATTTACTGCACAGTCCCGTAGGTCGTTTTCTTTGATTAAGACTGATTGTTTTTATACCTGCAACTCCCACCTACCTCTGTTTGTTTGCTTGTTAGTTTTATCATTACTCCTTGACTGTTACAATGTTTTTCTTCGGTAAGATTATCCTCTTCTACCCCTCTACCCCACCAGATAATCACAGATGGTTTGTCATAACCCAGCACGGGACACGCTCGTTGCATGCGCGTGCGTATACGTGCACACACACACACCACACACACACAACACACACACACACACACACACACACACACACACACACACACACACACACACCACCACACACACAGAAAGCTAACATCCAATGTAACAAAATCATCGCTGAAGCAAAGAAAGATTATTGGGCATCATTCTGCACAAAAGAAATTTCAGATTTCAAAGATTTCCATAAAGTCTGGACGAAGATGAATCAAATGAAGAATGGATCCAACTTACCTAGGTGTCCGATACTGATAGAAACATGTAACACATTTCCTTCAGACATGGACAAAGCAGAAACCTTTGTGGACTTATTTGCTAAAAACAGTAAAGTTGAAGGTTTATCTCCAGACTGCAAACATCACAGAGAAATGGAAGATAACAACTCAATCTGCACTGATCCAATACCACAGAATGATCTCTGGTTTAATTCTCCAATCACCTTAGAAGAGCTAAAAACCACAATACTGTTTCTACACAACAAAACGAGTTCGGTAGGTGTTGATGCAGTTTCGACTGAAATGATTAAACATCTCCCTGAAAACTATCTTATTTTCCTACACAAAATTTTGCAGAAATGCTGGGTTAGCGGAACTGTACCACAAATCTGGCAAAAGTCTATAGGTATACCGATATTAAAAGCAGGAAAATCGAAAACTATAAAAACAGTTACAGACCCATTGCTTTGACGTCCCACACAAGCAAACTAATGGAAAGATTGATCTTAAACAGACTTTTACACTACTGTGATAAAAATAACGTTATTCCGGTAAACCAGGCGGGTTTTAGAAAAGGGAGATCTGCAGTTGAACACCTGGTTAAACTTACGACTCAGATCAAACAACAGCTTGCCCGCAGAAAAAGTGTTTTAGCTACTTTCTTTGATGTAAAAAAGCTTACGATCAAGTTTAGCATAAACGTTTATTGTTCAAGCTAAAATCTGTTGGTTTATCTGGCAATATGTACAATTACATTAAATCTTTTTTAGCTAATAGAACAATACAGGCTAGAGTGGGAGCTAGTTATTCTACTTCACGATGCCTCGACATGGGGATTCCACAAGGTTCAGTGACAGCACCTATTTTATTTAATATCCTTATACAGGATCTTCCTAAAGCTCTTTCAAATCGTGTTGTTTTAGTACAGTATGCTGATGATATATGCACTTGGATGAATATCACTTTAAAAAAGACAACTCCACAGAGAACACGGAATTACATCAGGAAATTGTATCAAATTGATCTTGATAACCTTGGAAACTATATGTTAGAAAATGGTCTGTCATTGTCGGCAGAAAAAAACTAACATGATGCTGTTTGATCCTGGTGGTAACTCAAATAACTTGCCTACTTTCAAATTGCTTGGTGAAGTGTTAAATTACAAACAGGTCGTAAATTTCTGGGAGTTTACATCACGTCGAAATTAAACTGGAATGTTCATTTTGATTATATTTTAACAAAAGCACGAAAAACCTTAAATTTTCTAAAGATAATAAGCAAATTACCCTGGGGAATGGATACAAATATACTGATTCATCTGTCAACAGCGCTGGTAAGGTCTAAATTATCCTACGCGCAAGAAGTTTTTTTCAATGCACCTAAATATTTACTAAAAAAGATTCAGAACTTAGACTGCAAAAGTCTTAAAATTGCACTAGGTGTACCAACTCATGCTTCTACTCTGGAAACGTACAAAGTTGCAGGAATTCTACCTCAAAACAACCATTGTGAGCTAGCTACAGCAAAGTTTGCAATTAGAACTACTTCACAAGCGAATAATTTTGTGAGCAAAGAAATTAAAATCAGGTCTGATATTGACTTTCCAAAACGAGCAAAAACATTTCATCACAAATTACAACCGCAACTTACATATCTGACCTGATCAAACAATCCAGCATAACTATGGATGAAATAGCCGAGAAACCAACGTTAACGCCTATCCCACATGGGAAATGCTAAAGGCCACGTTTGATCTCGATTATGCAGACGTTAAAAAAATGATAATGTCAACATTACGCTATCCACAGCTTGTGAACACATCGATGAAAAGTACCGTACCCACCTCCACATTTTTACTGATGGGTCAGTCTTACAAATCAGAGCGCTGGAGCAGCGTTTTATGTTCCAAAATTTAACATTAAAAAGTCTTTTTTCATTGGCGCAAATGTATCTATATATATAGCAGAATTGGTCGCTGTTGTTCAAGCGTTGCATTATTAATAAGCCTTCGGCCTGTGTCTTTCAAAGTAGTTCTCTTTGTTGATTCAAAATCTGTATTATATGCCTTACAGTCTTTTGATACATACACAAGACCTGATTTAATAATTGAGGCAAATCATCTAATACACTGTTTAAAGATAAATGTCTCGGAAATCAGTTTATGCTGGGTGCCTTCTCACGTTGGTCTTCACGGCAACAACGTAGTTGACAGAGCAGCTAAATCCGGTGCACTCCGCTCTGAAAATTCCATAGAATTACATGTTAACACCTCGGTAAAAGAAGCTTACAACTCGCTAGAATTAGCATCATGGATTCGATTTCATGAACATTTAAATGAAAAATTTGTGTCTCAAAAAAGAATCAAACTTTCAGTTCAAAATAATTATCTGTAAAAAAAATGCAGTATTCTTCGTTATATCATTTGAGATTAATTGTTACCACATATTTTCGTATTCAATGAACACTTTGAAAACAAAATATTGTAAAAACGTTTTATGTATTTGCAGTGAACAATTCACATTGTATCACTGTTTGTTTTATGCAGAAAGCTTCGTTATTTTTTACCAAAGATGTTTACACAAGGAAACTATCTTGAAAAGCATTTTAAAGAAGTAATATCAGATCAAGTTCTGTTAGTTAAACTTTCAGAATCATTGGTTCACAGTCCTGTTAATGTGTTACTTTAAAGTTATTATTTTATTATCATTATCTTATTTTGTTTTGTTTTGCTTTTTATGACAATTTTTCTTTTACATTTGATGTTAGCGTTGTTCTAGTTTCATTTCTCTGTTCATCCATATCCTTTTTCTAAAGACCTTGCCGATTCCTTTTAATTTTTTTCCATCTCTTACTCTGTTCCCTTCTGTCCCCTCCTCCCTCCACCCCCTCCCCCCCCCAAAAAAAAATCATCCTCCATGCCATTTTTCCCCGTCTAATATCATTATAGTGAAAAGACGTTAAATCAAGGAATGAAAACACACACACACACACACACACACACACCACACACACACACACACACACACACACACACACACACACACACACACACACACACACACACACACACACACACGTGTGCGCGCGCGGTTACATACACACATACAGCCCTGAGCAATCTTTTCAAGCCTGATCGTTCTAATGTTATGGTTGCTTTTCTATTGTTCTATAATCTTTTTTAAAGTTAATTAATATGTTAAACTGTCTTTATGATTTCGTAGATTCTTCCACCCCATAGACACCTTTTTTTTCTCGTCTAAAAGCACATATGTGAACAGACGTTAAAAGAAATAACGAACGAACACACATCCACATGCTCACACATCCACACACCCACACACCCACATACCTACATGCCCTCTCCGATCGAGTCAGACTTAAACCTTTGCAAGTCAGACTGGAAGGCAGGAGTCATATACCTTTACGCTAACTGGACATCTCTTTTTGTGCCACTCTGCAAAATGAAAACTGGTGTGTTCTCTGCTCATTTTCATGCTCAGAACATTGGGGTCATTATTGTTGTTTTAAGCCCAGCCAACTGCGTAGAGCCAGATCAGGCTGCAGCCATTTCAAAACACACACAATACTTCAACAGGTAAAAAGAAAAGAAAAGAAAATTGAGAACACGTATCAATACATTCGAGCACATATTCTAAGGATGTGCCCCCTGGTGATACATATAAGTTATCACTCGGAGACTTCAAGACATATCTGAATATCTACTTAAACATAACTAAGGACACTGAAGCATCGATAAAACTGGGCCTAAATTACCTAAAGTTGCTTCTACATATCTCATTGCCCTAGAGACAAAAATGCACTTAATAATAATATATCAAATTATCAGTCCTAAGAGAAAATATGTGAGACTTTATCGAACACATACAGGTGAATGGACCGGCAAGGCAGAAAATGATAGGAAGAAATGACAGAAAGCAAAGGAGCAAGAAAGAAACAAAGAGAGTGACAGAAAATCGGAAATTTCTAGCACAGAGTTTCGAGAAGGTGGGGATGCTGTTTATACTGAAAGAGCCTCCCAGCAACCCTGGAGTGAAAAACATTCAGGAAGAGTCAGTTTAGTGTTTAACAAGTCCTTTCCCCTCTCGCCTCCCATCCCTGAATGAAGATCGTGCCAGTGCATGAGGTTTTGTAGCGTCTGAAGTATTGTACTCGATAAGTATTGAGATGTCTGTGTGGTGACAATGTCGA
>JAPXFY010000034.1:37521322-37526006 GCA_030674185.1 Monoplex corrugatus
GACGCATCCGTGAAGTGGACGAGACTCGACTGATGTGGTCCCAGTCTTCCCAATGAGCCCATAGCACGCCCAACTCTTGGTAGGAGCCAGTTAGAACCGAAAAACCCCACAATGATATAGTTTTGAAGGGACCGATGGGAATTCGAACCCACTTTCCAGTCGGTAGTCCGTTGCGTTAACCCTACACCATGGCGACTGGTTCAGTTTCAGTTTCAGTTTCTCAAGATGATGTCTCCGCGCACGGAATAAATTCCATATGCACTAAAGTCACGGGTGCCTCGTGTATGGTGATCATGGCACAAGCCTTAAGCTTCAAGATAGGATACGGAAAAAAGGTCATGATTTTTATCAAACAGCAAGGAGCTCAGCTGCACGTTTCAACTTGTGCTTTGAAGATGGTGTTTATCTGTGTTAATCCTTAAAAAAGAAAAAAAAATATCCCTCACATGATGACTGCAGCAATGTCAGTGTTATCGATCTGAAAAAGCAATGCTGATAACGTAACAAACAAGAGAGGGGGAAAAAGAACTTAAGAAAGTGGACAACCCATACTGTGTATATTCTGTTCTGGGCAAGTTTAGAGCAACCTGACTGAGTAGTCTACCACCGGTCTTGTCAAAAATCCTTAGTGGATTTTTCGAGCCTCCTGCCCATAGATGAGACTGCTACGGGGCCATTTCACGGCTGCGTCATTGAGGGTGTTGCTCAAATCT
Source organism: Monoplex corrugatus (assembly GCA_030674185.1). Taxonomy (NCBI): domain Eukaryota; kingdom Metazoa; phylum Mollusca; class Gastropoda; order Littorinimorpha; family Ranellidae; genus Monoplex; species Monoplex corrugatus. The sequence continues at coordinate 37,522,036 of JAPXFY010000034.1, forward strand.
CCTGACCAGCACAGCAGGTGTCTGTCTCTCTCGAGCCTGGTAGACACCAGGATATATCATGAAAGTTAAGCGTAGAGTACAGCCCTGTCATCCAATCTCTATCCCACATGGAATGGAATTCTGTAATGTCGTGATTATCATCTCCATTGTCATTACTGTCACGGCACTGTAGCCATTAACGTAGCGTAAGAAATGCGACTGCAAATAAATAAAAAAGAATAAATAAATAAATAAACAAATGAAGTAATAATAGATAAATAAATAAATAATAAAATAAACAAATAAATAAATAAGCATACAAATGATAATTGCTATGATACTAAAGTTTAAAAGTGCATTTTCTTCTTTTTTCATTTTTAAAATCATAAATCAGTAGCCATAGAAAGGAAAAGAAACAACAACAATAAAAAAGTGTGTCATTACAAGCCTCGTAGTTTTCAACACAGAAAAAACAGCACAAAGTAATCTCGTCAGCTGTCCTCAGTTCCCTGGGAAAAAATCCCTAACCTCCACGTTGGTAGTAGGGTGTCATCTCGAACTCAGAGTCTTAAGTTTCCGAGAGTGGATGGCCTTCAACTACAGAGGTTAGCTGCAAGAATAAACCAGGTTTGTCTGGATGAACAAGTTATTCGAATGACTGGAATTATTTCAAGAGGGATTCATCGCGCTCAAACACTTCCATTATGCGCTCCACCTAAATCTGCCACCAATTGTCTGACATATTTCCTGAGCCTGCTCAACCCCCCAAAACAAACAAACAAACAAACAAACAAACAAACAACAACAACAAACAACAAACAAACAAACAAACAAACTAACAAAACGCAGGAAGGTCTTGAAATGGGTAAAAGGTAGAAAAGACACTGAGCTGACACCACCACCAGAATGATGGAAACATTAAAATGGGCAGCAAGCAAATCAGTTTTTAATGCTGCGGGCTAAGATTGAACCGAAAATATCATATATTGAGTCTGTGTCAATACCAACTTAGCCTACTTTAAAAAAGAAATTGAACTTTCCCGGCAGGACAAGAGAGGATGGCATTTGCGCAAAACCTATTAACCCTTTGACTCCTGACCCTATCCACCAACTGCAAAAACTCAACCCTTTGATTCTCTCAGCCTATCCACCAGCTTCCTGAAGGAAGATGGTGAATAGGGTGAGGGAATCAAAGAGTTAAGTTTTTGTTTTGCTAGCATGGTTGGCAATGCAGAATACTGGTGAACAGGGTGCGGGAGTCAAAGGGTTAAACACCCCGTAAGTATGACCTATGGTGGTGTCATTAGGTGGATATGGACTGCCTAAAGCCCGTGCATCCTGAGCTGACAGAGCAAGTCAGCTGGCCATGGGTTAAGGCAGGGTAACTCCCCCTTACGGAAGACCTAACAGTTGAAGTCAGAGCTACCGATTCTGTAGGCGGCATCTGACAAACCAGGATACCATGCAATATAATGCAAATGTCTACAACACAACTAAATAACAGCAAACAGCACAACCTTGAGACAGGTTGATAAGTTTAAATATCTGGAAAGGATCATTTCACCAGACGGCAGATGCACACCAGAAATAACCAGCAGAATTGGCCAAGCCTAAACAGCATTCAAGAAGATGAAAAGCATTCTTACCAACAAATGCCTATCAATTAACATCAGGAAGAGAGTTCTTGAATGTTATATAAAACCGATACTTTATACGGTTGTGAGGCGTGGACAGTCAACAAGCAAAGCCAAAACAAGATTGAGGCAGCCAAGATGCGGTTTCTAAGAAGAATGTTTAGAGTTCCATGGAACAGCAAGGACCTTCTTTTGTTCGTCGCCTACATGGTCAAGCCATACGTGGTGTTGAATGTGGTTGGTTTGTTTCCTACTTCATGCTGGCTACCATAGAGGGTGGTGGTCAGAGGAGTGTATCTTTCCTCTCTCCAGTAAGCATTCTTACCAACAAACGCCTATCAATTAACATCAGGAAGAGAGTTCTTCAATGTTATATAGAACTGATACTGTTATACGGTTGTGAGGCGTGGACAGTCAACAAGCAAAGCCAAAACAAGATTGAGGCAGCCAAGATGCAGTTTCTAAGAAGAATGTTTAGAGTTCCATGGACAGCAAAGAAAACAAACGAGACAGTCTTGATGGAGGCAGACACAAGAAGATCACTGATAAAGAAGATTAGGAAAAGACAGGCAACATTTATAGGCCATTTTTATGAGGAAGGGGGAAATTGGAGCTTTGGTCTCAACAGGAAAGCTGGAGGGAAAGAGAGCACGAGGTAGACCCAGGGGAAAATATTGGACAGACTTGCAGGGTGACTGAGGACAGAAAGGGTGGAAGATGTACTTGCAGCAACAAGGGACAGATGCATATGGAGGGCCATGATCACCAAAGCCATGTGGCAAGACGCTTGATGATGATGATGACTACACAGCTATCTGCATCAGATGAGAATGGCGCTGGTCTATTGAGGTCTCTTCAAGTGGAGTGGAGTTTGGAGTTTGGAGTTTGATCAGGAGGGATTCATAGCATTAGGACAATCCCATACGTGCTCCTCCCAAACTGCCATGGTGGAGCAGCATCAGGTCCTAAGCCTTCAACTCGTTCCATGCTCAGTTATTGGAGAGAGGAGAGCTACACTCCTCTGACCACCACCCTTATGGCAGCCAGCATGAAGCAGGAAACAAACCGACCACATTCAACACCACGTAGGGTTGACCATGTAGGCGACGAACAAAAGAAGGTCTTAGTCTCAACCCTGCCACGTGAGACACGTGAGGTGATAAACAGTATCATCCTTGTTTATTTTAGATCAGTATCACAAACACGATCACCCAGTCACTTGTCATATGATATTATAGTATATTTAACCCTCTCATTCCCCTACGACCCCAGAGTAATGGAACTGTCTACGTAGGACCTCAGGACCTGACCAGCTCATGGGCTTGAGGCTTGTGACGTGATCATTCTGGATCTTCTCCATCACATGCCACCTGTGAAGTTAGTGTATATGAAATTCATTCTGAGCGTGGAAACGTCCTCTTGAGAAATTGAAACTGAAACTCTTTCAGTCTGTCCACAGGAAGCTGGTAGATAAGTGAGGACGCGAAAAGATTAATCAACCTTTTTGTAACGGTATCGTTATTCGCTTACTAAACGTAAAAAAAAGCAGGAGAGGGGCAGACGACTTTGTCTAATCAGGTCGTCACATGTGTATGGAAAGTAGGCTACTTAACCGGTTCACTCTCTTACTCAATCCACCGGCTTCTTGCACAAGACCTAACCTTGGATAGGGTGAAGCAGTCAAGTGGTTAAACCAACCCCTTGTGACTGTGTGGAGTGGTTTGTGACCCATTGTTTGAAAGTGGTAATCAGTTCTGATAATAAGATGGTGGGCGATAAAAACACTTCTTAGCTTCCTATAAAACGCACGTTACCCACCTAGGTCCCCATCCATTGTCGACCTTCGCCGACAACCAGCACGCCCACCCTATCCAGGCAACTGAGTGAGATCACTCAGCAAGAAAGACAGAGATCCTTTCCTCAAGTGTGCCTGTATAAGCACTGGTTTGCTGTAACTTCGAGGTGAGTTGACTGTGTTCTGCTTTGCACTTTATCCTTTTAATTTTTCTTTTTTTATTCATTCATTCTTTAATTTCATGATAATTGATAAGGAAGATTAGGAAAAGCCAGGCAACATCTATGGGCCATTTTATGAGGAAATGGGAATTAGAGCATATGGTCACAACAGGAAAGCTGGAGGGAAAGAAAGCACCAGATAGACCCAGGGAGAAAATGTCGGACGGACTTGCAGGGTGGCTGAGGACAGAGAGGGTGGAAGATGTGCTTGCGGCAAAAAGGGACAGATGCATATGGAGGGCATGATCGCCAATGCCATGCAGCAAGGCACTTGATAATAAAGTTGATGATGATGATGGTGATGACTTTCACTGTTTCTATGGTGTTTGATGAGTCATGTAA
>JAPXFY010000034.1:37526106-37538606 GCA_030674185.1 Monoplex corrugatus
TATGATGTGCTCTCTGTGGTTTTCCATTGGTTTTATTCTTGCTTTTATTGCTTTTATTCTTTCTCCCCATTTGTGGCCATGCGTGTGGTGTGTGTGTGTGTGTGTGTGTGTGTGTGTGTGTGTGTGTGTGTGGTGTTGTGGTGTGTGTGCGTGCGTGCGTGTGTGGCGTGTGTGTTTTTTCGGCGCTTGGATTTGATTTTGTCGAGATTTTGCGCTATATAAATATTGTAATTATTATGTATGCATGTGCGTACGTGTGTATGTATGTATGTATGTATAACGCTTAGATTTATGTATGTATGTATGCATGTATACGCTCAGCTTAGATTTATGTATGTAAGTATGTATGCATGTATGTATGCATGTATACGCTCATATGTATGTAGGTATGTATGCATGTATATGCTCAGCGCTTAGATTTGATTTTATCAAGATTTTGCGCTATATAAATAAATATTATATTATTATTATTATTATTATTATTATTATCCAAGCGTCAAGAGACTCTTCAGAAACTGGGAATCCTAGCATCGGGTCTTCGTATGGACCATAATTGTCACCCTTGGTGAGACTATGTGTTGAAGAGTTATTCGTTCCTCCTCATTAGGGTCACTACACACGTGGCAAAGGACTGGCAAGCAGAACTTATGTATGTGGTTAACTCATGTGTTCATTGCTGACGTTTATCTTCTGTGAGTGTGAGCATTGATGATGTTCTAAGTGAATTCTGGTGTATATTTTTATGATGATTTGAAATGTATACAATGTTGGTTTTGGGGTTCCACCTCTACCTCTAAGGCAAATAGAAAAGCAAAAAAGAGCTAGATGACTAATGAAATTTTGGGCTTGATGGAGGAAAGGAGGGCAAAGAGAAACGAGGAGATATACAGGAAGATCAAGTATAGTGCAATGAAGCTGAGGAAGCTTGGCTGAACACAAATGCAAAGAGATAGAAGACCGACACAAAATGGATCCTCAGGGTATGTACAGACGAATTGAAGAAATTTTCCACAGGAAAAAAATGCATGCACATCAACTGGTTGCTTAAAATCGAAAATGGCACGCTTCTCGTGGAAAAAGACAAAATACTGGACAGATGGGGAGAGTACATTAAAGACCTTTACAGGATGACAGAAACGAAGAACACATTATAAAAAAGAACTTAGAAGGACCACTTATAATGAAAGATGAAGTTAGAGCAGCACTGAAAAAGATGAAACCAGGAAAAGCCCCAGGACCAGACAACATTACTACAGAGATGATTGAAGCCCTGGAGGAATTTGGCATAGAAAAAATAACAGTCCCCTAAATTAAATTTACGACACTGGAAAAATCCCCAAAGATATGTCAAAATCAATTTTCATTGCACTTCCAAAGAAGACAGGGGCTATAGAATGCGAACTCCATCGACCAGTCAGGTTGATAGTTATGTGACAAAAATGCTATTAAGAATAATCACGATGAGGACAAGGAATAGAATAAAAAGAGAAGTAGTAGAAGAACAGTGTGGATTTGTGGAAGGGAAAGGAACTACTAATGTCATATACATCAGAACAACTATAATAGAGAGGTCAATCGAGATGGGGCTTTTCCTGGTTTATCTTTCACTATGGGTGGTCTTTCAACGTTCTTTATTATAGTGTGTTCTTCTGTCATCTTTAAAAAGGTCTTTGATGTACTCTCCCCATCTGTCTAATATTTAATCTTTTTCCATCATAAGCGTACCATCTTTCGATTTTAAGCAACCAGTTGATGTGGATGTATTTTTCCTGAGAACAATTTCATCAGTTTGTCTGTACATACCCTGAGGATCCGTTTTGTGTCAGTCTTCTATTTCTTTGCATTTTGTTTTCAGCCAAGCTTCCTTAGCTTCATTGCACCTATTCCCGATTTCTTTGTGTACCTTCCTATATATCTTCTCGTTTCTCTTTGCCTTCCACCTTTCCTCCATCAAGGCTAAAATTTCTTTTGTCATCCAGTTCTTTTTTGCTTTTGTACCTACTTTGGGGATTTCTTCACAAGCTTCATTTATCGAATTTCTCAACTTTGTCCATTTTTCCTCGCTGTCACCAACGTCTTCCAGAGCACTGAATTTGTTTTGAACATTACGTTAATTTATTATGTATCATTTCACCTGTCTTTAAGAGTCCAAGATTTAGTTTGATGTTGCTTTTGGTCTGTTTCTTTTTCCTTAATTTCAGCCTAATTCTTTCTACTACATGATTGTGGTCACTGTTGCAGTCTGCGCCTGTTAGTGTTTTTGCTGACAGTAAAGAATTTCTAAATCTTTTATTGATGAGGATGTAGTCAATCTGATTTTGGTATTATCTCCCGGACTCATCCATGTCCATTTCCTTCTATCAGGCTGCTCAAACCAGGTGTTTCGTACTATGAACTCATTCATATGTGCCCATTCTACAAGTTTCCCCTCCTTTCATTTTGTGTACCAAGGTCATGAGGTCCAACTATATCCTCCACTCTATCCTGTCCCACTTTAGCATTAAAATCTCCCATTGTTATTGTAACTTCTTTTGATTTACATTGGGCCTTGGCCATCTCTAATACTTCGTAGAAATTGTCGATGTCTTCCTGAGTACTTGCGGATGTTGGTGCATACACCTGAATGATGTCGATATCAAATGGCCTGCCTCCCAATTTGACCAGCAAAACTCTGCTGGACACTGCCCAGTATCCCTTAACCACTTTTGATTTGTCCCTGTCCATTACGATGCCTACTCCTCTTTCATGTGAGTTTCCACCAGAATATATTACTGTATACCCTCCTGATGTTATTATGCCTGCCCCTTCCATCTCATTTCCCCTAGTCCTAAAATAATGACGTTAAGCCTTTCCATTTCCATTTTGACATTGTCTAATTTACCGTTTTGCAACAATGTTCTAACGTTCCATGTTGCAATTTTGGTATTTTTTCTGAGGTTGAACGCAGTAGCTTACTGGCGGTCTGTTGTCACTTGCGCAGTATGACGGTCCCTACCAGACGAAGGTGCTCCATAGGAGCCCCTATTTACGTCGTTATACTTATTTGGATTGGATTGTCTGGCCTTGATATCTTGGGAAAGTACGGTGGTGGTTTCCCGTTGGCTTCCATCGGTTTGTTTACGGTCTCTCCGCTAGCCTTTGTCGTTCCCACGACAACCTACAAGGCAGTAGGGGTGATTTGTTTTTCAGGGTTTACTCCCTTATCCATATTCTCTCCTGAGATGTCCATGAGGCAGTGGAGCTATTTACCCATAGCTGGGGGTCTGGTTCGTGGGCACCAGGGCATATCCACACGCTAGTGGGCCTGTGTTCCGCACGTCTGGGGACCAGACCTCCGAATCCCTAGAAATTTAGCCTGAGTGTGTACGTATGTATATATATATATATATATATACACACACACCACACACAAACACACACACACATACACACACACACATATACACACACACAAGCATACAAACACACGCACACACACATATGTATATATATACATATACACACATATATGTATATATTTACACACAAACATGCATAAACATGCACACACACACACACACACACACACACACACACACACCACACGCACACCACACACACACACACACACACACACACACACACACACACACATGCTCTGAATTCAGTTAAACGAGTTGAATGTTTTCCATGTCCAACTATGTATACCAGCATCTAAATATCTTCAACAGCTGTATAGTAACTGTTCATGGTGCGTTAACAAATTCATTAATAGACAGACTGCCATGCAAATCTGATCATTACTTTAGTTTAAAAAAAACACACAAAAATGGAAAACCTTTTAAAGGAATGTTATCAAACTTGAACACAATGGTCCTTTTACATAACAGCACTTCCCTGAAAGGAAATCCTAATAAGAAAAGTGATGCGAGGATTTGTATGTGATGGCTTTTTTCAATCGTTTCGATCCTTCAGTATGATGTCATGTGTAGTGGTAGTACTTGTGGAATTATCCACGTGTTGTCAGCCATCTTGAACAGACTGAAACAGAAATGTATTCTTTGCTGACTCTGTCCTGTGTTACAAGTCAAAAACACATTGACTTTGATTCACCATAATATTGCATGTATTCACGTAGAAGAAACATTTATGAATGAACCAAATTTTGTTTACTAACTGGTTGACTTGTCAAATATCTCACTAACTTGTTGAAAAATTAATGACCAAAATAAGAAAATGTAGTGCCATATCAAAACAAAAGCTGATGATTATTTGGAAGACATTATGGGTCTTGCACAACAGTCAGTAGCTACCCAATGTTGCTTTCTTCCTGGACATGTTTTGGTCTCCTTGGCTCTAGGATTGATGTCCTGTATCCATCTGATGTGTGCCAGCGTTAGCACCGATCTCACTGACAGAAACATCCGTGACTTCAACATCACTGACATCTGCCCGGGAGTGGAATATTTCATGAACGACAACATCACAAACGTTACAATCGTTAACGTCAATGTCCCAGACTGTGAGAAGAAATCATTGATGAGTTTAACTGAAGGACAGGGAATGGTATACGGGGTATGTGGAAAATCTACTGTTTACTGTCTTTTATGTGTAGAAGCTCCACAGGGCATAGTTATACGTGTTCGTCTTCAGCGGTTAGAATATTGGTGTACTGATAGACAATGGGAAACACGTGTATTTTTTGAAGATTTGGGTTTCGGAATTTATAATAAACTCATTTTCAAATGTAGTTATCATTCGCTTGAAAATATGACCTTTGTGTCATCTTCAGGCCATATGTATATCATGCATTTTAGTCTTCCTGCAGTCAAAATTGACATAGACATACTTACAGAAGTCGATCTAACTGTAAAATATTTATCAGCTCATTGTGGTCATGCGATATTTCCTTACTGGGGTAGGCATCCCATGCATGATTTTATTTACAAAGAACTGAAAGTTCCCATTGGATTCGTCACCATGGTCAGCTTTCAGACATTGTATACTGAGATGGCCAATAGTCCAAGGACATATCTTTTGCACAGAAAAGATAATACAGCTGTTTTTAAAGTTATGCTTGAGATCAGAAATGAAAATCATACAATGCCAATCGTGTCCTCTTCATCAGAAATTAGAATTGTGTTTACAATAAAACCTTTTGAGAATCATCCGTGTCTCAAGATACTATTTTCCTTTCATTCTGGAAGTAACCACCCTCAAAAGCTGCCCAATGGTTTGTTCAACTGTTCTGTTAATTGCTATTCAAGTTTTCAACATCACTTGGACTGTAATCTAAAGTCAGAATGTGAAGATGGACAGGATGAAACAGAACACTGTCCCTTCAGCAGTCTTGGCTGTCAGGGTTTGGTGGCTTCACGTAACAAATGTTTCAAATATGTTCGCTTTACTAGGGATACACCACGAGAAATTGCAGCGTATGAGTGTGATGAAATTGGTGGGAAACTGGCTTCAATAAAAACAAGGCAGGAAGCAGATGACTTCTTACATCTGTTTAAAAATTATGACTCTTTCATAATAGGAATAGGCCTTTCAATAGATGCTATCCATGTGCCTTTTACATATAGACAGATTCCTATCTGGTCTGATAACACCTTCCTTTATAATGTTGATCACTTGCTGTCCCCATCACATTGGGTCATTTATCCTGAAAGCATAGTTATTATGGGCCTTGATTCAATGCAAATACAGTCATCAGGAAGCTCGAAGAAATTTGTATGTGAAATACACATACAACCAGGAGACCTGACTCATGTTCACACTGTTGCTGTTCCAGTTTTACCGTCACGTCTGTCCATTTTGACACAGACTCAACAGATCTTGTCCAGGTGTCCAGATGGTCATGTGACACACACGTTTTTGACTTGTGATCTCAACAGTCATTGTGGAATAACCGTGTATTTACAGTTCTGCACTTACATGAACATGATAACAAAGACAAGTGCCTCAGGTCTTCCTACAAATACTGCACATAGAATCCACATGTTTGTGTGTGATGATGACATCATAACGGTGCCTTACACCCTCGTGTGTGACTTCAGACAGGACTGTCCAGATCACAGTGACGAATCATTCTGTGAACATCCACCATGTGAAGGGTTTCTGTGTACCAATGGTCAGTGTGTGTTGAACAGTCAACGATGTGATCAGTACTCACATTGTCTGGACGATTCTGATGAACTCAGATGCTGGGCATCCCACAACTATGTAGTCAAAAAAGCCGATAAGAAGCACCAACTGCTCATCAACATAGACGGTACAGGTTACTTTATTCAGCAGTGGATGGAAGCTGATGAGTCTTGTCCAGACACCCATTATGGTTGTACAGAGGACTGGTTGTACTGTCTCCCTGTCTACACTCGATGTAACGGGTTTTCTGACTGTACATATGGTGAAGATGAACAAGACTGTGAGACATTCACCTGTCCTGGTTTTTACCGGTGTCGTGGTTCTAAAGTTTGTGTTCATGGAGATCATCTGTGTGATGGATGGGGTCAGTGTCCACAGCGTGATGATGAATGGCTGTGTGACATGATCTGTCCTAATGGCTGCCAATGTCAAGGTCACTCCTTCTTGTGCACTCAGCCTTTCTCTGTTAGTCTCTTTCTTCAACTGCGTTATGTAGAAATGAATAGTTCAGGAATAGCGGTAACTGATTTTAGTGCCAATATACATCTTATTAGGTTGAATCTTTCACATTGTTCCCTAGTACAAATAACTCGTGTTAATCTTTCAAATTTGGTTTCTTTCGATCTGTCCTATAATCAACTGCACATTATCAAAATGAATGTTTTCCAAGAATTCTTGAATTTAAGGAATCTATTTCTATCCAACAATCCTTTAACCTTACTGATATGTGAACCATTTAGTGTATATTATGCACTAAGAAGAATTGACTTATCGAAAACCTGCCTAGAAGTTTTCAACAGTAAATTCTCTATGTATTTGCCTCAGGTAAATTATTTAAATATATCTTCTTCCTGCGTTAAAATTATAGGATCTGTAGGGTTTAAAAGTACACCCCAGCTGACTGAATTAGACATCAGAAATAATCCAGTCAGTGACTTTCCTTTATGCATGTTTTCAGACTTGAGTAATATCAAACATGTCTTTTCATCAAACCACAGATTTTGTTGTGAGAATTTGTATGGTAAACACTCTGATAAATTTATGTGTTTAGCACCACAGCCTTTTCTGTCCACTTGTGGCAATTTGTTACCCTCCGAACTACATAGGCTTATTTTTCATTCTGTCAGTTTGGTTGCCATTTTAGGAAACTCAGCTTGTTTAATTGTTTCACGTGTGGTAAAGAACATACTTGGAGACACATTTGTCACGTTCGTTGCCCATTTACAGTTTGCTAGCACAGCCATGGGAATCTATGTCAGTGTTGTTACAATAGCCAACGAACAATTTCGCGGACAATACATCCATTTTGAAAGTACTTGGACCAACAGCGTGACTTGCAAGATTGCTGCCTTTCTTTGCCTTCTCTCCTGTGAGACATCAGTCCTGTTTATCTGGATTATAACAGTGGATCAAATCATGGACATTTGTTTTTCTTCAAACTCTGAGAGGTTTCACAGAGAGTCAACGTTTGTAGTTTGTTGTATGGCGTGGTTTGTTGGAATCTTGTTGTCAGTGATACCATTCATCCCTGGACTGTCACACTGGGGTCTTGATGGTCAGTCTGGACTCTGTTGTCTGGCTTTATTTGATCACAACCCCAAACAAGAGTTCAGGTGGTTCACAGTCATCATGGTCATGAATGTTATCTTGTATTTAGTGATTGTAGCTGGTCAGGTCATCATCAAGAGACAAACGCCACAGTATCGAATAATGATTGATTCCAACAAGAGGTCAATGTATTCTTCAGTCACTTGTTGGTAAAGATGGCTGTGACAGATGCTGTGTGCTGGTTCTTTCTGGGTCTGACCAGCGTCATAGTTTCAGGTGGTGTTGATGTATCAGACAAGGTCTACGTGACCATAGTTGTGTTCATGTTACCACTCAACTGTGCTCTTAACCCATTGTTGTGTTTGTGGACACTTGTGACAGAACGACAACAACAGGCTCAAGAAAAAAGATTGTTACAGAGGTTAAAGATAAAATTATCCCTGTCTGAGAAGACAACGTGACATAACGGTATTTCAAAGGACACTAATTAGCGCCTTTCATCAAGCACAAAACGCTTTAAATGACATCATGATTATATAGATGCAAGCACTCATTCTCTCTCTCTCTCTCTCTCTCTCTCTCTCTCCTTCTCTCTCTCTCTCTCTCACACACACACACACACACACAAACACACACACACGCAGACACACACACACAAAACACACGCATACACACACCACCAACTCTTCACACACACATTCACACACACTCACACAAACACACACACACACACACCACACACACACACACACACACACATCAGACACACACACACACACACATATATATATATACACACACAAATATATACATATATACATACATACATACATACATACATACATACATACATACATACGTACGTACGTACGTACATACATACATACATACATACATACATACGCACATACACACATATGTACATCGATCTCTCTGTCTCTCTATCTACCTTCCTATCTATCTATCTATCTATCTATCTATCTATCTATCTATCTATCTATCTATCTATTATAATCTCTTCTAAAACACCAATTCTCTTTGACAGTAACAAACCCATTATTACGAAAAAATACTGTCTTGTTATATTCAATACGCGTTGTTATTCTTTAAAACAGTGTTATTATTATTGTTATTACTATTTTTATTATTATCATTGTTATTATATTATTATTATTACTATTGTTATAATTGTTGTGTTATTATCATTATTATTATTATTGTCAACATTATTATCATTATTATTGGTATTTATATTGTTGTTGTTATTACTATTCATCATCATCATTATGTGCCCTGCCACATGGCGTTGGCGATCATAGCCCTCCATATATATGTATGTACATCTTCCTCCCTCTCTGTCCTCAGCCACCCTGCAAGTCCGTCCAATATCTTCTCCCTGGGAGTACCTGGTGCTCTGTTTCTCCCAGCTTTCCTTTTGTGACCAGGTGCTGTAATTCCCTTTCCTCAGAGAATAGCATATAAATGTTGCCTGTCTTTTCCTAATCTTCTTTATCAATGATCTTCTTGTGTCTGCCTCCATCAAGACTGTCTCGTTTGTTTTCTTTGCTGTCCATGGAACTCTCAACATCCTTCTTAGAAACCACATCTCGGTTGCCTCAATCTTGGTCTGGCTTTGCTTGTTGACTTGTCCACGCCTCACAACCATATAACATTATCGGTTGTATATATCATTCAAGAACTCTCTTCCTGATTATTATTATTAGCGTTATTATTATGATTATTATTATCATTAGTAGCAATATTAGTAGTAGTAGTATCATTATCATTGTTATATTATCATTATTATTATTGTTGTTGTCATTGCTGCTTATAAACCATATCTACCTGGATAAGACTTCATACTTGATATCCCTTTAGTTGAAAAACAGGAAAATATCTTGAGTGCCACATGTTAACCCACTCCATCCTGCCAGGAGCATCGCCATGCTGGTCCACAGCTGTTTGTTGACATGCCTGGCTTATTTTGACAACAACAAGTAGCAATAAACAAAGCACAAATCAGCATTGATTTAAAGATTATGAAGAGTTTCTGACAATGTGGAAGTCTTGTTTGGATTCTGAACTTTAAATCTTTGATAATTCTACTTGGCTATCTTTGAGTATCTGTGTATCTTCTTAGAAATGAATATGAAACTACAAAAAATACTTCATTTGGAGGTGTGGATGGGGTGGGGGGGGCGGGGTGTCTGGTTAATTCTGTGATGTGTCTCATTCTTGTATATCTTTTTTCGTGCCAACGCGCTACCTCGTCCGACTTGTTATTTTTTTAAGTCTTTCGTTTCTTGTTTTTTCAATCTATCCTTTTTTTTCTTACTTTTTTATTTTTCAAAAAATATGTTCTTCTTATTTCTGCCTGTTAAAAGAAATGTCACCACCATTGAACAAGTCACTGAGATACACGTCTGTTGTAATGACATCAAAAACATCTGGATACATCACAGTGTATATACCCGAGAAATCTAGAGATTATGTGGTGAAGTGCTGTATAACTGTTTCTGTTCCTGCTGGCAATCTGGTTATGGTCAGTTTTATCAGGTTCACATGTCAGGGCACAAAATTCACACTGTATGTATATGATTCAAAGGGTTCTAAAACAATAGTGTGGCGCAATGACTCTGACAAACATTACAACCGTGTCTTCATCTTGAAGACCACAAAAGCCGGCATCAGTGGTGACTTTACATATGCTTTGTGTGCTGATAGACGTTGCTTTGAACTTTTATTTTTTATCACAATGACTCTACAACGCCTGAATATCTATCCAGTGGCTTATTCAATTGTTCTGTAGCTCACTATTCTAGTTTTCAGCATCACCTGCACTGTGACCTGAAGACAGATTGTGAAGATGGACAGGATGAAACTGAACACTGTCCCTTCAGCAGTCCTGACTGTCAGGGTTTGGTGGCCTTATGTGACCACTGCTATCAGTTTATCAACCCTGACGTTATAAAGAGATTTAATGTTGATAGAAAAAAGAGCACCATAGCAGCTAGGGAGTACTGTAGCTCACAGGGAGGTAGACTGGGGGTACCCTATTGTGAATATGACTGGCTCAGTGTGATTCTGAATGGTACCAAGCGACATGGGTTTGTTTGGTACGAGGCTTGGACTGGCTTGTTCTATGGTCGTACGTCTGTTCCAAATATGTATAGAAAGACAATACATAGCGGGGACAGGACCATTCTGTATCATACAATCGATATTTGGCGGAGTTTTTCAGACTTTAAAAACACACACATCGCAGTATGTTTGTGTGGGCTTCGGGTACGCCTTTATACTAAGTATAGAGGTGCAGTTTGTGAATTTCAGACAAATAAGACAACACAGAGCTCTAATCATCCAATAGCAATATCACTGAATAACACACACTCGTTTTTTCCCACAGGACAACAGTCTTTGACCACATGTCAGGATAATCACATGACACATACATTCCTGACATGTGGTTCACATCTGTATAATGTGTGTAATCAAAGACACACACCTTGTAGTTACGTCAGTCACTCATCATATAGACATGGTGGGTTGGATTCAACAGATTACAGTGACACTTCTGTCCCCTTGTTTACCTGTGGTGATGACGTCACCACACTGCCATACATCCTGGTATGTGACTTCAGACCTGACTGTCTGGAGAAGTGTGATGAGTCTTTCTGCCAACATCCTCCTTGTGTCAATATGTTTACCTGTACTAACGGTCAGTGTGTGTCTTATGACAACATATGTGACCGAGTGTCCCATTGTCTGGATGAATCAGATGAATTTTGTGACAGACTCAAAAGCTCTGATGGAACGAATGATTGTTATCCATACTTTCCTTCTCCTGCTCTCGTGAATTTCAATGGCATCAACGCTTTTACTGCAACACCAATGATGTCGAATGAATCCTGTCCTGACAGCCACTATCGTTGTTCTGGTAAGTTCAATGACTGCCTGCCGGTCTACACACGATGCAATGGAATGTACGACTGTATGGACCATGAGGACGAAGAAGGATGTAATCAACAGATCTGTCCAGGCTTTTTTCGATGCAGAACTTCAAAAATATGTCTACATTTCGACCATCTGTGTGATGGCTGGCCTCACTGTCCTATGCACGATGATGAACTGATGTGTGATGTGACCTGTCCTGTGGGTTGTTGGTGTCATGGTCACTCATTTCTGTGCCATCAGCCTTTCTCTGCATCACTCTACCCTCAGTTTCGTTACCTGGATGCCACAGGCTCTGGGATGAATCTGTCTGATCTCTCTGGTGTGAAACAACCTCCGTATCTTGTTCATCTGATTCTGGCCAATTGTTCAGTAGCTTATCTTATCAGCATAACACTGTCTAATCTGAGGTTCCTTGATCTTTCTGGCAACAAACTACAGGATGTCAATATGACTCATTTTGTTGATTTAATAAACCTACAAACACTGTCTCTGTCCAACAATCCTCTCACCTCTCTCTACACTGACCCCTCATCAGTCACCACACAAAGTGCTCTGACAGAGGTTGATCTGTCTTACACCACACTGACAGTGTTGGACACCAAGGTCATGTCCAATTTCTTGTGTCTGCAGAAACTTAATTTAACTTTTACCACAATTAATACCATCAGCTCCAGTGGTTTCCAGTTCACACCTAAGTTGACTGAACTCTATATGTGTGACAGTCCTGTGAAAACATTTCCTGTGAATGTATTCAGAAACCTTTTCCATTTAAATGTCATAACAACAGAAAACTATAGACTGTGTTGTAATGAAATACTACCTTTTAATTTTGATGAAAACCTTTGCTATGCTCCAAAAGACGAAATTTCATC
>JAPXFY010000034.1:37541106-37572883 GCA_030674185.1 Monoplex corrugatus
TCTCAAAATTGCAGAACTTATCTCACTTCCCTTTTGACATCACAGTTGCCTCCCCTCTCCCCTTTTCTTACTACTGCTCATGATGACATGGGCATTCCATCTCTTACCCACTGGACGAGGCGGCAGGGAAGTTTTTAGTCCCGTTTTTATTATCCATTGTTTGGTGTCTGTGATTTGTCTGTGACCGTGCGTTCGCGCTTGACAAAGGCTAGTTGGCCGAAAATTTGCGCTTGTTTTGTTTTGTCTTGTTGGAGACGCGCTTACATTGGTTTTCTTGTTCTTCTGGTTTGTGTTTGCTTGGGCGCGGGCAGTCACTCTTGTTTTGGATCTTGTAATATACCCCAAGACTGCGTTTTATCTGTATAAGTGTCTTGTACTACGTCTTTTATTTACTACATTTTAAAATTGTTTTAGCCTTTTTTTATCCTCTTGCTTTTATCTCAGATTCTTACAGAATGTCACATTTTCCAACCTACTTACATTCCCGTCTTCTGTCTGGTTTCCGATCTCTTCCTCCTCCGCTTTTTTCACTCGCTGTATCCTATTCTAAAATCTGTTTCACCAAAACAAAAACAAACAGTCATTTATACTTTCTGCGTTGTTGCTTACGCAGAAACTTCATCCCGAAAGGGTTTCAACTCAAACACACTCCTTCCGACAGTGAAAATAAAAAAACTTTTGCAGGCCACTAAAAATATCCTTCTTAAAGCAAGCAAACAGATCATGAAAACCCACATAGTACACTTAGAACGCAAACTGTCCATCGCCGACAAATCTCAGAAATACTTCAGTTCTGTAATCAGCAGAACACTAAACCCAACTCTCAGTCTCTTCATTAAAACCACCGTCATCAATTTCAATGCGTCACTACAAAAACACATGCAAACCATAAAAGACAAAAAATTGATCAACTTGAACAAGACTGCAAACCCGTCTGCACCGTTCTTGACACCTATCAGCAACCCAGCCCCCTCTCCACCTTCCTCTAGCTCTGCACGTCACCCCCTTGTACATTGCATTCCTTCAAACTTACCACTCTCTGAGGCGGAAGTGTCAGCCCTTTCAAAGGGCCTCAAATTTGTCCCTTTAAAACCATCCGCCAGTAAATACCAAACTATCAATAGCTGCCAACGATTTTTTAGATCCCTACGTTGGATGGCAGTACTGGGACATCCTCCCAAACAAAAATTGAATCCTGATGCTGACTTATTCACAAAACTTTTCCATAAGCCTTCTCATCGGGAACCTCCCCGCAACACCTTTCCCGAAGTTGAACATTACATCAACAAATGCCACCAAGAAATAGACTGTCTTAACATGCGACCCAAGAAACATTCCAACATCTCCAAAGAAGAAAGGGACGCACTACACTCCCTCAAAAACAGAGACGACATTGTCATCAAACCAGCAGACAAGGGTGGTGCAATTGTAGTCTGGGACAGACATCTGTATATCAAGGAAGCCCAGAAACAACTCCACCATCACGCCTTCTACAAAAAGTTGGACCAACCTGCCCACATGACCAATCATGCCAAGATATCCAAACTTATCAACAATCTCATAACCTCTAAGCAGCTGCCCCCCACTGCCAGACTACTCATCAAACAACTTCCAGTCCAATCACTTTTTTATTTACTTCCCAAAATACATAAAGCCAACAATCCTGGCCGTCCTATTGTGTCAGCTTGCAACTGCCCCACTGAAAACATTTCTCAGTTTCTTGACCACATTTTGCAACCTATAGTCCAGGCTTTGCCTACCTTCATCAAAGACACTAACCATACATTGGATCTGATTCAAATATTAAATGAAGACCACACCTTCAAACCCCAGTACCTGTTCACTTTGGATGTGACCTCTCTGTACACCAGCATACCCCACTCCGACGGGTTAAAAGCTCTCCAACATTTTCTGGACAAACGACGTGACCAAACATTGTCCACTTCAACCCTTGTCCGACTTGCCGAACTGGTTCTCACCATGAACACATTTTCTTTTCGGAGATGAACGTTCTGGCAAGTTAGCGGAGTCGCCATGGGTACTAAGATGGGCCAAGCTATGCCTGCTTATTCATGGGGTATTTGGAGGAACATATCCTACAACAATACAAGAAACCCAAACCTGAATTATACAAAAGATACATAGACGATTGCATTGGCATGACATCCCTCGATCATGACCAACTTTTACAATTCATCCACTACGTTCAAACGTTTCACCCATCCATCAAGTTCACATATGAAATTTCAAACACATCCATAAGCTTCCTGGATATCGAAGTTTCCCTTCAATCTGAACAACTAGTCACTACAGTCCACTACAAACCTACAGATTCACATTCCTACCTGGACTACCAATCATCTCACACTTCCAACACCAGAAACAGCATTCCCTACTCGCAGTTCTTGAGACTACGACGCCTCTGCTCAGACGAAGACAATTTTCAGGACAAAGCAGTTGAAATGACTAGATTTTTCCTGCGCAGACATTACCCACCCGAGGTCATCAATGAAGCCCGGAAAAAAGTCAGCTCTGTCTCTCGGCCAAATGCCCTCCATTCAAAGCCCAAAGCTGTCACAGAGGATCGGCCAGTCCTCAGTCTAGTTTACCACCCGTCCGTGCACCTCATAAAAAGGATCATCTTGTCCAACTGGAACATTTTGCGATCCAGTCCCACTACAGGTGAAACCTTTGACAAGCGCCCTTTGCTCGTCTACAAGAGAGACACCAATCTCCGCGACTTGCTGGTGCATTCGAATCTCAGCAAACCAGTCAGCCAACCTCCAGGAACCTCTCCATGCAACAAACCTAAATGCAAGACTTGTCCTTTCTTGTGCTCAGCCACCACAGTCAAAGGCCCCAAATCTCATATGAGAATTACAAAACATTTCAACTGTCAAACTTATAACATTGTCTACTTGATCAGCTGCTCTAAATGTTCCCAATTGTATATTGGTGAAACTGGACGCACTCTTGACACACGTTTCAAAGAACACTTGGCTGATATCCACCACCAAAGGGATAAAACTATCCCCAATCACTTCAACCAATCAGACCACTCAATCAATGACATCCGAGTGAAAGGTCTGTGGCTTCTACACAATAACAGCACCATAGACAGGAAAGACAGAGAATCCCACCTCATAAATAAACTTGGAACACGCAAACCACATGGTCTTAACGACAAACCATGAGTAACAAAATTCAGACATGCCGTTTCATGTCTCTTCCTGTTCCCACGCCTACCAGATTCTTGGCACCGGGCACAATCTACTCCCTTATCTCTTGGCTCTTGCCCTGTGCCTTCTTCAGAACAGGGCTATACCGATATAGCATGGCCACTTCTCAAAATTGCAGAACTTATCTCACTTCCCTTTTGACATCACAGTTGCCTCCCCTCTCCCCTTTTCTTACTACTGCTCATGATGACATGGGCATTCCATCTCTTACCCACTGGACGAGGCGGCAGGGAAGTTTTTAGTCCCGTTTTTATTATCCATTGTTTGGTGTCTGTGATTTGTCTGTGACCGTGCGTTCGCGCTTGACAAAGGCTAGTTGGCCGAAAATTTGCGCTTGTTTTGTTTTGTCTTGTTGAAGACGCGCTTACATTGATTTTCTTGTTCTTTTGGTTTGTGTTTGCTTGGGCGCGGGCAGTCACTCTTGTTTTGGATCTAGAAATCAAAGGTAAGGGGTTGGAACTAAACAGCAGGAAGACTGAAGTCATGGTGATCAGTAAAAAACATGAAATCACCCCATGCAAAATAACAGCAAATGGCACAACCTTGACACAGGTTGATAAATTTAAATACCTGGGAACGATCATTTCATCAGACGGCAGATGCACATCAGAAATAGCCGGCAGAATCGGCCAAGCCAAAACAGTATTCAAGAAGATGAAAAGCATTCTTACCAACAAATGTCTATCAATTAACATCAGGAAGAGAGTTCTTTAATGTTATATAGAACCAATACTGTTGTACGGATGTGATGCAGGGACAGTCAACAAGCAAAGCCAGAACAAGAAAGGAACATTTTAACGCAAAAGTACAAACATCATAATCTTAAAGCAATGCATTAACAGGACTGTGAACCAATGATTCTGAAATTTTTGACTGACAAAGTTTGATCTGAAGTTGTTTCTTTAAAACGAGTTTCAAAATAGTTTTCTTGTGTAAACATTTTTGGTAATAAAGAACGTAGCATTTTGCAGTAAAATAAACAGTGAAACAGCGTGAATTGTTCACCGCAAATACACTTGACATTTTTACAATATTTTGTTTTCAGTGCGTTTAGCTGAATACGAAAATGAACAGCAACAATCGATCTCGAATGATATATAGAAGAATACTGCAATTCTTTTACATACATTCTGAAATGGAAGTTTTATCATTTGTTTTGTCACAAACTTTTCATTGAAATGATCATGAAAACGAATCCATGAGGCTGATTCTAGCAAGCTGCAAGCTTCTTTTACGGAAGATTTAATACGTAATTCTACAGTATTATCAGAGTTGTGCGCATCTTGCTTAGCTGCTCTGTCAACTGCTTCGTTGCCGTGAAGACCAACGTGAGAAGGCACCCAGCATAAACTGATATATGTACCTTTATCCTTAAACGATGTATAAGATGATTAGCCTCAGTAATTAGATCAGGTCGTGTGTCTGTATCAAAAGACTGTAAGGCATATAATACAGATTTGGATCAACAAAGAAAACTACTTTGAAATATGCAGGTTTAAAGTTTAATAGATAACGCAATGCTTGTATAATAGCGACTAATTCCGCTGTAAATATAGATATATTTGGCCCAATGAAAAATGACTTTTGTATTTTAAATTTTGGGATATAAAATGCTGCTCCAGCAGTTTTATTTTCTAAGACTGATCCATCGGTAAAAATATGGAGGTGGGTACGGTATTTTTCATCGATGTGTTCTCTTGCTGTGCATATCGAAATGTTGATGTTTTCATATTTCTTAGCATCTGTATAATTAATATCAAAAGTAGCTTTAAGCATTTCCCATGTAGAGATAGGTGTTGTGGATGGTGTCTCAGCTATTTCATCCAGATTTATGTTAAACTGTTTGACCAAGTCAGATACATAAGTTGCAACAGTCATTTGTGATGAAATGTTGTTTGCTCATTTTGGAAAGTCAACATCAGACCTCATTTTAATTTCCTTGCTCACAAAACTGTCCGTTTGTGAAGTAGTTCTAACGGCAAACTTTGCTGTCGCTAGCTCACGATAGTTGTTCAGAGGCAGAATTCCAGCAATTTTGTACGTTTCCAGATTTGAAGCATGGGCTGGTACACCTAGTGCAATTTTGCAGTCTAAACTTTGAATCTTCTTTGGTAAATATTTGGGTGTACTGGAGAACACTTCTTGCGCTTAGGATAATTTGGATCTTACAAGTGCTGTTGATAGATGAAGTAGTATGTTTGTATCCATTCCCCAGGGTAATCTGCTTACTATCTTTAGAAAATTTAAGGCTGTTCTTGCTTTTGTTAAAATGTAATCAAAATGGACATTCCACTTTAATTTCGATGTTATAAAGACTCCCAGAAATTTTACAACCTGTTTGTAATGTATCACTTCACCATGCAGTCTGAAAGTAGGCAATTTACTCAAAGTACCACCAGGATTAAATAGCATCATGTTAATTTGTTTCCGTTGACAACGACAGACCATTTTGTAACATGTAGTTTCCAAGACTATCAAGATCAGATTGATACAACTTCCTGATGTAATTCTGCGCTCTCTGGGGAGTTGTCTTTTTTAAAGTAATATTCATCCAGATACTTACCAAACAACACGATTTGAGAGTGCATTAGGAAGATCCTGTATAAGGATATTAAATAAAATAGGTGCTATCACGTAACCTTGAGGAATTCCCATCTCAAGATGTCGTGAAGTAGAATAACTTGTTCCCACTCTTGCCTTAATTGTGCTATTGGCTAAATAGGACTTAATATAATGATACATACTACCAGATAGACCAATAGATTTCAGCTTGTACAATAAAAGTGTATGCCAAACTTGATCATAAGCTTTTTTCACATAAAAAAAGTTGCTAAAACACTTTTTCTACGGGCAAACTGTTGTTTTATCTGAGCTGTAAGTTTAACCAGATGCTTAACTATGGATCTCCCTTTTCTGAAACCTGCCTGGTTTACCGGAATAACGTTATTTTTATCACAGTAATGTATAAGTCTGTTTAAGACCAATCTTTCCATTAGTGTGCTCGTATGGGACGTCAAAGCAATAGGTCTGTAATAGTTTTTGTTGTTTTTAGGCTTTCCATCTTTTAATATGGGTATGACAATAGATTTTTGCCATGCGTGTGGTACAGTTCCACTCACCCAGTATTTCTGAAAAATTTTGTGTAAGAAAATAATAAAGTTTCCTGGAAGATGCTTAATCATTTCAGTTGAAACAGCATCGACACCTACCGAACTCCTTTTGTTGTTTAGAGACAAGATAGTGGTTTTTAGCTCTTCTAAGATGATTGGAGAATTAAACCAGCGGTCATTTTTGAGGTATTGGATCAGTGAAGATAGGGTCGTTAGCTGTCATTCTCTGTAGTGTCTGCAGGTAGGAGACAAACCGTCTAGTTTATTATTTTCAGCAAAGAGTTCTACAAAAGTTTCGGCTTTGTCCATGTCGGAAGGAAATTTGTGAGATGTATCAATCATTATTGGACACCCAGGTAAGTTGGCTCCATTTTTCATTTGATTCATTTGTGTCCAGACTTTATGGAAATCATTATAATCTGAAATTTCTTTGGTGCAGTATGATGCCCAATAAGCTTTCTTTGCTTCAGCGATGATTTTATTACACTGGGTGTCAGCTTTTTGCATTTCCATGTGATCTTCAGGTTTTCTGCTTTGGATGTAGATTTTGAATTTCTCTTTTTATACTGAACTGCTTTTTTTACATGCCTCTATCCACCAGACATTACCCAAACGATTATTGGACTTAAAAGTTTTGAGTTTCGCGATGGAGAAGTCTGCAGCAACTAGAATTGACTCCTGGAACTTAGAAAACATAGCCGTCTACATTTTCACTTTCATAAAGCTTATATTCTTATTTAGCATGAGCAGTCTGAAACAAGGACCAATTAGCGCGCGTGTAATTATATTTTGGTATAATGTCAGGAGTGCTGTCTTTCATCCTGTTGTTGTCATTAGTTATTGTTATGATGATAGGTAAGTGATCACTTCCCAAAGTATCTCTGTGAGTGTCCCAGGTACAGCATGGTACTAATTTTGGTGATATTAGGGACAGATCGATGGCTGTTGCCCGGTGTTTGGAAACATCAGGAATTTTAGTGACACTCCCATCACTCAAAAGGTAAAGCACACTGTCAACTATGTTTTCTACCAATCGATTGCTTCTAACAGTACAACAGTCTTTTTCCCAAAACGGGGAGTGGGAATTAAAGTCTCCACCTATTAGCCATCTACCGTGCTCCAGATCCGGAATCGTACGCAGCCAGTCTGTGTTGTGGTTATTTGGACCTGTTGGTAGGTAGATTGACAAAACGTTCAGGATCAAAGAATTACTGAATTGTACTGTGGCGACACAAGCGTATAAGTCTTCAGTTGATGTTAAAACTCGGGAAGTAAATATGTGATACTGTAACTCTTTGAGTATATATATTGCAGTGGCTACCTTCTTCCTGGGATTTCCCAAGGCATATATTGGAGGATAATAATAATTTTGGAAATTAGGAAGTTTGGTTGGGATAACATTAAGCGACTGCAAAATCAAGACTTCACACTGATTTGATGCGAGAAAATGTTTCAGGTATGAAGAATTGGAAATCGATCTACAATTCCACTGTAAACATTTGATTTGTGATTGTTGGCGCAGTTTCATTGTTGGGTAATGTCTTATGTTAAATTAATTGTTATTTGTTTGATAATCACGAAGACTTTGGTTTTCTATGTACGAGAAAAATGGCCATAAATTACTTAGACTACTATTGAAAGGTGGGAAAAAATGTAGTTAAACTATGGGAAAAAGTCCTAATAGAGATAAGAGGTGATTAAGAACAGAAACATATTACAAATAAATGAAACAATGGTGTACATGCCATCAAATGTACGGTGATTAAAGTCTGACTGAGACCTAATAGTCTGACGAATTGTCAGAGATGATGTGGAAAAAGTCCTGTGACAGGAAACGTTGATAACTGTAGATCTACTAAAACATATCATATGGCAGCCACCACGGTTCGCAGTTATCAAAATGGTGGAACCGTCCTAGGTTCCCCGCTATCACACTGCTTCCTCTGGCGGTGGGGTGAATATTGTCTTGTAGAAACTGTTGGTTAGCACGAAGATTTTCATGGGAGAGAAACGATCTGTTTTTATGTCAACAAGCTCAGCAGACAAGAAAGCGTTGAACAAATTCCGCTGAACCTCCAGACGTGCATGCTGGACAGGGGCGATCTTGCTGATGACTAACTTTGATGTTGGGTATGTTTATGCTACATGTTTGATGCAAGAAGCAAAATGTTGAGTAGTTGCTGCGATATTTTTGTTATTTAGTCGTGGACACCACAATGGAAAACGATACAGTCAGCAGGATTGTCAAATTTAGATAGCGTCTTGTCTAAAGAGCCTTTTATGTCATGAATGTTAGTCACAGCACAAGAGTCTCCTTCAAAACCGCAACATCGTCCCAGTCTTCTTGAGTTGACACCTGTCAACACCGAATCGTGGATAGTCAGAATGTACGGAAGGTCGTGGTTCTTTTTACGTTGTTCTGGTATCTTCTTAGTGTGTGACGTTGAATGTTTGAGCTGTGAGGTGTCGTCTTTAGTGTTTTTGATGTCATGATGTTGTTCTTTCCCGATCTTTGGTTTTATTATCCGTCACTATTTTCGTTCGCTTTGTGTTATTGCTGCTACATTTTGTTTCGTCTGATTTGGGGGGCTGTTGGTCGTCCTGCCTGCGTGTTTGTTTTTGTTTAAGAACGTCTGCATATGTGAGATTTGTGTCACGGAGTTCTTTCTGTGTCTGACTGTTACTGGTGATCTTGATGGTGGTGGTTGCTGTCGGCCGGGCCTCTATCTGCGCAAGCACAGACCTTTCTAAGGAATTAACTTGTATGATGTTTTTGAGTTCAGCAATCGTACTCACAAGTTCCGCAGAGCTGAGTACAGGTGTGGTGTGTGTTGTCCCACTCTGCGTACCAGTGAGAACTGCGGTTGAAGCACCATTTGTAAGGACAGTCACAGCCTTTTCGGTCTCATCTCCCTCGTCACTGACTTATCTTCTTGCTTCTGCTGAGCAAGGCAGCCTTGTCCTGTCCTGGTCATTTTGGACTAATCCACAATGTCTCTTACTGCTCTATGTGTGTGTGTGTGTGTGTGTGGCATGCACGCGCACCTACGTACTTGTTTGCATGCCTTCAAGTATGTTTGCGTGCGTACGTGCGCCTACATACACTTTATGCATCCACGCACATGTCAACTCGTGTGCATGTATGATTTTGTCTTCTTCTTTCCCTCAAAGCCTGATTTTAACGGGTATGACATCGTGGTTAGCGCTAAGGACCAAGGCCACACTATCATGATCCAGCCAACCCAGGACACCCGGTGGAGGAGACCTATTCCACTGCCAATGCTTTCCACCCATGTCTAGGCTCTGGAGCAGTTTTGAGCTGGGTGTTTCTGCAGAGAGGTTTGCTGATTCTGTCTTGAAGAGGAATCCTTGAAGAGCTGATACCTGAAATTAGATATGTGACAAGATGGATAGGCCCTTCTCAACAATCTTTTATTTCAAGCATGACGTTTTTGTTTTCCCCCATTAGAAAATTTGAATTTTGTACTCTTTCAGGTCATTGTGACTTTGAATACGCATTAGATGAGAAAAAAAAATCTTGGACAAGTCGCCGTCGTGTAGTGGTGAGAGCAACGGATTGCCGACTGGAAGGTTGTGGGTTTGAATCCCCATCAGTCCCTTCAAAACTCGTTGTGGGATTTATCAGATTTAACCAGTTCTTACCCAGAGTTGGGCGTGCTATGGGCTCATTGGGAAGACTGGGACCACACAGCTGAGTTTCATCCACTTCACAGATGCATTATTGAAGGTTTTGCTTAAATCTTCTGACCAACACCGCAGGTGTCTGCATCTTTCAGGCCTAGTTGTTGCCAGGAAATATTATGGTGGTAAGTACAGCCCTGTCACGCATTCTCAATCCTAGATGGAACTCCATAGCATCATGACTATCATCCTCATCGACATCATCATCATCACATTGTAAAAACTGTGCCAGGTTCTGTTGCCATTAAGTTGGTGTAGAAAATGGGACCAAAAGAAAAAAAAAGTGAGCACAAACATAACCACCCAGATTGCAATGATCCTAAAGAAATATTATAAAAAAGGTAAAAAAAATCTTGTGATGACATGAAGACAACGTTAGACTGTCACAATGGTGAAAACAAAATGTGGATATTCTCAGATGTTCCTGATAAAACGCTGTTCACACCCCTTCCATGAAAAGTTCTGATTTTTGGCACTGTTTTTATGGTCCCTGTGACTTTGACTTGCAGGCACACAAACACACACACACACACACACACACACACACACACACACACACACACACACACACACAGACTGCAGACACAGAGTCACACACACACACACACACACACACACACACAAACACACACACACACACACACACATACACACAGAGACTGCAGACACAGTCACACACACACACACACACACACACACACACACACACACACACACACAGACTGCAGACACAGAGTCACACACACACACACACACACACACACACACACACACACACACAAACACACACACACACACACACACACACACACACAGAGACTGACAGTCACACACACACACACACACTCATACGTACTAACACACAGAGACACACACGCAGACAGACACACCCAGAGACAGACACACACACATGTAGTATAGCAAGGAACTCTTCATCCCCCAAAGGATTAGGATTGCTCTTGGTCAGTAGGTCACTAGGCCATGTCACGAGGTCAGGTTACTAGGTCATCAGGTCATGTCACTAGGTCAGGTTACTAGGTCACTAGGTCATGAGTTCAGAAATGAATAGGCGAGGTCACTAGGTTATGGGGTATATAAGCGAGGTGATTCTCTGATTCAGGAACTGTGATTTTTACGATATCTGGAAAACTCATTATCTTATGACAGTTGTGCTGAGTTAAGAGAAAACGTTTGACATTTGATCTAGTCTTAAAAAAACGAAATCTTAAGTATGCTATGGGTCATACACCTTTCCTCCTTTGAACCCATCCCTTCCACCTTTGCACCAACCACCTCATCCCACCTTCAGCCCCCACTTCGTCATTAGGGGTAGGCCAGTTAAACCATGCCAAGACAGTACATGCAGCAAAAGGGTACCGTATCTGTGCTGCGCGGAAGAGTTTTACAACCTGTCCTCCACACGAACACTGCTAACCCACCTACCTCCATCCGTGCATCTTCTGCAATGGCGCTAGAGATAAAATCTGGCCCCCCTCATCTTTTTTACCTATCACCACACTATACCACCCGCACGTACGACGAACATACTGTAATTTACTTTTACCGGGAAAGAGAGAGAGAGAGAGAGAGAGAGAGAAGAGAGAGAGAGAGAGAAAGAGAGAGGAGAGAGAGAGAGAAGAGAGGAAAGAGAGAGAGAGGAGGGAGAGAGAGAGAGGGGGGTAGAGAGAAAGAGCAAAGAGAGAGAGGGAGAGAGAGGGAGAGAGAGAAGAGAGAGAGAAGAGAGGAAGAGAGTGGAGAGAGAGAGAAGAAAGAGAGAGAGACAGAAAGAGAGAGAAAGAAAAAGAGAGAGAGAGAAAGGAGAGGGAGAGACAGAAAGAGAGAGAGACAGAAAGAGAGAGAGACAGAAAGAGAGAGAGACAGAGAGAGAGACAGAGACAACAAAGAAACAGAGACAGAAGAGAGACAGAGACAGAGAGAGATAGAGACAGAGAGAGATAGAGACAGAGAGAGAGAGATGTTAGAGGGTTGTGTGGGGACCTTGTGTTTTTGTTTTTGTTTTTGTTTTTTGTTTTGTTTTCTTCAAACACCACAGCCCTTTTGTTAGTCAACAACCAGAGGCTGTTGTTTCCATCTCACACCACGTGCAGGTCAAGGGTTGGTCTGTAGTGACACAAACAATTTTTGGTTTTGGACTGAACAACACAACATGAACAATCTAATTTCAGTTTTCATGTGGCGAGACATATCACGTCATTTTCTGGTTCCCTTGTCTCTCACGTCATTTCTAGTTCACTCTGTCTTTCACATTATTTCAGTGTTCCATACCTTTCACGTCATTTCTGGTTCTCTTGTCTTTCACGTCATTTCTAGTTCCCTTGTTTTTCACGTCATTTCTGGTTCCCTTGTCATTCACGTCATTTCTAGTTTCCTATCTTTCACGTCATTTCAGTGTTCCTACCTTTCACGTCATTTCAGTGTTCGGCACCTTTCACGTCAATCTCAGTGTTCCATACCTTTCACGTCATTTCAGTGTTCCATACCTTTCAGGTATCTCAGTGTTCCATACCTTTCACGTCATTTCAGTGTTCCATACCTTTCACGTCATTTCAGTGTTCCAAACCTTTCACGTCATTTCAGTGTTCCACACCTTTCACGTCATTTCAGTGTTCAATACCTTTCACGTCATCTCATTGTTCCATACCTTTCACGTATCTCAGTGTTCCAGACCTTTCACGTATCTCAGTGTTCCATACCTTTCACGTCATTTCAGTGTTCCATACCTTTCACGTCATTTCAGTGTTCATTTCATGGATATGTGTGTTAAACGGCAGATGTGATGCGTCTAGTGTGTTGGGTAGTGACTGCGTGCTTGTCACCTCTCACTTTCAGACTGCGCCACTGGCTACCACTACTGCTTGCAACTATGTGAAAAGGAGAGCAGAATGCGTGTCTCACTCTGTCAGTACACAGCCTGTCCATCAGCAAGCCCTACGTTATGCCTCCTCGTGGCGACATGTGGTACCTGAGCACTTCACAGATTTAGGCTAAAACTCGAGTGACTCGGAGGAGGTCTAGACCCAAGATGTGTAGTATGCAGGCCCACAGGCGTGTGGACACGCCCTGGTGCCCGCGAACCAGACCCCCAGCTATGGGTAAATAGCTCCACTGCCTTGTGGACATCTC
Source organism: Monoplex corrugatus (assembly GCA_030674185.1). NCBI lineage: Eukaryota > Metazoa > Mollusca > Gastropoda > Littorinimorpha > Ranellidae > Monoplex > Monoplex corrugatus. Next base: position 37,554,302 of record JAPXFY010000034.1, read on the forward strand.
AGGAAAGAATAAGGCTAAGGGAGTAAACCCTGAAAAAAGTCACCCTTCTGCCTTGTAGGTTGTTGTGGGAATGATAAAGTCTAATGGAGAGACTGTTAAAAAGAAACGATGGAAGGCAACGGGAAACCACCATCGCACTTTCACAAGAAGAATCATGTCCGGACAAAACAAGGAAAATAAGGATAACGACGTAAATAGGGACTCCTATGGAGCACCTTTGTCCGGTAGGGACCGTCACGCTCTGCAGGTGACACCAGACCATCAGCAAGCAACTGCGTCAAATTTCAACCCCCCAAAAACAACAACAACATCAACAACAACAAAACAATAAAAACACAAAACAAAACAAAGCAAAAATAATAATAATAAAAAATAAAAAAATCGCAGCATGGAATGTCAGGACATTGTTGCAGAAAGGAAAATCAGACAATGTCAACATGGAGGTGGAAAGGCTTAACATTAGGTAGAAAGAAACTCTAGGGAGAGCTAGACAACAGAAGGTCTTCAGAGAAGTAACCCCCTTTAGACAAGTGTTTCGGCCCTGAATTCCTTACACTCTCGGGGGGCCGGGCCACATCCAGGTCATGACTCCTGGATGCCCTTCTGCTGTTGTCTTTTTTTTTTTTTTTTTTTTTTTTTTTTTTTTTCCCACGCCGGGGATCGAACCTGGGCGATTCTGCGCTTCAGAACTGCGGTACGCGGTTTTACCAATGTGCTAACGGGGCACACATCATCTGTAGGGAATTTAATCCTTATGAAGTTCACTTTTTTGGTTCCTCCTTGCCCAGATCCAGCTTGAGCTCCTCTCTGCTGCCTCTGCCATCGCTTTAAGGGCTCTAGTCCTCTTCTTCCCAGAAATGGCGAGTTGTTTCATGAGATCATAAGCGGAGGTGCCCACAAACCCTCTTGCCCCGACCTCTATGGCGAAGATTTTGACCCGCAGACCTGCTTTCTTCAGGGTGCTGGCAAGACCGGCGTATTTTTCGGTCTTGTAGATATGTGCTTCTTCCATTCTGCTTTCGTATGGCACAGTGAGTTCTATCAGAATCACTTGTTTCGAGGAGTCAGAGTGGAGAGCGATGTCTGGTCTCATGCCTGTCTTGCTGATGACATCTGGGTAATTTCTCCACTCTGGGAGGTCTGCTGTACACTCCCAGTCGACTGCTCCATCCAGAAGACCCTTTGGCAATGTGCTGGTTGTCATAGCCCTTTCGGGCCAGACCTGTTTCCCTCCTGCTTTGTAGAACGTTGTCATAGCAATTGGTGCGTTTGGGGTCATGGTTTTTCCGCTAACCACATCTGTGATCACTTTCAGAACTTGGTTGTGCCTCCATGTATACCTTCCTTGGGCTAGCGCTACTTTGCAAGAGCTTAGGACATGTTCCACTGTTTGTTTCTTCTGACAGAGCGGACATGCTGGGTCGTCTGCTTTCCCCCATTTCACTAAGTTTGCATTCGAGGGGAGCAGGTCATATACAGATCTGAGGAGGAAGCTTATCCTTAGAGGAGCCATGTGCCACATATCGTTCCAGCTGAGACTTCTTTGGAGTGCACTGTCCCATGTTGTCCATTGCCCCTGTTGACCTTGCTGGACTGCCTTCTGCACTCTTTTGACATCTTCTTCTACCTTCAACTCCTGTATGATCATGTCTCTTTTTCCTTCCCTTTGGCTTTGGACCACCACTGCATTTTTGTTGCTCCCAGTCCCTGTCTGTTGGTTTGCGTGTGTCCAATTATTTCTTTGATGCTGAGGTTTCTCTTGGCATTGTTTACAGCCTCTTGGACTTTCCACTTTCTGCCAGTTCTCAGCTTTGGATGAACTGCTCTCACGATATTGTCCTCCGATTCCTCCAGCATGCTCAACAGTCTTGCTTTTCCAACTTTGTATTCCTCCACTATGGATTTCAGAGGTAGCTTCAGCATTGCTTGACGACAGTAGAATGCAACATCAGTGAGACCAGGTGGGACACCGAGCCATTTTCTTGTGTATTTGTTGATTTTGGCTTCCATTGCTTCGACTGTGCTGGTGCAAATGTCATAGATTAGCAGTGGCCACAGCAGCTTTGGTATCAGCATGAACTGTAGACACCAGACTTTGTATTTGCCTGGCAGTCCGCAGTTATCTATTTTCTTCAGGCCTTCTTCTGCTGTTTGCTTGGTTTCACATCCCCTTTGTGTGTCTTTCAGGGAGTCATCATACCATCTTCCGAGACTTTTTACTGGCTCTTCTGTGACAGTGGGGATGGCTTGGTTGGCTACCATGAATTTGACTGAATCTGCCACTTTTCCTTTTCGCAGTGAGAGACTTCGGGATTTCTTAGGTTTGAACCTCATTCTTGAAGAGGCCACCAGCTCATCCAGCTGCTTTAAGATTTGGTGTGTCTCTTCCTCATCCGTGGACAAGACTGTTGTGTCATCCATGAAAGCTTTCAGAGGAGGCATCTGGTATCCATCTCCCAGATTCACTGGACCTGAACTCTTCATTGCAGCTTTCAAGATGACTTCCATTGCCAACACGAACAGTATGGGAGAGATTGCACAGCCCATTGCAATGCCCACCTCTAGGTCTATCCAGTCCGTGGTGTATTCTTTGGTAGAGAACCGCATTGAGAACCCTTGGAAATACTTCCTCAGCATTGTTCGGATGTTTTCTGGGATGTGATACATTTCAAGAGCCAGCTGGATCATATCGTGTGGAACTGATCCATATGCATTCGCCAGATCAAGCCAAACTACGTCAATGTCTCTCTTCTCTGTTCTTGCTTTTTGGATGGCATCCCAAATCAACGTGGCATGTTCCAAGCATCCAGGCATTCCTGGTATGCCTCCCTTTTGGACTGACATATCCAGATACTTGTTTTCAGTCAGGTATTTTGTCAATCTTGCTGCCATAACAGAGAAGAAGATTTTCCCCTCGACGTTCAGAAGTGATATTGGCCTGAACTGATTGATGCTGCTGGAGTTCTGCTCCTTCGGAATGTACACTCCTTCAGCTCTCATCCATTGGTCGCTGATCTTCTGGTTCCTCCATGCTGATCGAATCATCTTGTGGAGCCACTCGAGCACTTTTGGGCATTTCTTGTAGAGCAGGTATGGTATTCCGTTTGGTCCAGGTGCTGACTTGGCTCTGGCTTTCTTTACTACGTTCTTCACTTCATCCAGTGTTGGTGGTTTGTTATTGAATTTTCCTTCTGGCGCTGCAGGCCAAACCAGATTTTGGATTTCAAGTGGTGCCTCGCGCTGAGAATCGGAATATGTTTCCCTGAGATGCTGCTCTAGGGTTTCCTTGCCCACTGTGAGAGTCCCTGATTTGGGTTGTTCAAACAGCTTTCTTGCAAAGTCAAAGGGATCTTTGAAGAAACGATCTTGAGTCTTCTTCTTTTTGCTCTTTCTTCGCCTTGCTGATTCCACTTTGCTGAGAGCATTGTGTTTGGTCTTCAGATCTTTCCAGAGTTCCAGGAGCCCTTGCTTCTCGAATTCTGAGGCAGTTTTCATTCGCTTTTTAAGCTTCCTTTTCTCCCTCCGGATGCTCTCCATCTGTTGCTGTCTTCTGGATTTCTGGGGAGGCGTTTTTGTCTTTGGCTGCTTCACTCCATAAGTGTCCCTGCAGATAGAGTATATGATGTCTCCGTATGTGTCAAGTTTGTGTTCCAGCGTACTGTTCCCTATTAGCGCATTCAGCTTAAGGACAAGTTCCTCATCTAATTTCTCCCATTGTTCTTTTGCACCGGCAGGCGGCAAATTGAGTTTTCCACGTTTGGCGTTAAGAGCTTGTGCAAAATCCGCATCAGAACCGTCAGCGTGGATGTCCTTGGCACTATGGTTTAATTCCTGGCCTTGGTCATCCAACGTCTCACCTGCTATCGCAGTGCGCTGCTGCTGGTTCGTATGTGTCTTCAAACAGCCCATTTTTGTCCTGTGGATCTTCATGCCGCGTTTGGTGGTGAATCTCCTTCCACACGCACACGGAAATTCCAACTGGTCATTAATCATGGTCCGTTGTGCGTTTCCAGTCGTGATGGAGTCAGTGCCGATGGATTCATCATTCTCTCCCCCTTTCGGTGAATCCTGGGAGCATCTTTCATTTGGAAAACTCGTGGCATGTTATCAAAGGCAAGGTGGGAAGCCAACCCACAAAGCCCGCAGATCTAGTCTTTCCCAGTGTCCTTCGGTCTTTCCCGAATGTCCTCCGAACTATTCCCGGAAGTCAATGGACTGACCATGTGCAGGTAGAAAGAAACTCTAGGGAGAGCTAGACAACAGAAGGTCTTCAGAGAAGTAACCCCCTTTAGACAAGTGTTTCGGCCCTGAATTCCTTACACTCTCGGGGGGCCGGGCCACATCCAGGTCATGACTCCTGGATGCCCTTCTGCTGTTGTCTTTTTTTTTTTTTTTTTTTTTTTTTTTTTTTCCCACGCCGGGGATCGAACCTGGGCGATTCTGCGCTTCAGAACTGCGGTACGCGGTTTTACCAATGTGCTAACGGGGCACACATCATCTGTAGGGAATTTAATCCTTATGAAGTTCACTTTTTTGGTTCCTCCTTGCCCAGATCCAGCTTGAGCTCCTCTCTGCTGCCTCTGCCATCGCTTTAAGGGCTCTAGTCCTCTTCTTCCCAGAAATGGCGAGTTGTTTCATGAGATCATAAGCGGAGGTGCCCACAAACCCTCTTGCCCCGACCTCTATGGCGAAGATTTTGACCCGCAGACCTGCTTTCTTCAGGGTGCTGGCAAGACCGGCGTATTTTTCGGTCTTGTAGATATGTGCTTCTTCCATTCTGCTTTCGTATGGCACAGTGAGTTCTATCAGAATCACTTGTTTCGAGGAGTCAGAGTGGAGAGCGATGTCTGGTCTCATGCCTGTCTTGCTGATGACATCTGGGTAATTTCTCCACTCTGGGAGGTCTGCTGTACACTCCCAGTCGACTGCTCCATCCAGAAGACCCTTTGGCAATGTGCTGGTTGTCATAGCCCTTTCGGGCCAGACCTGTTTCCCTCCTGCTTTGTAGAACGTTGTCATAGCAATTGGTGCGTTTGGGGTCATGGTTTTTCCGCTAACCACATCTGTGATCACTTTCAGAACTTGGTTGTGCCTCCATGTATACCTTCCTTGGGCTAGCGCTACTTTGCAAGAGCTTAGGACATGTTCCACTGTTTGTTTCTTCTGACAGAGCGGACATGCTGGGTCGTCTGCTTTCCCCCATTTCACTAAGTTTGCATTCGAGGGGAGCAGGTCATATACAGATCTGAGGAGGAAGCTTATCCTTAGAGGAGCCATGTGCCACATATCGTTCCAGCTGAGACTTCTTTGGAGTGCACTGTCCCATGTTGTCCATTGCCCCTGTTGACCTTGCTGGACTGCCTTCTGCACTCTTTTGACATCTTCTTCTACCTTCAACTCCTGTATGATCATGTCTCTTTTTTCCTTCCCTTTGGCTTTGGACCACCACTGCATTTTTGTTGCTCCCAGTCCCTGTCTGTTGGTTTGCGTGTGTCCAATTATTTCTTTGATGCTGAGGTTTCTCTTGGCATTGTTTACAGCCTCTTGGACTTTCCACTTTCTGCCAGTTCTCAGCTTTGGATGAACTGCTCTCACGATATTGTCCTCCGATTCCTCCAGCATGCTCAACAGTCTTGCTTTTCCAACTTTGTATTCCTCCACTATGGATTTCAGAGGTAGCTTCAGCATTGCTTGACGACAGTAGAATGCAACATCAGTGAGACCAGGTGGGACACCGAGCCATTTTCTTGTGTATTTGTTGATTTTGGCTTCCATTGCTTCGACTGTGCTGGTGCAAATGTCATAGATTAGCAGTGGCCACAGCAGCTTTGGTATCAGCATGAACTGTAGACACCAGACTTTGTATTTGCCTGGCAGTCCGCAGTTATCTATTTTCTTCAGGCCTTCTTCTGCTGTTTGCTTGGTTTCACATCCCCTTTGTGTGTCTTTCAGGGAGTCATCATACCATCTTCCGAGACTTTTTACTGGCTCTTCTGTGACAGTGGGGATGGCTTGGTTGGCTACCATGAATTTGACTGAATCTGCCACTTTTCCTTTTCGCAGTGAGAGACTTCGGGATTTCTTAGGTTTGAACCTCATTCTTGAAGAGGCCACCAGCTCATCCAGCTGCTTTAAGATTTGGTGTGTCTCTTCCTCATCCGTGGACAAGACTGTTGTGTCATCCATGAAAGCTTTCAGAGGAGGCATCTGGTATCCATCTCCCAGATTCACTGGACCTGAACTCTTCATTGCAGCTTTCAAGATGACTTCCATTGCCAACACGAACAGTATGGGAGAGATTGCACAGCCCATTGCAATGCCCACCTCTAGGTCTATCCAGTCCGTGGTGTATTCTTTGGTAGAGAACCGCATTGAGAACCCTTGGAAATACTTCCTCAGCATTGTTCGGATGTTTTCTGGGATGTGATACATTTCAAGAGCCAGCTGGATCATATCGTGTGGAACTGATCCATATGCATTCGCCAGATCAAGCCAAACTACGTCAATGTCTCTCTTCTCTGTTCTTGCTTTTTGGATGGCATCCCAAATCAACGTGGCATGTTCCAAGCATCCAGGCATTCCTGGTATGCCTCCCTTTTGGACTGACATATCCAGATACTTGTTTTCAGTCAGGTATTTTGTCAATCTTGCTGCCATAACAGAGAAGAAGATTTTCCCCTCGACGTTCAGAAGTGATATTGGCCTGAACTGATTGATGCTGCTGGAGTTCTGCTCCTTCGGAATGTACACTCCTTCAGCTCTCATCCATTGGTCGCTGATCTTCTGGTTCCTCCATGCTGATCGAATCATCTTGTGGAGCCACTCGAGCACTTTTGGGCATTTCTTGTAGAGCAGGTATGGTATTCCGTTTGGTCCAGGTGCTGACTTGGCTCTGGCTTTCTTTACTACGTTCTTCACTTCATCCAGTGTTGGTGGTTTGTTATTGAATTTTCCTTCTGGCGCTGCAGGCCAAACCAGATTTTGGATTTCAAGTGGTGCCTCGCGCTGAGAATCGGAATATGTTTCCCTGAGATGCTGCTCTAGGGTTTCCTTGCCCACTGTGAGAGTCCCTGATTTGGGTTGTTCAAACAGCTTTCTTGCAAAGTCAAAGGGATCTTTGAAGAAACGATCTTGAGTCTTCTTCTTTTTGCTCTTTCTTCGCCTTGCTGATTCCACTTTGCTGAGAGCATTGTGTTTGGTCTTCAGATCTTTCCAGAGTTCCAGGAGCCCTTGCTTCTCGAATTCTGAGGCAGTTTTCATTCGCTTTTTAAGCTTCCTTTTCTCCCTCCGGATGCTCTCCATCTGTTGCTGTCTTCTGGATTTCTGGGGAGGCGTTTTTGTCTTTGGCTGCTTCACTCCATAAGTGTCCCTGCAGATAGAGTATATGATGTCTCCGTATGTGTCAAGTTTGTGTTCCAGCGTACTGTTCCCTATTAGCGCATTCAGCTTAAGGACAAGTTCCTCATCTAATTTCTCCCATTGTTCTTTTGCACCGGCAGGCGGCAAATTGAGTTTTCCACGTTTGGCGTTAAGAGCTTGTGCAAAATCCGCATCAGAACCGTCAGCGTGGATGTCCTTGGCACTATGGTTTAATTCCTGGCCTTGGTCATCCAACGTCTCACCTGCTATCGCAGTGCGCTGCTGCTGGTTCGTATGTGTCTTCAAACAGCCCATTTTTGTCCTGTGGATCTTCATGCCGCGTTTGGTGGTGAATCTCCTTCCACACGCACACGGAAATTCCAACTGGTCATTAATCATGGTCCGTTGTGCGTTTCCAGTCGTGATGGAGTCAGTGCCGATGGATTCATCATTCTCTCCCCCTTTCGGTGAATCCTGGGAGCATCTTTCATTTGGAAAACTCGTGGCATGTTATCAAAGGCAAGGTGGGAAGCCAACCCACAAAGCCCGCAGATCTAGTCTTTCCCAGTGTCCTTCGGTCTTTCCCGAATGTCCTCCGAACTATTCCCGGAAGTCAATGGACTGACCATGTGCAGGTAGAAAGAAACTCTAGGGAGAGCTAGACAACAGAAGGTCTTCAGAGAAGTAACCCCCTTTAGACAAGTGTTTCGGCCCTGAATTCCTTACACTCTCGGGGGGCCGGGCCACATCCAGGTCATGACTCCTGGATGCCCTTCTGCTGTTGTCTTTTTTTTTTTTTTTTTTTTTTTTTTTTTTTCCCACGCCGGGGATCGAACCTGGGCGATTCTGCGCTTCAGAACTGCGGTACGCGGTTTTACCAATGTGCTAACGGGGCACACATCATCTGTAGGGAATTTAATCCTTATGAAGTTCACTTTTTTGGTTCCTCCTTGCCCAGATCCAGCTTGAGCTCCTCTCTGCTGCCTCTGCCATCGCTTTAAGGGCTCTAGTCCTCTTCTTCCCAGAAATGGCGAGTTGTTTCATGAGATCATAAGCGGAGGTGCCCACAAACCCTCTTGCCCCGACCTCTATGGCGAAGATTTTGACCCGCAGACCTGCTTTCTTCAGGGTGCTGGCAAGACCGGCGTATTTTTCGGTCTTGTAGATATGTGCTTCTTCCATTCTGCTTTCGTATGGCACAGTGAGTTCTATCAGAATCACTTGTTTCGAGGAGTCAGAGTGGAGAGCGATGTCTGGTCTCATGCCTGTCTTGCTGATGACATCTGGGTAATTTCTCCACTCTGGGAGGTCTGCTGTACACTCCCAGTCGACTGCTCCATCCAGAAGACCCTTTGGCAATGTGCTGGTTGTCATAGCCCTTTCGGGCCAGACCTGTTTCCCTCCTGCTTTGTAGAACGTTGTCATAGCAATTGGTGCGTTTGGGGTCATGGTTTTTCCGCTAACCACATCTGTGATCACTTTCAGAACTTGGTTGTGCCTCCATGTATACCTTCCTTGGGCTAGCGCTACTTTGCAAGAGCTTAGGACATGTTCCACTGTTTGTTTCTTCTGACAGAGCGGACATGCTGGGTCGTCTGCTTTCCCCCATTTCACTAAGTTTGCATTCGAGGGGAGCAGGTCATATACAGATCTGAGGAGGAAGCTTATCCTTAGAGGAGCCATGTGCCACATATCGTTCCAGCTGAGACTTCTTTGGAGTGCACTGTCCCATGTTGTCCATTGCCCCTGTTGACCTTGCTGGACTGCCTTCTGCACTCTTTTGACATCTTCTTCTACCTTCAACTCCTGTATGATCATGTCTCTTTTTTCCTTCCCTTTGGCTTTGGACCACCACTGCATTTTTGTTGCTCCCAGTCCCTGTCTGTTGGTTTGCGTGTGTCCAATTATTTCTTTGATGCTGAGGTTTCTCTTGGCATTGTTTACAGCCTCTTGGACTTTCCACTTTCTGCCAGTTCTCAGCTTTGGATGAACTGCTCTCACGATATTGTCCTCCGATTCCTCCAGCATGCTCAACAGTCTTGCTTTTCCAACTTTGTATTCCTCCACTATGGATTTCAGAGGTAGCTTCAGCATTGCTTGACGACAGTAGAATGCAACATCAGTGAGACCAGGTGGGACACCGAGCCATTTTCTTGTGTATTTGTTGATTTTGGCTTCCATTGCTTCGACTGTGCTGGTGCAAATGTCATAGATTAGCAGTGGCCACAGCAGCTTTGGTATCAGCATGAACTGTAGACACCAGACTTTGTATTTGCCTGGCAGTCCGCAGTTATCTATTTTCTTCAGGCCTTCTTCTGCTGTTTGCTTGGTTTCACATCCCCTTTGTGTGTCTTTCAGGGAGTCATCATACCATCTTCCGAGACTTTTTACTGGCTCTTCTGTGACAGTGGGGATGGCTTGGTTGGCTACCATGAATTTGACTGAATCTGCCACTTTTCCTTTTCGCAGTGAGAGACTTCGGGATTTCTTAGGTTTGAACCTCATTCTTGAAGAGGCCACCAGCTCATCCAGCTGCTTTAAGATTTGGTGTGTCTCTTCCTCATCCGTGGACAAGACTGTTGTGTCATCCATGAAAGCTTTCAGAGGAGGCATCTGGTATCCATCTCCCAGATTCACTGGACCTGAACTCTTCATTGCAGCTTTCAAGATGACTTCCATTGCCAACACGAACAGTATGGGAGAGATTGCACAGCCCATTGCAATGCCCACCTCTAGGTCTATCCAGTCCGTGGTGTATTCTTTGGTAGAGAACCGCATTGAGAACCCTTGGAAATACTTCCTCAGCATTGTTCGGATGTTTTCTGGGATGTGATACATTTCAAGAGCCAGCTGGATCATATCGTGTGGAACTGATCCATATGCATTCGCCAGATCAAGCCAAACTACGTCAATGTCTCTCTTCTCTGTTCTTGCTTTTTGGATGGCATCCCAAATCAACGTGGCATGTTCCAAGCATCCAGGCATTCCTGGTATGCCTCCCTTTTGGACTGACATATCCAGATACTTGTTTTCAGTCAGGTATTTTGTCAATCTTGCTGCCATAACAGAGAAGAAGATTTTCCCCTCGACGTTCAGAAGTGATATTGGCCTGAACTGATTGATGCTGCTGGAGTTCTGCTCCTTCGGAATGTACACTCCTTCAGCTCTCATCCATTGGTCGCTGATCTTCTGGTTCCTCCATGCTGATCGAATCATCTTGTGGAGCCACTCGAGCACTTTTGGGCATTTCTTGTAGAGCAGGTATGGTATTCCGTTTGGTCCAGGTGCTGACTTGGCTCTGGCTTTCTTTACTACGTTCTTCACTTCATCCAGTGTTGGTGGTTTGTTATTGAATTTTCCTTCTGGCGCTGCAGGCCAAACCAGATTTTGGATTTCAAGTGGTGCCTCGCGCTGAGAATCGGAATATGTTTCCCTGAGATGCTGCTCTAGGGTTTCCTTGCCCACTGTGAGAGTCCCTGATTTGGGTTGTTCAAACAGCTTTCTTGCAAAGTCAAAGGGATCTTTGAAGAAACGATCTTGAGTCTTCTTCTTTTTGCTCTTTCTTCGCCTTGCTGATTCCACTTTGCTGAGAGCATTGTGTTTGGTCTTCAGATCTTTCCAGAGTTCCAGGAGCCCTTGCTTCTCGAATTCTGAGGCAGTTTTCATTCGCTTTTTAAGCTTCCTTTTCTCCCTCCGGATGCTCTCCATCTGTTGCTGTCTTCTGGATTTCTGGGGAGGCGTTTTTGTCTTTGGCTGCTTCACTCCATAAGTGTCCCTGCAGATAGAGTATATGATGTCTCCGTATGTGTCAAGTTTGTGTTCCAGCGTACTGTTCCCTATTAGCGCATTCAGCTTAAGGACAAGTTCCTCATCTAATTTCTCCCATTGTTCTTTTGCACCGGCAGGCGGCAAATTGAGTTTTCCACGTTTGGCGTTAAGAGCTTGTGCAAAATCCGCATCAGAACCGTCAGCGTGGATGTCCTTGGCACTATGGTTTAATTCCTGGCCTTGGTCATCCAACGTCTCACCTGCTATCGCAGTGCGCTGCTGCTGGTTCGTATGTGTCTTCAAACAGCCCATTTTTGTCCTGTGGATCTTCATGCCGCGTTTGGTGGTGAATCTCCTTCCACACGCACACGGAAATTCCAACTGGTCATTAATCATGGTCCGTTGTGCGTTTCCAGTCGTGATGGAGTCAGTGCCGATGGATTCATCATTCTCTCCCCCTTTCGGTGAATCCTGGGAGCATCTTTCATTTGGAAAACTCGTGGCATGTTATCAAAGGCAAGGTGGGAAGCCAACCCACAAAGCCCGCAGATCTAGTCTTTCCCAGTGTCCTTCGGTCTTTCCCGAATGTCCTCCGAACTATTCCCGGAAGTCAATGGACTGACCATGTGCAGGTAGAAAGAAACTCTAGGGAGAGCTAGACAACAGAAGGTCTTCAGAGAAGTAACCCCCTTTAGACAAGTGTTTCGGCCCTGAATTCCTTACACTCTCGGGGGGCCGGGCCACATCCAGGTCATGACTCCTGGATGCCCTTCTGCTGTTGTCTTTTTTTTTTTTTTTTTTTTTTTTTTTTTTTCCCACGCCGGGGATCGAACCTGGGCGATTCTGCGCTTCAGAACTGCGGTACGCGGTTTTACCAATGTGCTAACGGGGCACACATCATCTGTAGGGAATTTAATCCTTATGAAGTTCACTTTTTTGGTTCCTCCTTGCCCAGATCCAGCTTGAGCTCCTCTCTGCTGCCTCTGCCATCGCTTTAAGGGCTCTAGTCCTCTTCTTCCCAGAAATGGCGAGTTGTTTCATGAGATCATAAGCGGAGGTGCCCACAAACCCTCTTGCCCCGACCTCTATGGCGAAGATTTTGACCCGCAGACCTGCTTTCTTCAGGGTGCTGGCAAGACCGGCGTATTTTTCGGTCTTGTAGATATGTGCTTCTTCCATTCTGCTTTCGTATGGCACAGTGAGTTCTATCAGAATCACTTGTTTCGAGGAGTCAGAGTGGAGAGCGATGTCTGGTCTCATGCCTGTCTTGCTGATGACATCTGGGTAATTTCTCCACTCTGGGAGGTCTGCTGTACACTCCCAGTCGACTGCTCCATCCAGAAGACCCTTTGGCAATGTGCTGGTTGTCATAGCCCTTTCGGGCCAGACCTGTTTCCCTCCTGCTTTGTAGAACGTTGTCATAGCAATTGGTGCGTTTGGGGTCATGGTTTTTCCGCTAACCACATCTGTGATCACTTTCAGAACTTGGTTGTGCCTCCATGTATACCTTCCTTGGGCTAGCGCTACTTTGCAAGAGCTTAGGACATGTTCCACTGTTTGTTTCTTCTGACAGAGCGGACATGCTGGGTCGTCTGCTTTCCCCCATTTCACTAAGTTTGCATTCGAGGGGAGCAGGTCATATACAGATCTGAGGAGGAAGCTTATCCTTAGAGGAGCCATGTGCCACATATCGTTCCAGCTGAGACTTCTTTGGAGTGCACTGTCCCATGTTGTCCATTGCCCCTGTTGACCTTGCTGGACTGCCTTCTGCACTCTTTTGACATCTTCTTCTACCTTCAACTCCTGTATGATCATGTCTCTTTTTTCCTTCCCTTTGGCTTTGGACCACCACTGCATTTTTGTTGCTCCCAGTCCCTGTCTGTTGGTTTGCGTGTGTCCAATTATTTCTTTGATGCTGAGGTTTCTCTTGGCATTGTTTACAGCCTCTTGGACTTTCCACTTTCTGCCAGTTCTCAGCTTTGGATGAACTGCTCTCACGATATTGTCCTCCGATTCCTCCAGCATGCTCAACAGTCTTGCTTTTCCAACTTTGTATTCCTCCACTATGGATTTCAGAGGTAGCTTCAGCATTGCTTGACGACAGTAGAATGCAACATCAGTGAGACCAGGTGGGACACCGAGCCATTTTCTTGTGTATTTGTTGATTTTGGCTTCCATTGCTTCGACTGTGCTGGTGCAAATGTCATAGATTAGCAGTGGCCACAGCAGCTTTGGTATCAGCATGAACTGTAGACACCAGACTTTGTATTTGCCTGGCAGTCCGCAGTTATCTATTTTCTTCAGGCCTTCTTCTGCTGTTTGCTTGGTTTCACATCCCCTTTGTGTGTCTTTCAGGGAGTCATCATACCATCTTCCGAGACTTTTTACTGGCTCTTCTGTGACAGTGGGGATGGCTTGGTTGGCTACCATGAATTTGACTGAATCTGCCACTTTTCCTTTTCGCAGTGAGAGACTTCGGGATTTCTTAGGTTTGAACCTCATTCTTGAAGAGGCCACCAGCTCATCCAGCTGCTTTAAGATTTGGTGTGTCTCTTCCTCATCCGTGGACAAGACTGTTGTGTCATCCATGAAAGCTTTCAGAGGAGGCATCTGGTATCCATCTCCCAGATTCACTGGACCTGAACTCTTCATTGCAGCTTTCAAGATGACTTCCATTGCCAACACGAACAGTATGGGAGAGATTGCACAGCCCATTGCAATGCCCACCTCTAGGTCTATCCAGTCCGTGGTGTATTCTTTGGTAGAGAACCGCATTGAGAACCCTTGGAAATACTTCCTCAGCATTGTTCGGATGTTTTCTGGGATGTGATACATTTCAAGAGCCAGCTGGATCATATCGTGTGGAACTGATCCATATGCATTCGCCAGATCAAGCCAAACTACGTCAATGTCTCTCTTCTCTGTTCTTGCTTTTTGGATGGCATCCCAAATCAACGTGGCATGTTCCAAGCATCCAGGCATTCCTGGTATGCCTCCCTTTTGGACTGACATATCCAGATACTTGTTTTCAGTCAGGTATTTTGTCAATCTTGCTGCCATAACAGAGAAGAAGATTTTCCCCTCGACGTTCAGAAGTGATATTGGCCTGAACTGATTGATGCTGCTGGAGTTCTGCTCCTTCGGAATGTACACTCCTTCAGCTCTCATCCATTGGTCGCTGATCTTCTGGTTCCTCCATGCTGATCGAATCATCTTGTGGAGCCACTCGAGCACTTTTGGGCATTTCTTGTAGAGCAGGTATGGTATTCCGTTTGGTCCAGGTGCTGACTTGGCTCTGGCTTTCTTTACTACGTTCTTCACTTCATCCAGTGTTGGTGGTTTGTTATTGAATTTTCCTTCTGGCGCTGCAGGCCAAACCAGATTTTGGATTTCAAGTGGTGCCTCGCGCTGAGAATCGGAATATGTTTCCCTGAGATGCTGCTCTAGGGTTTCCTTGCCCACTGTGAGAGTCCCTGATTTGGGTTGTTCAAACAGCTTTCTTGCAAAGTCAAAGGGATCTTTGAAGAAACGATCTTGAGTCTTCTTCTTTTTGCTCTTTCTTCGCCTTGCTGATTCCACTTTTAGTACTAGGGGAAGTGAGATGGAAGGGGGCAGGCATGATAACACCAGGAGAGCATACAATACTACATTCTGGTCGAAACTCACATGAAAGAGGAGTAGGCATCATAACCAACAGGGACAAATCAAAACCAGTTAGGGGATACTGGCCTGTGTCCAACAGAATTTTGCTGGTTTGATTGGATGGCAAGCCATTTGATATCAACATCATCCAGGTGTATGCACCAACATCTGTAAGTACTCAGAACGAAATTGACATCTTCTACGAAGTATTAGAGATGGCCAAGGCCAAATGTAAATCACAAGTAGTTACAATAATAATAAGAGATTTTAATGTTAAAATAGGGGCGGATAGGGTGGAGGATATAGTTGGACCTCATGGCCTTGGTACACAAAATGTATGGGCACAGATGAATGAGTTCATAGTAGGAAACACTTGGTTTGAGTAGCCTAATAGAGGAAAATGGACATGGATGAGTCCAGGAGATAATGCCACAGATCAGATTGACTACATGCTGATCAATAAAAAGATTTAGAAATTCTTTACTGACAGCAAAAATACTACC
This sequence comes from Monoplex corrugatus, assembly GCA_030674185.1. Lineage (NCBI taxonomy): Eukaryota > Metazoa > Mollusca > Gastropoda > Littorinimorpha > Ranellidae > Monoplex > Monoplex corrugatus. The sequence continues at coordinate 37,569,574 of JAPXFY010000034.1, forward strand.
AGGCGCAGACTGCAACAATGACCACAATCATGTAGTGGGAAGATTTAGCCTGAAATTAAGGAAAAGGAAACAGACCAAAAGCAATATCAAACTAAATCTTGGACTCTTAAAGACAGATAAAATGATACTAAAAAAATAACGTACATGTTCAAAACAAATTCAGTGCTCTGGAAGACGTTGGTGACAGTGAGTAACAATGGACAAAGTTGAGAAATTCGATAAATGAAGATTATGAAGAAATCCCTGAAGTAGATAGAAAAGCAAAAAAGAACTGGATGACAAAAGAAATTCTAGGCTCGTTGGAGGAACAGAGGAAGGCAAAGAGAAAAGAGGAAATATAGCCTACATGTACAGGAAGATAAATAAAGAAATCAGGAATAGGTGCAATGAAGCTAAGGAAGCTTGGCTGAAAACAAACTGCAAAGAAACATAAGACTGACACAAAATGGACCTTCAGGGTATGTACAGAAGAATTGAAGAAATTGTCCACAGGAAAAAAATACATGCACATCAACTGGCTACTTAAAATCGAAAGATGGTATGCTTATCATGGAAAAAGACAAAATATTAGATAGATGGGGACAGAAACGAAGAACACATTATAAGGAAGAACGTTGAAGGGCCACCCGTAATGAAAGATGAAGTTAGAGTAGCACTGAAAAAGATGAAACAAGGAAAATCCAAAGGACCAGACAATACTACTACAAAGATGATTGAAGCTATGGAGGAACTTGGTATTGAAAAATGACAGTCCTCCTTAATGGGATTCATGACACTGGAAAAATCCTGAAAGATATGTCAAAATCAATTTTCATTGCACTTCCAAAGAAGAAAGGGCTATAAAATGCGAACCCCATCGCACAATCAGCCTGATGAATCATGTAACAATGATCTTATTAAGAATAATCATGATGAGGACAAGGAATAGAATCAGAGAAATAGAAATAGCAGAAGAACAGTGTGGATTTGTCGAATGGAAAGGAACTATTAATGCCATATACATTCTAAGAACTATCATAGAGAGGTCAGTCGAGATGAATAAGGAGTTACATTTAGCACTAGAAAGACCCAATATTGATGGAAAAAAACTACGAATACTCAGAAATATGTTTTGGGAACAAACAGCTGCAATAAGAATAGAAAATGATATGAGATGTTTCGAAAATATCAAAACGAGGAGTCAGACAAGGTTGTGTTTTGTCACCAGATCTATTTTCACTATACAGCGAAAACATCATGAGAAACCTAGAAGAAGACCCTGGATTTAAAGGTTGGAGGAAAAATTATATACAATATTCGATACGCAGATCACACCGTGCTAATTGCAGAAAATAAAAGGGACCTACAAAACCTTGTGAATATACTAGAAATAGAAAGAAAAAGTAAAGGGTTGAAACTAAACAGCGAGAAGACTGAAGTCATGGTAACCAGTAAAAAACATAAAATCCCCTCAGGCAAAATACTAGCAAAAGACACAACCTTCAGACAGGTTGATAAGTTTAAATGTCTGAGAAAGATCATTTCATCAGGCGGCAGATGCACATCAGAAATAGCCAGCAGAATCGGCTAATTCAAAGCAGCATTTAAGAAGATGAAAAGCATTCTTATCAAGAAATGCCTATCAATTAACATCAGGTAGAGAGTATTTGAAAGTTATATAGAACCGATAATGTTATACGGTTGTGAGGCATGGACAGTCAGCAAGCACATTCAGAACAAGATTGAGGCAGCTGAGATGTGCTTTCTAAGAATGATGGACAGCAAAGAAAACAAACGAGACAGTCTTAATGGAGGCAGACACAGGAAGATCATTTATAAGAAAGATTAGGAAAAGACGGGCAACATTTATAGGCCGTTTTATGAGGAAAGGGGAATTGGAGCACCTGGTCACAACAGGAAAGCTGGAGGGAAAGAAAGCACCACGAAGACCCAGGGAAAAAAATATTGGACGGACATGCAAAGTGGCTGAAGAAAGAGAGGGTGGAAGATGTGCTTGTGGCAGCAAGGGATAGATACATATGGAGGGCCATGATCGCCAACGCCATGTTGCAAGGCACATGATGATAATGATGATTTACGAATTTGTATTTTTTTAAAATCATGTCAGTGTTCCATACGCTTCACGTCATCTCAGTGTTCCATACTGTTCACGTCATCTGAGTGTTCCATACCTGTCATGTATCTCAGTGTTCCACACGTTTCACGTCATGTCAGTGTTCCATTCCTTTCACGTCAGCTCAGTGTTCCATACCTGTCATGTATCTCAGTGTTCCACACCACACGTTTCACGTCATGTCAGTGTTCCATTCCTTTCACGTCATCTCAGTGTTCCATACCTTTCATGTATCTCAGTATTCCACACCACACGTTTCACGTCATGTCAGTGTTCCATTCCTTTCACGTCATCTCAGTGTTCCATACGTTCAGATATCTCAGTGTTCCATACCTCTGAAGTCATTTCAGTGTTACATACCTTTGACGTCATCTGTTTGTTCCATACTTTTCACATATCTCAGTGTTCTATACCTTTCACGTCATCTCAGTGTTCCATACCTTTCACGTCATTTCAGTGTTCTATACATTTCACGTCATCTCAGTGTTCCATACCTTTTATGTATATCAGTAGTCCATACCTTTCACGTCATTTCAGTGTTCTATACCTTTCACGTCATTTCAGTGTTCTATACCTTTCATGTATCTCAGTATTCCATACCTTTCACGTCATTTCAGTGTTCTATATCTTTCACGTCATTTCAGTTTACTGTATTTTTCAAATCATTTCAGGGTTCGTTGTCCTTAAAGTAATTTCTCACCAGTGCATAGGGTTTTGCGCAGGATCAAGGAGTTTGCCAGATAATGAATAACAGGAGATTTGGGTGGAGTGCATAAGGAAATGCCCAAGTGCCATGAACCCCTCTTGAATAAAGCTCCAAATCTCCCAACTCACGTCATTACAGGATTCCTTACTGTTCCAATCATTTCTGTGTCTGCTTCTGTCTTCTGCTTCATGTCTATTTGTCCTGTAGTGACTTAATTTCTACATGACTGTTGCCAGGTTGTGACTGTGTTCCTTCTGTTTGTCTGTGTTATATGTTGTTCTTACTTTGTTCTGGTTTATCTGAGATAGAGAGAGAGAGAGAGAGAGAAGAGAGAGATAGAGAGAGAGATAGAGAGAGAGAGAGAGACAGACAGACAGACAGACAGACAGATATACATGCAGACAGGCAGACAGGCAGACAGAGACACACACAGAAACAGAGAGACAAAGAGAAACAAATAGACAAACAAGCACACAGATAAACATCAAAAA
>JAPXFY010000034.1:37572983-37575483 GCA_030674185.1 Monoplex corrugatus
GGCCTAAAGGTGCAATTTGTGAATTAAGGTCAAATAATACAACACAGAGTTCTAGTTATACAGTGGCAATATCACTGAATAACACGCACTCGTTCTTTCCCACAGGACAACAGTTTCTGACCACATGTCAGGATAATCACGTGACACATACATTCCTGTCATGTGGTTCACATCTGTATAATGTGTGTGGTCAAAGACACACACCTTGTAGTTACGTCAGTCACTCATCATACAGACATGGTGGGTTGGATTCAACAGATCACAGTGACACTGCTGTCCCCTTGTTTACCTGTGGTGATGACGTCACCACGCTGCCATACACCCTGGTATGTGACTTCAGACCTGACTGTCTCGATAAGAGTGATGAGTCTTTCTGTCAACATCCTCCTTGTGTCAACAAGTTTACCTGTAGTAATGGTCAGTGTGTGTCTTATGACAACATGTGTGACCGAGTGTCCCATTGTCTGGACGAATCAGATGAATTTTGTGACAGATTCAAAGGCTCTGATGGAATCAGCAAACTGTCTCCATACTTGCCTTCTCCTGCTCTCATCAGTTTCAATGGCATCAACGCTTTTACTGTAACACCAATGATGTCGAATGAATCCTGTCCCGACAGCCACTATTGTTGTCCTGGTAAGTTCAATGACTGCCTGCCTGTCTACACACGATGCAATGGAATGTACGACTGTATCGACCATAAGGACGAAGAAGGATGTAATCAACTGAACTGTCCAGGCTTCTTTCGATGTAGAACTTCAAAAATATGTCTACATTTTGACCATCTGTGTGATGGCTGGCCTCACTGCCCCCTTCACGATGATGAACTGCTGTGTGATGTGACCTGTCCTGTGGGTTGTTGGTGTCATGGTCACACATTTCTGTGCCATCAGCCTTTCTCTGCATCACTCTACCCTCAGTTTCGTTACCTGGATGTCACAGGCTCTGGTATGAATCTGTCTGATCTGTCTGATGTGAATCAACCACCATATCTTATTCATCTGATTCTGGCCCATTGTTCTGTAGCTTATCTGACCAGCATAACTCTGTCCAATCTGAGGTTCCTTGATCTTACTGGCAACAAACTACATGATGTCAATATGACTCATTTTGTTGATTTAACAAACCTACAAACACTGTCTCTGTCCAACAATCCTCTCACCTCTCTCTACACTGACCCCTCATCAGTCACCACACAAAGTGCTCTGACAGAGATTGATCTGTCCTACACCACACTGACAGTGTTGGACACCAAGGTCCTGTCTCACTTCTTGCGTCTACAGAAACTTAATTTAACTTTTACCACCATTGATACTATCAGCTGCAGTGGTTTCCAGTTCACACCTAAGTTGACTGAACTCTATATGTATGACAGTCCTGTTAAAACATTTCCTGTGAATGTATTCAGAAACCTTTCCCATCTAAATATCATAACAACAGAAAACTATAGACTGTGTTGTAACGAAATACTACCTTTTGATTTTGATGAAAACCTTTGCTATGCTCCAAAAGACGAAATTTCATCGTGTGAAGATTTACTTAATTCAGCAATGTACCGAGGTTTTCTCTGGCTGATCAGCTGTCTGTCAGTGACTGGTAACATCTTCTTTTTTGTTGTACGTTTGTGTGTACAGAAAAAGTCTTCTTCAAATGGCTTCAGTGTGTTTGTCACCAACTTGACCATGGCTGACTTTCTGATGGGTGTCTACATTGCTATTATTGGTGTGGCTGATGAACTGTTCCGTGGTAGATATTTTTATTATGATGAGACATGGAAAAGCAGTGTGGCCTGTAAAGTGGCTGGTTTTCTGTCTCTGCTGTCCAGTGAAGTATCAGCTCTGACCATCTGGCTCATAACACTGGATCGTTTCCTTGTCCTTCATTTTCCATTCAGCACCTTGCGATTTGATAAAACATCAGCAGCAGTGGCTTGTCTGCTGACTTGGTTGGTTGGTTGGATGATTGGGCTTGTGCCTTTACTTCCAGTGACATCACACTGGGAGTTCTACAGTCAGACAGGTATCTGCATTCCATTACCAGTTACGAGGCAAGAGTTTAAAGGACGACTTTTTTCTTTCAGTATTTTAATCGTCTTTAATTTTGTTCTGTTTCTACTCATCTCAGTTGGACAAGCTTTTATCTACTGGTCAATACAGAAGAATGCACTGAGAACTAACACGACCAAGGCATCACGAGACATGACCATAGCTCGGCGGCTGATCACTGTGGCTGTTACAGATTTCATGTGCTGGTTTCCCATTGGACTGTGCGGAGTTTTGGCAATGGCTGGTATTCCCATACCTGGAGAAGTAAACGTGGCCTTGGCTATCTTTGTGCTGCCCTTAAACTCTGCTGTCAATCCTTTCATGTATACCTACAACACATTGGCAGAAAAACGAAGGAAATCAAAAGAATCCAAACTGTCAAAATGGCTGGAATCCCACACTGACCTCTTCGACAGACATAGGTAATGCTATGGACCTTGTCATTTGTTTTATAA
>JAPXFY010000034.1:37577983-37605016 GCA_030674185.1 Monoplex corrugatus
TGGAGGTGGGTACGGTATTTTTCATTGATGTGTTCTCTTGTGCATATTAAAATGTTGATGTTTTCATATTTCTTAGCATCTGTATATTAAATTTTCTAAAGATAGTAAGCAGATCACCCTGGGGAATGGATACAAACATACTACTTCATCTATCAACAGCACTTGTAAGATCCAAATTATCCTAAGCGCAAGAAGTGTTCTCCAGTACACCCAATTATTTACTAAAGAAGATTCAAAGTTTAGACTGCAAAAGTCTGAAAATTGCACTAGGTGTACCAGCCCATGCTTCAAATCTGGAAACGTACAAATTGCTGGAATTCTGCCTCTGAACAACTATCATGAGCTAGCGACAGCAAAGTTTGCCGTTAGAACTACACAAACGGACAGTTTTGTGAGCAAGGAAATTAAAATGAGGTCTAATGTTGACTTTCCAAAACGAGCAAACAACATTTCATCACAAATGACTGTTGCAACTTATGTATCTGACTTGGTCAAACATTCTAACATAAATCTGGATGAAATAGCTGAAACACCATCCACAACACCTATCTCTACATGGGAAATGCTTAAAGCTACTTTTGATATTAAGGCTGTTCTTGCTTTTGTTAAAATGTAATCAAAATGGACATTCCACTTTAATTTCGATGTTATAAAGACTCCCAGAAATTTTACAACCTGTTTGTAATGTATCACTTCACCATGCAGTCTGAAAGTAGGCAATTTACTCAAAGTACCACCAGGATTAAATAGCACCATGTTAGTTTTTTCCGTTGACAACGACAGACCATTTTCTAACATGTAGTTTCCAAGACTATCAAGATCAGATTGATACAACTTCCTGATGTAATTCAGCGCTCTCTGGGGAGTTGTCTTTTTTAAAGTAATATTCATCCAAACAACACGATTAGAGAATGCTTTAGGAAGATCCTGTATAAGGATATTAAATAAAATAGGTGCTATCACGTAACATTGAGGAATTCCCATCTCAAGATGTCGTGAAGTAGAATAACTTGTTCCCACTCTTGCCTTAATGATTCTATTGGCTAAATAGGACTTAATATAATGATACATACTACCAGATAGACCAATAGATTTCAGCTTATACAATAAACGTGTATGCCAAACTTGATCATAAGCTTTTTTTCACATCAAAAAAGTTGCCAAAACACTTTTTCTACGGGCAAACTGTTGTTTTATCTGAGCTGTAAGTTTAACCAGATGCTTAACTATGGAACTCCCTTTTCTGAAACCTGACTGGTTTACCGGAATAACGTTATTTTTATCACAGTAATGTATAAGTCTGTTTAAGGCCAATCTTTCCATTAGTGTGCTCGTATGGGACGTCAGGTCGGATAGATGTATCCGCTACTGGTAACCTGGAACCCGGTACTACCTGTCACCGGGTCGAATTGCTGGCGACTAAACCAGCACACCCACCAGTCCTCTCAGGAGGATGGTGGCTAGAAACCCTGGTGGAAATAAATTAGATCCATCAAAGGGCGCCAGCTCTGGAGAGCTACCCGCGGCCATCTAGCTAAGGGAGTAAACCCTGACAGTAAATCCGGTGTGGGGCCCCTAAGGCGGTTGGATGGCAAACTTTGTCACTTTCCGGCAGCTCCTGCGGCTGCGTTGGCACCAAAACGTAACAGCCCGGCTGTTCCTTTGGATCTGTCAGCGAGGTGGAGAGGGGGGACAAGTTGCATGGGCAATAGCCTGTCTTCCATATTACACTGCCCAGGCTTACATCCGTCCATTCATCCACAAACACTCTGCACCTACGACCTGGAGAGGACACTCCAGCCTCACTACTAACACTAGTGTCGGCACAACACGGGAAGCAACAGATACCGGCGATAAGTCATTGCTCAACTGGCGTAGAGCTGACGCCAGGGGTTGCTTTTGACGGTGGGAGAGACCTTCGTGTCTTACTGGACAACTACCGCCCGCCTAAGCTGGGCAGCCCCCAGCCAGTTAGGTGCTGTCCCGCCACGACCTGCCTTCTTCATTGGGTGCATGAAGATTAGGAAAAATCTGACAAGCAGGTCGTTAATTACTGCACCAAACAAAAAGAAAAATTCAAATTCAAATTCAAATTCAAGAAACGGATCAGGAAAAGGATCAGAGTGAAACTGGGCTGTTGGAATGTCCGAACAATGATGCCTGGGCTCTCCCAAGATCTGTAAGACATCAGCGACGCCAGAAAAACCGCCGTCATAAACAGCGAACTAAAGAGCTCAATGTGGACATTGCCACTCTGCAAGAAACACGGCTGGCTGACTCAGGAACACTAAAGGAAAGGGACTACACCTTCTTCTGGCAAGGAAAGAGTTCTGATGCCCCAAGAGAGCACGGAGTAGGCTTTGCAGTAAGGAACAGCCTGCTGAACATGATTGAACCAGGCAGCGGCGGTTCAGAACGACTCTTGACTCTCCGCCTCAACACCACCGAAGGCTATGTCACTCTCATCAGCGTTTATGCCCCAACTCTGTCCGCCTCTCCAGACACCAAGGATGAGTTTACGATAATCTTGCATCAACCATAAGGAACATCCACAGGACAGAACAACTTGTTCTCCTGGGCGACTTCAACGCCAGAGTGGGTGCAGACAATGACTCATGGCCCTTCTGCCTCGGTTCCTTTGGAGTGGGGAAAATGAATGAGAATGGACAGCGACTGCTTGAGTTTTGCACATGCCATGAACTGTGCATCGCCAACTCCTTCTTCAAGACGAAGCCTCAGCACAAAGTCTCCTGGAGGCATCCCCGCTCAAAACATTGGCACCAACTGGATTTGATCCTAGTAAGACGTGCCGCTATCAAAAACGTTCTCCACACTCGCTCTTATCACAGCGCAGACTGCGACACAGACCACTCTCTGGTATGTTGCAAGATCAGGCTACAACCAAAGAAGTTCCACTGCTCAAAGAAACAAGGGAACCCTCCATTGACGTCAGCAAGATGTCTCAGCCAGATCTTGTAGAACAGTTCGCAGAGGCCTTTCAGAGAGAATACGATGCATTGCAGCCCAGAGACTCTGCCACTGAGAGATGGGAAACGCTACGAGACACCATGCACCGCATTGCTATGGCCACCTTTGGGAAGAAAACTGTGAAGTCCCACGACTGGTTTGAGGCCAAATCATCAGAGATGACTCCCACTGTTGAGGCCAAGCGTGCCGCACTCACCAAGTATAAGCGGTCACCCAGTGAGAAGAACCTGCAAATCCTCAGGCTGCCAGAAGTAAGGTTCAGCTTAACGCCAGGCGCTGCGCAAACGAGTACTGGACAGAGCTCAGCGAAGAGATACAGAGTGCTGCTGAAAGAGGCAACATCCGAGGAATGTATGATGGCATCAAGAAGGCACTGGGACCAACACAGAGCAAGATCGCCCCCCTCAAATCCTCCACTGGGGAAGTAATCAGCAATCCTAGCCAACAGATGGAAAGATGGGCGGAACACTATTCTGACCTATACTCCACACAGAACATGGTGCCCCCCTTAGCCCTCGATGCCATCAAGTGCATGCCGGTAATGGAAGAACTTGACGCAGAGCCAACTGCAGGACAAACTCAGCAAGGCCATTGATAGCCTGGCATCAGGGAAACACCTGGCAACGACGGAATTCCCCCAGACCTCATCAAGCACTGCAAGACTTCTCTTCTGCACCCTTTGCACGCAGTTCTCTGTCAGTGTTGTAATGAGGGAGCTGTACCACAGGACATGAGGGACGTCAAGATCGTAACCCTGTACAAAAACAAGTGCGAAAGGAGCGACTGCAACAACTACAGAGGTATCTCGCTCCTCAACATTGTTGGCAAAGTCCTCCTAATCCGCCTGCAGAAACTGGCTGAACACGTCTACCCGGAATCACAGTGTGGTTTTTCGAGCAAAGAGATCCATGGTAGACATGGTCTTCTCCCTTCGCCAAATCCAGGAGAAGTGCAGAGAGCAGCGGATGCCCCTGTATGTGGCATTCATTGACCTCACCAAGGCTTTGACCTAGTCAGCAGAGATGGCCTTTTCAGGGCTCTCCGAAAAATCGGCTGCCCCCCCAAACTGCACAGCTTAATTGAGTCCTTCCACTCAAACATGAAAGGGATGGTGCAGTTCAACGGAAACCTCTCCAAGCCCTTCGACATACGCAGCGGTGTGAAACAAGGCTGCGTCCTGGCCCCAACCCTCTTTGGAATCTTCTTCGCTCTCCTCCTGAGGCATGCGTTCAGCACAGCGCAAGAAGGGATCCACCTGCGGACCAGATCAGATGACAGGCTCTTCAACCTCGCCCGCCTCAGAGCAAAGACAAGGTCCGTGAAGCCCTCATCAGAGACATGCTATTTGCCGACGATGCCGCAGTTGTGACCCATACTCAGCGAGACTTGCAGTCACTAATGGACCGCTTCTCCCAGGCCTGCAAAGATTTTGGTCTGACCATCAGTCTTAAGAAGACAAACGTCCTGGGCCAAGACATGCCATCTCCACCAGCCATCACCATTGATGACTACGAGCTTGAAGCCATCCATCAATTCACATATCTTGGGTCCACCATCACTGATAACTTCTCCCTTGACACAGAGGTCGACAAGAGGATCAGGAAGGCAGCCACAACACTAACCCGCCTCACACAAAGGGTGTGGACAAATCCCAAGCTGACCACAAAGACAAAGATGGCTGTATACAACGCCTGTGTCCTCAGCACCTTGCTGTATGGCAGCGAGGCGTGGACCACACATGCTCATCAGGAGAAAAGGTTCAATACCTTCCACCTGAGAAGCCTACGGCGCATACTTGGCATTTCCTGGCAAGACAAGGTGACCAACACCGAAGTCCTAACATGCGCTGGCCTCCCAACCATGCATACCATGCTGAGACAGCGTCGGCTGCGCTGGTTGGGCACGTTCGCCGCATGGAAGATGGTCGCATCCCAAAGACATCCTTTATGGTGAGCTTGCCACAGGGCAGAGAAACATTGGCCGCCCACAGCTGATATACAAAGACGTTTGCAAGCGTGACATGAAGGTGCTTGAGATCAACACTGAGTCCTGGGAGGACCTCGCAGACGACCGCAACAGCTGGAGAACTACTCTCAAGAAACAGCTGCGGATTGGTGAGGACAAACTGTCAGCTGCTGCAGCAGAAAAGTGAGTTCGCAGAAAAGGGATGACAGCCAACAGACCAGCATCAGCATACACATGTGACCGCTGTGACAGAGACTGCCTCTCTCGCATTGGTCTGTACAGTCAAAGGCGACGCTGCTTGGACCAAGCAGACAGCCCATCTAGACATTAGAACAGATGTACTTTGTCCATGGTCAGTCATGACCGAAGGAAGCCTACTGATGGGATGTCAAAGCAATAGGTCTGTAACTGTTTTTGTTGTTTTTAGGCTTTCCATCTTTTAATATGGGTATAACAATAGATTTTTGCCATGCCTGTGGTACAGTTCCGCTCACCCAGTATTTCTGAAAAATTTTGTGTAAGAAAATAATAAAGTTTCCTGGAAGATGCTTAATCATTTCAGTTGAAACAGCATCGACACCTACCGAACTCCTTTTGTTGTTTAGAGACAAGATAGTGGTTTTTAGCTCTTCTAAGATGATTGGAGAATTAAACCAGCGGTCATTTTTGAGGTATTGGATCAGTGAAGATAGGGTCGTTAGCTGTCATTCTCTGTAGTGTCTGCAGGTAGGAGACAAACCGTCTAGTTTATTATTTTCAGCAAAGAGTTCTACAAAAGTTTCAGCTTTGTCCATGTCGGAAGGAAATTTGTGAGATGTATCAATCATTATTGGACACCTAGGTAAGTTGTCTCCATTTTTCATTTGATTCATTTTTGTCCAAACTTTATGGAAATCATTATAATCTGAAATTTCTTTGGTGCAGTATGATGCCCAATAATCTTTCTTTGCTTCAGCGATGATTTATTACACTGGGTGTCAGCTTTTTGCATTTCCATGTGATCTTCAGGTTTTCTGCTTTGGATGTAGATTTTGAATTTCTCTTTTTTATACTGAACTGATTTTTCACATGCCTCTGTCCACCAGACATTACCCAAACGATTATTGGACTTAAAAGTTTTGAGTTTCGCGATGGAGAAGTCTGCAGCAACTAGAATTGACTCCTGGAACTTAGAAAACATAGCGTCTACATTTTCACTTTCATAAAGCTTATATTCTTATTTAGCAAGAGTAGTCTGAAACAAGAACCAATTAGCGCGCGTGTAATTATATTTTGGTATAATGTCAGGAGTGCTGTCTTTCATCCTGTTGTTGTCATTAGTTATTGTTATGATGATAGGTAAGTGATCACTCCAAAGTATCTCTGTGAGTGTCCCAGGTACAGCATGGTACTAATTTTGGTGATATTAGGGACAGATCGATGGCTGTTGCCCGGTGTTTGGAAACATCAGGAATTTTAGTGACACTCCCATCACTCAAAAGGTAAAGCACACTGTCAACTATGTTTTCTACCAATCGATTGCTTCTAACAGTACAACAGTCTTTTTCCCAAAACGGGGAGTGGGAATTAAAGTCTCCACCTATTAGCCATCTACCATGCTCCAGATCCGGAATCGTACGCAGCCAGTCTGTGTTGTGGTTATTTGGACCTGTTGGTAGGTAGATTGACAAAACGTTCAGGATCAAAGAATTACTGAATTGTACTGTGGCGACACAAGCGTATAAGTCTTCAGTTGATGTTAAAACTCGGGAAGTAAATATGTGATACTGTAACTCTTTGAGTATATATATTGCAGTGGCTACCTTCTTCCTGGGATTTCCCAAGGCATATATTGGAGGATAATAATAATTTTGGAAATTAGGAAGTTTGGTTGGGATAACATTAAGCGACTGCAAAATCAAGACTTCACACTGATTTGATGCGAGAAAAAGTTTCAGGTATGAAGAATTGGTGGAAATCGATCTACAATTCCACTGTAAACATTTGATTTGTGATTGTTGGCGCAGTTTCATTGTTGGGTAATGTCTTATGTTAAATTAATTGTTATTTGTTTGATAATCACGAAGACTTTGGTTTTCTATGTACGAGAAAAATGGCCATAAATTACTTAGACTACTATTGAAAGGTGGGAAAAAATGTAGTTAAACTATGGGAAAAAGTCCTAATAGAGATAAGAGGTGATTAAGAACAGAAACATATTACAAATAAATGAAACAATGGTGTACATGCCATCAAATGTACGGAGATTAAAGTCTGACTGAGACCTAATAGTCTGACGAATTGTCAGAGATGATGTGGAAAAAGTCCTGTGACAGGAAACGTTGATAACTGTAGATCTACTAAAACATATCATATGGCAGCCACCACGGTTCGCAGTTATCAAAATGGTGGAACCGTCCTAGGTTCTCCGCTATCACGCTGCTTCCTCTGGCGGTGGGGGTGAATATTGTCTTGTAGAAACTGTTGGTTAGCACGAAGATTTTCATGGGAGAGAAACGATCTGTTTTTATGTCAACAAGCTCAGCAGACAAGAAAGCGTTGAACAAATTCCGCTGAACCTCCAGACGTGCATGCTGGACAGGGGCGATCTTGCTGATGACTAACTTTGATGTTGGGTATGTTTGTGCTACATGTTTGATGCAAGAAGCAAAATGTTGAGTAGTTGCTGCGATATTTTTGTTATTTAGTTCGTGGACACCACAATGGAAAACGATACAGTCAGCAGGATTGTCAAATTTAGATAGCATCTTGTCTAAAGAGCCTTTTATGTCATGAATGTTAGTCACAGCACAAGAGTCTCCTTCAAAACCGCAACATCGTCCCAGTCTTCTTGAGTTGACACCTGTCAACACCGAATCGTGGATAGTCAGAATGTACGGAAGGTCGTGGTTCTTTTTACGTTGTTCTGGTATCTTCTTAGTGTGTGACGTTGAATGTTTGAGCTGTGAGGTGTCGTCTTTAGTGTTTTTGATGTCATGATGTTGTTCTTTCCCGATCTTTGGTTTTATTATCCGTCACTATTTTCGTTCGCTTTGTGTTATTGCTGCTACATTTTGTTTCGTCTGATTTGGGGGGCTGTTGGTCGTCCTGCCTGCGTGTTTGTTTTTGTTTAAGAACGTCTGCATAGTGAGATTTGTGTCACGGAGTTCTTTCTGTGTCTGACTGTTACTGGTGATCTTGATGGTGGTGGTTGCTGTCGGCCGGGCCTCTATCTGCGCAAGCACAGACCTTTCTAAGGAATTAACTTGTATGATGTTTTTGAGTTCAGCAATCGTACTCACAAGTTCCGCAGAGCTGAGTACAGGTGTGGTGTGTGTTGTACCACTCTGCGTACCAGTGAGAACCGCGGTCGAAGCACCATTTGTAAGGACAGTCTCAGCCTTTTCGGTCTCATCTCCCTCGTCACTGACGTATCTTCTTGCTTCTGCTGAGCAAGGCGGCCTTGTCTTGTCCTGGTCATTTTGGACTAATCCACAATGTCTCTGACTGCTCTATGTGTGTGTGTGTGTGTGTGTGTGTGTGTGTGTGTGTGTGTGTGTGTGTGTGTGTGTGTGTGTGCATGCACGCGCACCTACGTACTTGTTTGCATGTCTTCAAGTATGTTTGCGTGCGTACGTGCGCCTACATACACTTTATGCATCCCTGCACATATCAACTCGTGTGCATGCATGACTTTGTCTTCTTCTTTCCCTCAAAGCATGATTTTAACGGGCATGACATCGTGGTCAGAGCTAAGGACCAAGGCCACACTATCATGATCCAGCCAACCCAGGACACCTGTTGGAGGAGACCTATTCCACTGCCAATGCTTTCCACCCATGTCTGGGCTCTGGAGCAGTTTTGAGCTGGGTGTTTTTGCAGAGAGGTGCTGGTTCTGTCTTGAAGAGGAATCCTTGAAGAGCTGATACCTGAAATTAGATATGTGACAAGATGGATAGGCCCTTCTCAACAATCTTTTATTTCAAGCATGACGTTTTTGTTTTCCCCCATCAGAAAATTTGAATTTTGTACTCTTTCAGGTCATTGTGACTTTGAATACGCATTAGATGAGAAAAAAAAATCTTGGACAAGTCGCCGTCGTGTAGTGGTGAGAGCAACGGACTGCTGACTGGAAGGTTGTGGGTTTGAATCCCCATCAATCCCTTCAAAACTCGTTGTGGGATTTATCAGATTTAACCAGCTCTTACCCAGAGTTGGGCGTGCTATGGGCTCATTGGGAAGACTGGGACCACACAGTTGAGTTTCATCCACTTCACAGATGCATCATTGAAGGTTTTGCTCAAATCTTCTGACCAACACCGCAGGTGTCTGCATCTTTCAGGCCTAGTTGTTGCCAGGAAATATTATGGTGGTAAGTACAGCCCTGTCACGCATTCTCAATCCTAGATGGAACTCCATAGCATCATGACTATCATCCTCATCGACATCATCATCATCACATTGTAAAAACTGTGCCAGGTTCTGTTGCCATTAAGTTGGTGTAGAAAATGGGACCAAAAGAAAAAAAAAGTGAGCACAAACATAACCACCCAGATTGCAATGACCCTAAAGAAATATTATAAAAAAGGTAAAAAACATCTTGTGATGACGTGAACCCAACGTTAGACTGTCACAATGGTGAAAACAAAATGTGGATATTGTCAGATGTTGCTGATAAAACTCTGTTCACTCCCCTTCCATGAAAAGTTCTGATTTTTGGCACTGTTTTTATAGTCCCTGTGACTTTGACTTACATGCACACAAACACACAGACACACACGCACACACAACCACACACACACACACACACACACACACACACACACACGCACACGCACATACACACACGCACACACACACACACACATACACATACACATACACACAAACACACACACACACAGACACACAGACACACACACACATACACACAAACACAAACACACACATACACACACACACAGACTGCAGACACAGAGTCACACACACACACACACACACACACACACACTCATACGCACTAACACACACAGACACACACGCAGACAGACACACCCAGAGACAGACACACACACATGTAGTATAGCAAGGAATTCTTCATCCCCCAAAGGATTAGGATTGCTCTTGGTCAGTAGGTCACTAGGCCATGTCATGAGGTCAGGTTACTAGGTCACTAGGTCATGTCATTAGGTCAGGTTATTGGTCACTAGGTATGAGTTCAGAATGAATATACGAGGTCACTAGGTCATGGAGTATATAAGCGAGGTGATTCGCTGTTTCAGGAACTGTGATTTTTACGAAATCTGGAAAACTCATTGTCCTTTGACAGTTGTGCTGAGTGCTGAGGGGTAGGCCAGTTAAACCACGCCAAGACAGTACATGCAGCAAAATGGTACCGTATCTGTGTTGCGCGGAAGAGTTTTACAACCTTTCCTCCACACGAACACTGCTACCCACCTACCTCCATCCGTGCATCTTCTGCAATGGCTCTAGAGATAAAATCTGGCCCCCCTCATCTTTTTTACCTATCACCACACTATACCACCCGCACGTACGACGAACATACTGTAATTTACTTTTACCAGGAAGAGAGAGAGAGAGAGAGAGAGAGAGAGAGAGAGAGAGAGAGGAAAGAGAGAGGGAGAGAGAGAGAGAAGAGAGAGAAAGAGAGAGAGAGGGAGGGAGAGAGAGAGAGGGGGGTAGAGAGAAAGAGCAAAAGAGAGAGAGGGAGAGAGAGGGAGAGAGAGAAAGAGAGAGAAAGAGAGTGAAAGAGAGTGGAAGAGAGAGACAGAAAGAGAGAGAGACAGAAAGAGAGAGAAAGAAAAAGAGAAGAGAGAGAAAGGGAGAGAGAGAGAGACAGAAAGAGAGAAAGAGACAGAAAGAAAGAGAGAGAGACAGATAGAGAGAAAGAGAGAGACAGAAAGAGAGAGACAGAAAGAGACAGAAAGAGAGAGAGACAGAAAGAGAGAGAGACAGAAAGGAGACAGAGATGACAAAGAAACAGAGACAGAAAGAGAGAGAGAGAGACAGAGACAGAGAGAGAGAGAGACAGAGAGAGAGAGAGAGAGATGTTAGAGGGTGTGTGGGGACCTTGTGTTTTTTGTTGTTGTTGTTTTGTTTTCTTCAAACGCCACAGCCCTTTGGTCAGTCAACAACCAGAGGCTGTTGTTTCCATCTCACACCACGTGGAGGTCAAAGGTTGGCCTGTAGTGACACAAACATTTTTTGGTTTTGGACTGAACAACACAACATGAACAATCTAATTTCAGTTTTCATGTGGCGAGACACATCACGTCATTTCTGGTTCCCTTGTCTTTCACGTCATTTCTGGTTCCCTTGCCTTTCACGTCAATTCTGGTTCCCTTGCCTTCATGTCTTTTCTAGTTCCCTCTGTCTTTCACGTCATTTCATTGTTCCATACCTTTCACGTCATTTGTGGTTCTCTTGTCTTTCACGTCATTTCTGGTTCCCTTGTCATTCACGCCATTTCTAGTTTCCTATCTTTCACATCATTTCAGTGCTCCTACCTTTCACATCATTTCAGTGTTCCACACTTTTCATGTCAATCTCAGTGTTCCATACCTTTCACGTCATTTCAGTGTTCAATACATTTCACGTCATTTCAGTGTTCCGCACCTTTCACGTCATCTCAGTGTTCCACACCTTTCACGTCATCTCAATGTTCCATACCTTTCAAATCATTTCAGGGTTCATTTCATGGATCTGTGTGTCAAATGGCAGATGTGATGCGTCTAGAGTTTTGGGTAGCAACTGCGTGCTTGTCACCTCTCACTTTCAGACTGCGCCACTGGCTACCACTGCTGCTTGCAGCTATGTGAAAAGGAGGGCAGAATGCGTGTCTCACTCTGTCAGTACACAGCCTCTCCATAAGCAAGCCCTACGTTATGCCTCCTCATGGCGATATGTGGTACCTGATTTAGGCTAAAACTCGAGGGACTCAGAGGAGGTCTAGCCTAAGACGTGTGGCATGCAGGCCCACAGGCGTGTGGATATGCCCTGGTGCTCACGAACCAGACCCTCAGCTATGGGTAAATAGCTCCACTGCCTTGTGGACATCTTGGAAGAGAATAAGGCTAAGGGAGTAAACCCTGAAAAAAATCACCCCTATTGACTTGTAGGTTGTTGTGGGAACGACAAAGGCTAACGGAGAGACTGTAAAAAACGAAAAAAAAAACGATGGAAGGCCATGGAAACCACCATCGCACTGTCCTAAGTAGAATCATGTCCAGACAAAACAAGAAAAATAAGAATAATGACGTAAACAGGAGCTCCTATGGAGCACCTTCGTCTGGTAGGAATCGTCATGCTGTGCAGGTGACACCAGACCATCAGCAAGCTACTGCGTTAAATCGAAAAAAATGGCAGCATGGAACATCAGGACATTGTTGCTAAAAGGAAAATCAGACGATGTCAAAAAGGAGGTGGAAAGGCTTAACATTAGTATTTTAAGACAATAGCATACTCTGGTAGAAACTCACATGAAAGAGGATTAGGCATCATAATTGACATGGGCAAATTAAAAGCAGTTAGGGGATACTAGGCTGTGTCCGACAGAGTTTTGATGGTTTAATTGGATGGCAGGCCATTTGCTATCAACATCATTCAGGTGTATGCACCAACATCCGCAAGTACTCAGGAAGACATCGACAACTTCTACGAAGTATTAGAGATGGTCAAGGCCAATTGTAAATCACAAGAAGTTAGAATAATAATGGGAGATTTTAATGCTAAAGTGGGACAGGATAGGGTGGAGGATATTGTTGGACCTCATGGCCTTGGTACACGAAATGAATGGGCACAGATGAATGAGTTCATAGCAAGAAACACCTGGTTTGAGCAGCCTAATAGAGGAAAATGGACATGGGTAAGTCCAGGAGATAATACCAAAAATTAGATTACATCCTGATCAATAAAAGATTTAGAAAATTCTTTACTGACAGCAAAAACACTACCAGGTGCAGACTGCAACAGTGACCACAATCCTGTAGTGGGAAGATTTAGGCTGAAATTAAGGAAAAGGAAACAGATCAAAAGTAACATCAAACTAAATTTTGAACTCTTAGAATCAGATGAAGTGATACGCAAAAAAATTAACGTACATGTTCAAAACAAATTCAGTGCTTTGAAAGACGTTGGTGACAGTGAGGAACAATGGACAAAGTTGAGAAATTCGATAAATGAAGCTTGTGAAGAAATCCCTAGAGTAGATAGAAAAGCAAAAAAGAACTGGATGACAAAAGAAATTCTAGGCTTGATGCAGGACGGAGGAAGGCAAAGAGAAAGGAGGAGATATACAGGAAGATAAACAAAGAATATTAGATAGATTGGGACAGTACATTAAAAACTTTTTTGAATATTACAGAAACGAAGAACACATTACAAGAAAGAACGTTGTAGGACCACCCATAATGAAAGATGAAGTTAGAGCAGCACTGAAAAAAATGAAACCAGGAAAAGCCCCAGACAAGACAATATTGCTAAAAGATAATTGAAGCTCCGGAGGAATTTGGTATTGAAAAATGAACAGTCCTCCTGAATGGGATTTATGACATGGAAAAATCCCCAAAGATATGTCAAAATCAATTTTCACTGCACTTCTAAAGTAGACAGGGGCTATAGAAAGCGAACTCCATCGCACAATTAGCTTGATGAGTCATGTAACAAAGACTTATTATGAATAATCATGATGAGGTTAAGGAATAGAATCAGAGAAAGAGAAATAGCAGAAGAACAGTGTGGATTTGTCAAAGGCAAAGGAACTATTAATGCCATATACATCCTAAGAACTATCATAGAGAGATCAATAGAGACGAATGACGATTTATATTTATGCTTTGTTGAATACACCAAGGTTTCAATAGAGTATGACATGAAGAACTGATCAACCAACTAGAAAGACTCAATATTGATGGAAAAGATCTACGAATAATCAGAAATATGCGTTGGGAACAAACAGCTGCAATAACAATAGAAAACGATATGAGCTCTTTCCAAAATATCAAACGAACCAGACAAGGTTGTGTTTTGTCACCAGATCTGTTTTCACTGTACAGCAAAAACATCATGAAAAACCTAAAAGAAGACCCTGGATTAAAGGTTGGAGGAAAAATGATGAACAATATTCGATACGCAGATAGCACCATGCTAATTGCAGAAAATGAAAGGGACCTACAAAACCTTGTGAATATACTAGAAATAGAAAGCAAAGGTAAGGGGTTGGAGCTAAACAGCAAAAAGACTGAAGTCATGATAATCAGTAAAAAACATGAAATCCTCTCATGCAAAATACTAGCAAATGGCACAACCTTGAGAAAGATTGATAATTTTAAATATCTGGGAACGATCATTTCACCAGACGGCAGATGCACATCAGAAATAGCCAGCAGAATTGGCTGAATCAAAACAGCGTTTAAGAAGATGAAAAGCATTCTTATCAACAAATGTCTATCAATTAACATCAGAAAGAGAGTTTCTGAAAATTACATAGAATTGATAATGTTATACGGTTGTGACGCGTGGACAGTCAACAAGCAAAGCCAGAACAAGATTGAGGCAGCTGATATGTGGTTTCTAAGAAGAACGTTGAGGGTTCCTTGGACAGCAAAGAAAACAATCGAGACAGTTTTGATGGAGGCAGACACAAGAAGATCATTGATAAGGAAGATTAGGAAAAGACAACATTTTTAGGCCGTTTTATAAGGAAAGGTGAATTGGAGCACCAGGTCACAACAAGAAAGCTGGAGGGAAAGAAAACACCAGGTAGACCCAGGGAAAAAATATTGGACGGACTTGCAGAGAGGTTGAAGAAAGATAGGGTGGATGATGTCTTGTGGCAGCAAGGCATAGATACATATGGAGGGCATTGATCGCCAACGCCATGTGGCAAAGCACATATGATGATGAGATTCATGGTTCTGTGTTTTTTTAAATCATGTCAGGGTTCTGCATTTTTCAAATAATCTCAGTGTTCCATTCCTTCACGTCATCTCAGTGTTCCATACTGTTCAGATATCTCAGTGTTCCATCTTTAGTCATTCAGTGTCCATACTGTTCAGTATTCAGTGTTCCATAATTTGTCATTTAGTGTAACATACATTTCACGTCATTTCGTGTCCATACATTTCACGTCATCTGAGTGTTCCATACCTTTCACATATCTCAGTGTTCTATACTTTTCACGTATCTCAGTGTTCTATACCTTTCACGTCATCTCATTGTTCCACACGTTTCACGTATCTCAGTGTTCTATTCTTTTCACGTCATTTCAGTGTTCTGTGTTGGTTTTTTTCAAATCATTTCAGGGTTCGCTGTCCTTAAAAGTCATTTCTCTACCAGTGCATAGGGTTTTGCGCAGGATCAAGGAGTTTTCCAGATAATGAATAACTGATAGATTTGGGTGGAGTGCATAAGGAAATGCTGGAGCGCGATGAACCCCTCTTGAATAAAGCTCCGAATCTCCCAACTCACGTCATTACAGGGTTCCTTGCTGTTCCAATCATTTCTGTGTCTGCTTCTGTCTTCTGCTTCATGTCTATGTGTCCTGTAGTGACTTCATTTCTACATGACTGTTGCCAGGTTGTGACTGTGTTCCTTCTGTTTGTCTGTGTTATATGTTGTTCTTACTTTGTTCTGGTTTATCTGAAACACAGAGAGTGAGGAGAGAGAAAGAGAGAGAGAGACAGAGAGAGAGAGAGACAGAGAGAGAGAGAGAGAGGAGAGACAGAGAGAGAGACAGAGAGAGAGGAGAGAGAAAGAGAGAGAGAGAGACAGAGAGAGAGAGAGAGAGAGAGAGAGAGAGAGAGAGAGGAGAGAGAAACAAGTAGATAAACAAAAACACGGATAAACATCAAAAACTAGAATGCGTGTGCGCAAGTGTTTCCATGTGTGTGTAGTGTTGTGTGTGTGTGTTGTGTGTTGTGTTGTGTGTGTGTTGTTGTGTGTCTGTGTGTCTGTGTCTGTGTGTGTGTGTGCTGTGTATATGCCTGTTTATGTATGGGTGCGTGTGTGATTTGTATGTGTGTGTGTGTGTGTTTGCCTACATATATCTGTTGTTGTGCGTTCAATAGACAACGCAATAAATCATCGCCTTTAGCAAATGTCAACACACTGTTACTCCTGTTTCACTTTCGCTGGTAACTGTATTTGAATACTGATGTTGATGAGATGATTGTTTAGATCGACTGAATGTGTGTGTGTGTGTGTGTGTGTGTGTGTGTGTGTGTGTGTGTGTGTGTGTGTGTGTGTGTGTGGTGTGTGTTGCGTTGTATGTGCGTGTATGTGTTGATGCGTGTGCATGTGGGCAATTGTTGGTTTATGTTTATGCGTATGGTATTAAAATGTGTGTATGTGCATGTCTTATTGTGTGCGTGTTTTTGCGTGTGTGCATGCGTGCGTGCGTTTGTGCATGCGTGCGTACGTGTATGCAAGTGTGTGTGTGTGTGTGTGTGTGTGTGTGTGTATGTGTGGGCATACACGTCTATGCATGCATGGTGTTTACGTGTGTGCATGAGTGTGCGAGTTTGTGCGTGATTTTGTGTTTTTTTACGTGTAAGTGTGTATATATGTGAGTGTGTGAGTTTGTGTGTTTTTGTGTTGTTTACATGTCAGTGTGTATATGTGTGTCTGTGTGGGTTTGTGAGTGTGTATATGTTTGTCCGTGTGTGTTAGTGTGTCTACGTGCTTCTGCATATGTTTGGCACGTGTGTGCGTGCAAGTGTATGTGTTTGTGTTTGAGAGAGTGAGTGAGTGAGTGTGTGTTTCTGTGTGTGTTTCTCTCTCTCTCTCTCTCTCTCTCTCTCTCTCTCTCTCTCTCTCTCTCTCTCTCTCTGTGTGTGTATGAGTATGTATGTGTGTGTTCGTTTGCTTGTGTGTGTGTGTGTGTGTGTGTGTGTGTGTGTGTGTGTGTGTGTGTGTGTGTGTGTGTGTGCGCGCGTGCGTGTGTATGTCTGTGTGCGAGTGAGAGTGTATGTATATATGTATGTATGTATATATGTATGTATGTAACTACGTATGTACGTACGTGTGTATGTGTGTATGTGTGTTCTTTCTTTTCATGTTATCCATCTGAATTTCAACAGCTTATGATTGAATAACAAGTTAATACCAAAACAGACTTCCATAACAGAAGCAGACCACCCAGTCCCAATAGCACCCTACATGATCACAGCACAAAACATCCCCAGCTCCTTCTTGCAATGTCACAGACACTGGTCAGTCCATGGTCTTCACAGTCCAGCACCTCATGGCCACTTGTTGACCCCACATCTCCACCACTGACACCATCGTTCTTTTACTGTCCTGTCTCTTGTATGTTTGTGTGTTTCTCTTCTATTTATCTGTCTGTCTATTCGTATATCTGTCTGTTCTATCTATCTATCTATTTGTCTTATCTGTCTTAGGTCTATTCTGTCTTTCTGTCTATCTGTCTGTCTGTCTATCTGTCTGTCTGTCTATCTGTCTGTCTATCTGTCTGTCTGTCTGTCTGTCTATCTACAGATACAGAAACATCGAAGAAACTGCTCACAGCAAGAAGACATGCACATAAACTGGTTGCATAAAATCAAAAGATGGTATGCTTGTTTTAGAAAAAGATGAAATATAAGATAGATGGGCAGAGTATATTAAAGAACCTTTAGACGATGACAAAAAAGAGGAACACATTATTACAAAGACTTTTGATGGATTACCAATGGTAAAAAATAAAGTTAAAGCAGCAATGGAAAATATGAAACCAGTCCCAGGACTGGACAATAGAAATAATTGAGGCAGTCCTCCTCGAAATTTATGACACCGCAAAAATCCCTACAGATATGTCGCAGACAATTTTCACGGCAATTTCAAAGAAAGCAGGGGCAGGGAATGCAAACACCATCGTACAATCAGCCTGATGAGGAATATGGCAAAGATTCTATTAAGATTGATCGTGATGTGAGCAAGGAATAGAATCAAACCAGAAACAGAAGGAAAACACACCACACACACACACACACAAACACACAAACAAATCAACACGTGGATTTGATGACGGGAAAGGAACTCTTAATACCATCTATATCCCAGTAACTCTCATAGAGAGGTCCAGTGAGTTCCGTAAGGATATACATTTATGTTTTGTTTATTATACCAAGACTATTCTTAGAGTAAGACACGAAAAACTGATCAACAAGCTGGAAAAATTCAATATTGATGGAACATTTCTAAGAATGATAAGGACTATGTATTGGGAATAAACAGCAGCAATAAGAGTAGAAAATGATGTAAGCACCTTTCAAAATATTAGAAGACAGGGATGTGTTCTGTCCCCAGATCAGCTTTTACTTTATAGCGAAACCATCATAAGCAACCTGGAAAAATGCCCATGGATAATGTCTGGACGAAAAATGATATGCAGCCTTCGTTACGCAGATGGTGTCTTTCTATTTGCAGAAAATGAAAACGACCTACACATCTTGTGAATATGATAGAAATAGACAGCAAAATGAAGGACTGGAGCTAAACAGTAAGAGGACTAAGGTCGTGGTAATCAGCAAAAACCAGAAATTCACTCATAAGAATAACAGCAAATGGCATGATATTGAGACAAGTTGATAGGTTTAGATATCTATGAACAGTCATCTCACCAGATGGTCAATGCACATTGGATATATCCAGCAGAATTGACCAGGCTGGAACAGCACTCCAAAAATGTTTTTGCCAACAAACGCCTATCAGTGGACATCAGGAAGACAGTTTTTTCTGTTATATAGCATAAGTGCATGGGTGCAAAGCCTGGAAAATCAACAAGCAAAATCAAAACAAGATTGAGGCAGCTGAAATGTGGTTTGTGAGAAGATGTTAAGAATTCCATGGACAGCAAAGAAAAGAAACGAGACAATCTTGAGAGAAGTAAACTCAAAATATCAGAAAAATCATCGACCAACACTCACAAAGATGCCTCTGTAAAAGTGGATGAAACTTGACTGCGTGGTCCTAGTCTTCCAAATGAGCCCACAGCTCGCTCAGCTCTGTGGAAATGTCAGTCAGGACAGAACAATTCCAGAACATTTTCTTTAGACCCACGCGAGAATTTTGTTAAAGCAAAGATTGTAGAACTTAGGTGGCAGCTGAATGCTATCATTGCCCTGGCTTTGTGTTCAGGTATATGGTATTTGCCTTTATCAAAATATCACAGGACGTTTGTTCTATAGAAGACATGGAACCATACAGGTGCTGTAATGTCATCTCATAGAAAGTTAGCTTCCTTCAATCTGACCCCCCCCCCCTAACTCACACGCACACACACATAAGAGCATGGCTTAGAGTTCATGGCACATTAGAATTGCTATAAACAAACCTACCTAACCATGCCAGAAAAGGACAATTTTGGAATGGCTTGATGATGTTTTTCTTTTATAATTGAGGGATGGTGGGAGAGCAGATGGTGTGGGGGTGGTGATGGTTTTCTTCCCTCTGATACGATTTCTGTTAAAGTCTATTATTTCACGGAACAAAGGTAATAAATCATCAACACAAACAACGACAGAAAGTTTTCAGTTTCCATCAGGCAATAAATCTCTAGACTCGTAAACGTCACAAGATCTATGAATGGAAAACTGTGCGCTGAAAGAAAAAATAAAATGAAATAAACATGAAATATCTTGTTTCCAGAACGCAGTAGTAGTTATAAGAGATACACAGTCTGTCAGTGTTGATCAGTCAGTGTGTTCCATTTTTGTGAAAACTCCAATCTGACTGACATTATCCTGTACAGTAATGTACCAATGTTTCAACTGAGATAGAGATGTCTATTTCTGATCATTCATATTTTATGTTAACGTGATATACTAACATCCTACAAGTCTGTTCAAGGCATGTATACTTCACTACTTTAGAACTTTACATTGTGTGTTTCTGATCACTTGTAAACTGATATACTTACACAGAGCAAGTCTGTTCAGTGATGGTTAATTCACTACTTTAAAAAATTAATACGTTGTTCCTGATCACTTGTAAACCGATTTACTTACATACTACAATCTGTTTAATGAATATTTACTTCACTGCTGAAGAACTGTTCTCTGAACTATGAACGAATGATGCTGCCATTAACTTGAGTGTACTTAAGTTTGATTTCACTGAAAACACGTTTTATTGTTTCTGTTGGGGAAATGTAGATACAGAGATCCTCAATCCTAACCACAACCACCAACAGCGACAACATTGATGACAACATATAACAGATATACAAAACACACAAACATACACACATACGCAGCATACACTACCACCACCAGTACCAGCACCATAGTCACAGACGATATATTGTAGATCCAGATTGTGAAATCAAATATTTTGTGAAATGATAAGAAATTTCAATTATCTCGCAAAGTGTTTGATTTGATCAATCATTTTTTTAGAAACAGACGACATTTCTTTCAGTTGTTTGGCTCATCGCCTGACCATGACAAAGTCATGTAATAATTTATTTCGTATAAAACAGTCTGTGCCATCTGTGATTTTTGTGTCAAACACAAATTATTATCACCTTCACTTCGAACAGTCTGTCACCTCTCCGATCTTTTGTCAAACACAAATGATCATCACCATCACAGACAACTCTCTGTCTCATCTCTGACCTTTGTGTCAAACACAAATGATTACCACCTTCACACAGAACACTCTGCCAACTCTGATTTTTGTGTCAAACACAAATGATTATCATCTTCACACAGAACAATCTGTCACCTCTCTGATCTTTGTGTCAAACACAAATCTTTATCACCTTCACACAGAACACTCGATAACCTCTGACCTTTGTGTCAAACACAAGTCTTTATCACCTTCACACAGAACACTCAGTTTCATCATTGATCTTTATGTCAAACACAAATGATTGTCACCTTCACGCAGAATACTCTGTGACCTCTGATATTTACGTCAAATACAAATGATTATCACCTTCGCAGACGACTCTCTGTCACATCTCTGATCTCTGTGTCTAAAATAAATAACTATCACAGTTAAGACGACCGAATAAACAGTGAAATCCCTCTTTTGTTTTCAGACCTATACTACCATCGCCATCAAATGCTATTGCCATCAAAGAAAACAAAATATCATATCCCTAACCCGTCTGTTAATTTTCACTGTCTTGTTTTGTTATATTATACAGGCGTTCTGATTCTATTTTTGTGTGTTTCTGGATCCTATTTACTTCAACGCCATTATTCACCGTGATTTACAGTAAATGCTATCACGTTTACCGAAAACATCAAACTGTAGAATGTGTAACCTCTGTGAGCAGAAAAAAACACACACTATACAAACATACAATACATCAAGAAAATGAAAATCATATTACAATCACCATCATAGGGATGTGTGACTTTGTGAAATCTCTGACTTTTGTTGTGAAAAAATCACATTAATAACATCATCATTCAGATCTGTGACTTTGTGAAATCTGTGACAATTGTTGTGACATAATCACATTAAAAACACCATCATAGAAATCTGTCATCATCATTAATTAATTATCATTAATTGTCTTGCCACATGGCGTTGGTGATCATGGCTGTCCATATGCATTTGTGACCTCCCACCATGAAATCAGTCTTAACTAGCATTTGGGGCATTTTGAGATATACATATCACTGGAAAGTGTACATTCTGCTGATTATTTTGGTACTTGAATAAAGCTTGTACTAAAAAAAATGTAGACGTTATGTATGTTTGAAGTCATTAAGTTGTGTGATGGCTATTGTGAAAAACGGCCTCTAAAGTTTTTCTGTGCTCTCCTACACATTTTCCTTAAATTTCTTTATTTGGTGGCTTTGACCCAGTTTGTTTCTAATTTTCACTGTCATTATCTGAAAGGTGCACCAAAGAGCTTTCCGTTAGTGTTACATGTGCGGGTACTGCACAGGTTACGATTTATAATAAGAGACAAACATAGGTACTTTTGGTAGGAAATCGCGTTCTTTCTGCTGCGATCAGTGCATTAAAATATCGTTTTAAATTGATTAATAATATTTTTTTTCAAGAGAAAAATTTCTGTGGGGAATAGATTATAGTCTACAGAAATCAATTTTGAGAAAAAGTCAAAACACCCCAGATAGACCCTTCGTCACCTTTTCAGCTCCTAGTGCTGTTCGACTGACTGTGAGTTAAAGACTGATTTCGTGGTGGGAGGTCACATTTATCTCTTGTAGCAGCATGCACGTCTTCCACCCTCTCTGTCCTCAGCCACTCTGCAAGTCCGTCGAATATTTTCCCCTCGGTCTACCTGGTGCTCTCTTTCCCTCCAGCTTTCCTGTTGTGACCAGGTGCTCCAATTCCCTTTTCTCATAAACTGGCCTATAAATGTTGCTTGTCTTTTCCTAATCTTCCTTTTAATGATCTTCTTGTGTCTGCCTCCGTCAAGACTGTCTCGTTTGTTTTCTTTGCTATCCATGGAACTCTCAACATTTTTCTTAGAAACTACATCTCGGCTGCCTCAATCTTGTTCTGGCTTTGCTTGTTGACTGTCCACGTTTCACAACCGCATAACATTATCGATTCTATATAACATTCAAGAACTCTCTTCCTGATGTTATTTGATAGGCATTTGTTGGCTAGAATGCTTTTTATCTTCTTGAATGCTGTTTTGGCTTGGCCGATTCTGCTGGCTATTTCTGATGTGCATCTTCCGTCTGGTGAGATGATCGTTCCCAGATATTTAAACTTATCAACCTGCCTGAAGGTTGTGCCGTTTGCTGTTATTTTGGATGTGGGGATTTCGTGTATTTTACTTATTACCATGACTGCAGTCTTTTAGCTATTTAGCTCCAACCCTTTTATGGCCAGACAAAACAAAAGAAGAAGAAATATGTGACAGTGTGAAACCTATGACTTTTGTTGAAACAAAATAACATTAATAACACAATCATAGAGAAATCCAAAACAAGTGTGATGCCCACATTCAAGCAAACACCAAATACAAAAATTAGGAGAAAAGGCTTAAAATTCCCTTTTGCTTCGTCCAGTGGGAGAAAAAGACTAATTTTAGTCTTTTTCTCCCACTGGACGAAACAACAGGGAAGTTTTAGCGGTTTTCTCCTAATTTTTGTATTTAGTGTTTATGTGTTTGGTATCGTACATTTACGCTTGACAAGGCCAGTTGGCCAAATTTTGTGCCCGTCTTGTCTGGTTGTGTTAAATACGCGTTCTTATTCTATTTTCGTGTTGCTTTTTTCTTATGGTAATCATCATAGAGATCTGTTACTTTGCGAAATCTCTGATTTTTATTGTAACAAAATCACAACACCATCATAGAGATCTGTGACTTGTGTGAAATTTCCGAGTTTCGTTGTAACAACACCATCACAGCGGTCCGTCACTTTGTGAAATCACTGATTCTAGTTGTAACAAAGTCACAAAACCATCATACAGATCTGTCACTTTGTGAAATTTCTGACTTTTGTTGAAACAAAACCATCATAGAGATCTGTCACTTTGTTAAATATTCGAGCTTTGTTTGTAACAACACCATAATAGAAATATGTCACTTTGTGAAATCTCTGGGTTTTGTTGTAACAAAATTATCATATAGATGTGTCACTTTGTGAAATTTCCGAGTTTGGTTGTAACAAAAGTCATATTACTGTCACTTCATTTAGAACGGCCACGTTGTGGAATTTCTGTCCTTAAAAAAGATCCCCAAACGCATTATTGTCACCTTCACAGAGAACTGCCCCAACGTCTACTCTAACCTATGTGTAATGACGTAATCTGACCTTCAAGATGTCTCCTTAAATACGAGTCACGAAAGGATTTTTTGGGTACAGAAGATAAAGAGATGATAACCAGAAAGTTACATGTAATACGGGCACGTAGAAGGAATCACTGTGGGACAAAATGTTATGTCTTCAAGTCAGGCCTGAAGGAAGACAGAGTGTGTGACTGTCGAGCAGACAGGGGAAGCTCATTCCATTTGTATGGGCCAGGCACACACACACACACACACCACACACACACAACACACACACACACACACACACACACACACACACACACAACACACACACACACACACACGCCGCACACAAAAGAGCGACAACCGACTGTAAACATGTGTATCGAGGAATTTGTAAACTAGCAGTGTCAGAAGCAGAGTGGAGACGTCGGCAGGAGTGCCATTCGGAGGTGGTCACCCAAATAAATAGATGGGACATTATTGATACATATACAATGCATAAAGTATTGATTTTGCTGTACTTAGAAACTCTGGGGAGAGCCAGACAGCAAAGGTCCTCAGAGGAAAAAAAAACGTCAAACAGACTTGGAGTTTCGGCCCTTAACTCCTGACACTCTAAGGGTCATGATTTCCGGACACCCCCCTATTGTCGCCATTTTTTTAAAAATCAAACATTTGTCTTCCTCCTGGAATCGAACCCGTACATACTAGGTGGTTAGGTTTCTCAAGGCAGAGTCATCATTGTGACAGATGTCTTAACCACTTGGATATCGATCATCAGTAGCTATGGAGAAATCTTGTTTTATGAAGTTCATTTTGTTCCTCCTGGTCCTGATCCAGCTGGAGCTTCTTCCATCTTTGGTCGTCTTCCCAATTGAAGCTTTCTATCTAGCTGATTGTCTCCCTGCCTCTAGGGCGCTTTGGTTCCTCTTGAGTCCTCGAGAACTTTGGGAGATGGCTTCTCGTCTACTTCGTACATGCTACCAACCCTGCCCAACTTGCACTCTACCTTAGCCAAACTACGGCTCCAATCATTACAAGGTAACCTCACTACCACTACTCCGCACACTACCACACATACCAACAACTACCAACCACTACCAGACACTCAACACACTACACACATACCACTATACCAACACACTACCAACACACTACAACACACTACCAACCACTACACACACTACCACACTACCAGCACATACCACACACACCACAACTACCAACACTACCACACACTACCAACACACTACACCAACACACTATACCACTCCACACACTACCAACACACTACCAACCACTACAACACATACCACACACTACACCAGATACACCAATACAACACTACCAACAACTATACCAACACACTATCCCACACACTCCCTACCAGACACTTACGAACACACTACAACACACATACCAACACACTACCAAACATCTACCAACACACTACCAACACACTACACAACTACTCAACACACTACCACCACTACCAACACACTACCAACACACTCACACATAAACACATACACACTACCAGCACACTACCAACACACTACACACACTACCAACACACTACCAACACACTCAACACTACCAACCACTACCAACAACTACTACCAACACACTACAGCACATACCAACACACAATCCAACAACACTACCAACACACTACACACACACACTACCAAGCACACTACCAACACACTACCACTACACTACCAACACACTACCAAACACTACCAACACACTACCAACACACACTACACCAACACTACCAACACACTACACACTACACAACACTACCAACCAACCACACACACCAACTACAACACTACTAACAACACACTACCAACACACTACACCATACAAACACTACCAACACTCGAACAACACACTAACAACACATTACACTACCAAAACCTACCAACACACAACACACTAACAACACTCTACCAACACACACCAACACACTACCAACACACTGCCAACGCACTACCAACCACAGTACGAACACACTACCAACACTCTACCAGCACACTAATAATAATAATAATAATTACAATATTTATATAGCGCAAATCTTGATAAAATCAAATCTAAGCGCTGAAGCAGACACACACGCAGGCACGCACGCCCGCACACACACGCACGCACACATACAGACACACACACACAC
The DNA here is from genome assembly GCA_030674185.1 of Monoplex corrugatus. Taxonomy (NCBI): domain Eukaryota; kingdom Metazoa; phylum Mollusca; class Gastropoda; order Littorinimorpha; family Ranellidae; genus Monoplex; species Monoplex corrugatus. The sequence goes on from JAPXFY010000034.1 coordinate 37,603,828, forward strand.
ACACACACACACACACACACACACACACACACACACCCACACACACGCATGGCTATAAAGGGGAGAAAGAATAAAAGCAATAAAAGCAAGAATAAAAGCAATGGAAAATTATAGAGAGCATAGCATACAATTATATATTATAACCATGTGATTCCCTCCGAGCGGAGACAGGCTGCAGAGGGGAGGGTTGAGTGAGGTTAGGATTTTATGCAGGAGAGAAAAGGTGAGTTTGAGAGCGGACTTGAAGGAGACAAAAGTAGGTTGCTGACGGACTGAGAGAGGAAGTTTGTTCCAGGAGAGTGGACCAGAAACAGAGAAGGCTCGTGGACCATAGGTATTGAGCTTAGTGCGTGGAAAGCGAAGAGTCAGAGGATCAGAGGCAGAGCGGAGGGTACGTGAGGGAACATAGATCTCAAGTAGGCTTGACAGGTAATCGGGGGCTGCGTTATTGAGGCTTTTGTAGCACATGGTGTCTAGTTTGTACTGTATGCGCTTTGATACAGGGAGCAGTGAAGTTGTGCCAGGAGAGGAGATATGTGGTCAGCTTTTTTCTTTTTGAGTACAAGGCGTGCAGCATTGTTTTGAATGCGCTGTAGGATGTGAATGGTGGAGGCAGGAAGACCAGACAGGAGTGAATTGCAATAGTCAATGCGAGACATTATGAGGAGAGAACGAGTTTTGCAGTTGTTTCGACAGAGAGATACTTCTGATCAGCTTTATACGATGGAGATGATAGTAGCAGGATCTGGCAGTTTGAGAAACAAAGTTGTTCATGGAGAGGGTAGAGTCAATGCAGACACCAGGTTTTTAGCTGAATCAGAAATTGGGACTGATGTGTTACATAATGGGAGAGAAAGAGGAGGCAGCTGAGAAAGTTTCTGACGGGTGCCATGAGGATAGCTTCTGTTTTGTCGTCATTAAGCTGAAGTCTATTGTGTGTCATCCAGTTCTTAATGTCCGAGTAACACTCAGTGGTGCGAGTTAACAGGCGCTGTATATTATCAGGTGAGTCACTGTCTTGAAGTTGGGTGTCATCAGCATAGAAGTGGTGTTTTATAGAATGGGAGTTGGTGATGGTGGACAGGGGGGAGGTGTAAAGAGTGAAAAGAACAGGGCCAAGGACAGATCCTTGTGGAACACCACAGGTCAGGTATGCAGGTTGAGAGTAAGTGCCATACCAACACACTAC
>JAPXFY010000034.1:37605116-37637616 GCA_030674185.1 Monoplex corrugatus
TCAGCAAACGCACATACTCACATAAACGCCGGCAATAAACGCCTAAGTTAACCACGTATACACATTTCACTTGTCTCAGTCCCTTCAACACTTAGTTTCTCAAAGGGTGACGATTTCGATCCATAACGACGTTCTGATGGTATGGTTTCCAGTCTCTAACAAGTCTCTTGACGCTTGGCATGGCGAACAGGTGCCGAATGAAGAAATCGCTGCAAACGAAGCGAAGATGCTCGCTACAGCAGATGTGGAGTCCTGCAAAGGGCAGCGCCAAGGAAACGAGCCCAGTTGAACGGCTGGGCCATAGGCTTGTGGCGTGGAAGTTACCGCCGATGCTGCCGGAAGTTGCTGCTGTAGAAGCCCCCACTAACCGCACCTGCCTCGGACGCTCGTCACGTTACCGGAGCTCGGACTCGTACACCTCATTGTAGAGCCAGGACCAACATAGACAGCAAAGACGACTGGCGCAGGACACTGGTGATCTTCTCCCCTCGCGCTGGCGAAACTAAGAACACAACCTCCCCTAAGGACATGTAGGTATATAAACAGCTATGATTAGACATGGCAGCAAAACTTATTCACTTGTAAATATATCGTCGAACCAAGCTACCAATACCCAACCTAGCCACCAACCACACATCAACTGCAGCAAAGGAGGGCAGATAACTGTTCACTGTTGGCTACATGCCTGACAACGACACATACACTCTAGACGTCCATATAACAACGTTGACAATTTTTGAATGACTGTCCATTACACCCAACTGCATACTGACTGTAGCAGAGGAAAACAGACGTCGATTCACTCCTGGTTACATGACAACAAAGACACAGCCACTCTAGACTTCATATAATACCACCATCATCATCATCATCATCATCATCATCATGTGCCCTGCCGCATGGTGTTGGTGATCATGGACTTTCTTCCTTCTCTATCTCTTGTTGCCCCTAGCATCTCTCCCACCCTCCTCGTCCCCAGCCAATCTGCAAGTCCGTCCAGCATTTTCTCCCTGGTTACCAGGTGCTCCAAATCCCTCCTCCTGATAAAATGGCCTATAAATGTTGACTGTCTTTTCCTAATCTTCCTTATGAGTGATCTACTTGTGTCTGCCTCCATCAAGACTGTCTCGGTTGGGTTGGCCAAAAAATATATTTACAGCCAAGGTACAAAAATCACGTAAAATCACTTACACACACACAGGTATAGGTAAACCATAACTGGACAGGTGAGTTTATCCCACTTGGCAAACTTCCACACACTTTGCCCCAACAAAACACTCCTGTTCCCCCAATAAGAAAAAGGAAGGAAAAAGAAAAATATATATAGATAAACAAACTGCCGTGACAATACCCCCCACCTTAAAATTCAAATACTGAAATTGAATTTTATAAATCAAAGGCACGACGGTTAGCTGTACTCTCAAATCAAAACCCACAAGCACACTATTCCTTTCATGCTTCTTAAGACCGCATATCAATATTAATCCAAAAGCACACTTGGTTACAAACAAAATCCTAAATTACATTTATATCACATAGGAAGAAGGTTTGTCTCTGAAAACCCCAATAAAGTGAGCGTTCATAATAATGAATGGGTAGTAAACGGGACCATGGATGAATAAAACTTAAACGTTTGACCCCCTTAGTCAATGCATCATCTTCCATCAGCATCCTTCTTGTTATTCAGCCTATGCATACTCTTCCTGAATTCCCTAGCTACTTTCCATCCAACTGAGAAAATCAGCCACTAGATTATCCCATCCTGGGATGATTAGCACCGTGTATTGGTATGGCTGGAGTTCAAGAGTCCAGCAAGTAATCCGCCAACTGGTAGATTTCACCCTGTCCAGGTACTTAAGTGGAGAATGGTCAGTCTGGTTTACGAACTGAGTCCCATAGAGGAACGTAGAGCATTTCTGCACTGTCCACACCAGCGCCAAACATTCCTTTTCTATGGTATGGTAGTTATGTTCAACAGCTAACAGTTTCTTGCTGGCACACGCAACGGGGCGCAACTCTCCTTCACAGTCCTGGAACAGCATCGCCCTAATCCCAGTTCCAGATGAATCAGTTCTCAGAACAAAAGTCTTACCCGGCTCAGGTGAAACACATACAGGAGGTTCGCAGAATGCTCACTTCAAAATCTGGAAAGCTTCCTCATATTCTGAGCTCCACAAGACTTGCCTGGAATGCGTTGTCTTCGTCAAGTTCGTCAGTGGGAGTGCCACATCTGCAAAGTTGCGAATAAATCTCAGGTAGAATCCTACTAAGCCCCAAATTCTCCTCACTTCTTTCTTAGTCTTCGGATGTGGTGCGTCTCTGATTTTCTGCATTCTGCCCTCTTCTGGTTTGCACTGACTCGGCTGATCCTATATCCAAGGTATGAGACCTCAGCGCATTCTAGCTCACATTTCATAGGACGTGCGGTCAGGGAGCATTCTCTCAGGCGTTGGATCACCTTCCTGAACACAACTACATGATCTGCTTCTGTCTTTGTCGCTACCATGATATCGTCAATGAAGTTATCAACATCATCAGTGCCCGAAGGTTGCAGCAACTTCCTCATCATCCTGGTGAAAACAGCCCCCGAAGTGCACAACCCAAATGGCATCCCACACCACTGATACTGACCTTGGGACATGGAGAATGCTGTCTTTGGCCAGTCCGCTTCATTCACAGGGATCTGCCAGTAGCCCTTTGACAAATCCAGTTTGCTGAAAATGACCTCCCCCACCCCAGCTTTGAGAACAAACATTCCACGTTAGGCACTGGCTCAGTGTCAAACTCCACAATCTTGTTGAGTTGCTGGTAATCAATGCAGAACCTTATCTTTCCATCTTTTTTCTTAATCAACACGTTGGGAGATGAGTAGGGTGAGACAGAGAACTTGATGACACCCATCTGCAACATGGTTTGCACTTCCTCACTAACCGTGTCTCTCAGAGAGACGGGAACAGGGTAAGGTCTCACACAGACTGACACATCAGATGACAGTTTTATGTTGCACTATTCTAAATTAATACATGACGGTGAGTCTGTCAGCACATCCGAATACTCTTGCACTAAAGCTCTCAGTTCTCTTGCCAATTCTTCAGTCTCAGCTCCAATCACTACATCCTCAGGTCCTTCCGATGCTTGAAGAGGAATCACAGAAATGTCCTTCCTGGTAATCTAAGCGACCTCCCTATCTTCATCTTTTTCCTCTACCACTATCGCAAGTACAGCTGACTGGATTCTGTATTCTAGATCTCTTTCTATGAACTGCTTCAAAAGATTTGCATGGTACAGTTTGGTCTTGTTTCCCACATGCATCTGATAATCCGCTTCGTCAATGCGGGCCAACACCTGATAGGGTCCCTTCCAAGACAACTCCAACTTGTTATTCTTTTGAGGACTCAAAACTAAGACCTTACTACCTGGTACAAAATGTCATTTCCTTGCCTTGACGTCAAAGTGACGCTTGTATCGACGTGCACCTTCACCTAAGTTCTCTTGAGCGATGGTTCTGCAATACGGTTCAGTAAATCCACCACCTATTCAACCGCCGTTTGTAGCTCCTGCCTTTTGGGATGCGTCCAGATTTCTTTAAATACCTGCATGGGACCTCTGACCTTCCTTCCATAGAGGAGTTTGAAAGGAGAGAAACCAGTACTGGCCTGAGGAACCTCACGATATGCAAAAAGCAGTGCCGGAATCCATCTATCCCACTCCTCTGGCTTTTCTTGTACTAACCTCCGCAACATGCGTTTTAGTGTCCCGTTAAACTTTTCAACTGCCCCATTGCACTGAGCATGATAAGGAATGGTGCCCAACCCTTGATGGCCAACAGTCGAAAAATCTCCTTCATGGTCTGGCCAGTAAACTGACTGCCCCTGTCAGTCAATACTCTGCTCGGAATTCCCATCTGGGACCACATCTCAAATGCTGCCTCCCCCACTACTTCAGTTGTTACGTTCTTCAGCGGCACTGCTTCTGGGTACGGGTCGCGTAGTCAACCATCATAAGAACATAACAATTCCCAGGCTGAGAGACTGGAGCAACTGGCCCAGTGAGATCCATCCCTACCTGTAAGAAAGGTTCTTGCACCAGTGGCATCCTTGCCAACGGCACTGGCGGCACTCGTCCCTTGTCAATCGTCCTTTGACATTTCGCACAAGACTGGCAGTACCTGACGATGTCAGAACACATTCCTCACCTTTCTCAGACTGAACAGAACTTGATACGAAGGTCGCTAACTTCCCCTCCAAGTAAATCCATCTTCGCAACAATGTCTGCAAACTTTTCATACAGGGACACAGCATTATGTTCCTGCCTCGGTTCTTCCTTCATTATACTAGTTATCATACTAGCCATTCTCTGTCTATCTGCTGGGGTTGCCAATGGGGACTCTAACGGGTGGGTAGCTTTAATTTTCCCTGAGTGAAATTCATATCGCTATTTTTCTGGCTACAAGTAATTTTTTTCCACAAGTATTTTATGTGTAGCCTTCATCCAAATCAGCTTCGTGAATATGGATAACTAAACAAAACAAAAAAACAAAAACAAAACAAAACAAACAGATTCATTGAATGCTTAGTTATCACAAATATGGACAACAATCAAACAATCTCCACTCAATACTTTGTTACCTTAAATATAGGTACCTTTGTCATCAAAATATTGATACAACACAAAGCAGTTTCATTTACTATTCATTATAAAATACAGGTAACAACCCACAGTTTCCACTCAATGCAAATGTGGATAGCAACCAAAAATTTCCATTCGAATATTTGCTATTGCAACTATGGATAACAACCAAACAACTTCCACTCAGTATTTGTTATCGCCAATATGGATAACAACTAAACAGTTTCCACAATATTTTGTTATCAATAACGTGGATAACAACCCAAAACAGTCTGTATAGATCATGCACGGGCTGCATCAACCCTTTCAAAACAACAACACACTACCACAGACACAGCAGCAAGGTGCAGGTCTTACATTCCTGATTTTGTGTCTGCCTCCCAAGATTTGGCACACACCCTCCAACTACCCACTTGATTCAGTCCAAACCCGTCTAAGCCCCACTAACCTATTCTACCCAATCCCTAGCCATACCACCGCTGCCACCAATTTGTCAAGCTCGCTAAGGCTTGAACTGGAGTGGAAAGACAGAGAAATGGAGTGGAAAGATAGAGAAACAGACCTATCAGCTGAAACACCCGCCTTCACGATCTAAATGCGAAAAATACTTGGACAAAGTACAGTTACACAAAGTTTATTACTGGACAAACGAGACAACATGACGCATCATTAGCACAGATCACATACGTAAATATAGCATTACTAGGGGTGGTACCCCAAAACCAACATTGCAAACATTTTAAATCATCAAAACTCCTGAATTCACATAGAGCGTCAACAAACGCACACACTCACAAACGATAAACGCCGGCAATAAACACCTAAGTTAACCACGTACATATGTGCCACTTGTCCCAGTCCCTTTAACACTTAGATTCTCAAAGGGTGACAATTTCTGTCCTTAACGACGTTCCGATGCTAGGGTTTCCATTCTCTAACGAGTCTATCGATGCTTGGCATGGCAAACAGGTGCCAAATGAAACAACTGCCGAAAACGAAGCAAAGATGCTCGCTACGGCAGATGTGGAATCCTGTGAAGGGCGGCACCAAGGAAACAAGCCCAATTGAACGGCTGGGCCGTAGGCTCGTGGCGTGGAAGTTACCGCCGATCCTGCCAGAAGTAGTTGCCATAGAAGCCCCACTAGCCACACTTGCCTCGGATGCTCGTCATGTTACCGGAGCTCAGACACGTACACCTCATTGTAGGGCCAAGACCAACATGGATAGCAACGACGACTGGCACAGGACACTGGTGATCTTCTCCCCTCACGCTGCCAAAGCTAAGAACACAACCTCCCCTGCAGACCCATAGGTATAGAAACAGTTTTGATTAGATATGGCAGCAAAACTTATTCACTTATAAATATATCGACAAACCAATCTACCAATACCCAACCTAGCCACCAAACCACACATCAACTGTGGCAAAGGAGAGCTGACAACTATTCACAGCTGGTTACATGCCTGACAACGACACATACACTCTAGACTTCGATATAACAACGTTGACAACAATTTGAATGACTGTCCACTACACCCAACCGCATACCGACTGTAGCAGAGGAAAACAAACGTCGATTCACTCCTGGTTACATGCCAACAAAGACACAGCCACTCTAGACTTCATATAACAACGTTGACAAAATTTGAATGACTGACCACTGCACCCAACGCATACCAACTGTAGCAGAGGGATACAGACATCGATTCACTCCTGGTTACATGTCAACAAACATAGACTTCTACCCATTTCTAGGACATGAAATCCATCTACAAGTGGAGCCTCTGACCAGAAACTGGCCCCATCCACCCAACTGCAAACCGTCCATAGCAGAGGGGCACCAAGGACCAGCTGACTCCAAACACACACAACTCTTTATCTTTTAAAGCCAGCAAACAAGCTCACAGAACCCTGTTCACAGAAACCAGTAACAAACACACACAATTGACACACACACAGACCCACGTAAACCATAACTTAGGCCATAAACATGGGTTGCCCAAAACATCTATTTAAAGCCAAGGTGCAAAAATCACGTAAAAAAAAGCACTTACACACACACAGGTACAGGTAAACCATAACTGGACAGGTGAGTTTATCCCACTTGGCAAACTTCCACACACTTTGCCCCGATGGAACACTCCTGTTCCCCCAATAAGAAAAAGGAAGGAAATAGAAAAAAATAAATAAATAAACAAACTGTCGTGACACAGTTATCCAAAGAATACTAAACATGACACTTCTGTCAGTTGTCCAAAGAATACTAAACATGACACTTCTGTCAGTTGTCCAAAGAATACTAAACATGACACTTCTGTCAGTTGTTCAAAGAATACTAAGCATGACACTTCTGTCAGTTGTCCAAAGAATACTAAACATGACACTTCTGTCAGTTGTCCAAAGAATACTAAACATGACACTTCTGTCAGTTGTCCAAAGAATACTAAACATGACACTTCTGTCAGTTGTCCAAAGAATACTAAACATGACACTTCTGTCAGTTGTCCAAAGAATACTAAACATGACACTTCTGTCAGTTGTTCAAATAATACTAAACATGACACTTCTGTCAGTTGTCCAAAGAATACTAAACATGACACTTCTGTCAGTTGTCCAAATAATACTAAACATGACACTTCTGTCAGTTGTCCAAAGAATACTAAACATGACACTTCTGTCAGTTGTCCAAAGAATACTAAACATGACACTTCTGTCAGTTGTCCAAAGAATACTAAACATGACACTTCTGTCAGTTGTCTACAGAATACTAAACATGACACTTCTGTCAGTTGTCCAAAGAATACTAAACATGACACTTCTGTCAGTTGTCTACAGGATACTAAACATGACACTTCTGTCAGTTGTCCAAAGAATACTAAACATGACACTTCTGTCAGTTGTCTACAGAACTCTAAACATGACACTTCTGTCAGTTGTCTACAGGATACTAAACATGACACTTCTGTCAGTTGTCTACAGAATACTAAACATGACACTTCTGTCAGTTGTCCAAAGAATACTAAACATGACACTTCTGTCAGTTGTCCAAAGAATACTAAACATGACACTTCTGTCAGTTGTCCAAAGAATACTAAACATGACACTTCTGTCAGTTGTCTACAGAACTCTAAACATGACACTTCTGTCAGTTGTCTACAGAATACTAAACATGACACTTCTGTCAGTTGTCCAAAGAATACTAAACATGACACTTCTGTCAGTTGTTCAAATAATACTAAACATGACACTTCTGTCAGTTGTCCAAAGAATACTAAACATGACACTTCTGTCAGTTGTCCAAAGAATACTAAACATGACACTTCTGTCAGTTGTCTACAGAACTCTAAACATAACACTTCTGTCAGTTGTCTACAGAATACTAAACATGACACTTCTGTCAGTTGTCTACAGAACTCTAAACATGACACTTCTGTCAGTTGTCTACAGAACTCTAAACATGAAACTTCTGTCAGTTGTCTACAGAACTCTAAACATGACACTTCTGTCAGTTGTCCAAAGAATACTAAACATGACACTTCTGTCAGTTGTCTACAGAACTCTAAACACTGAATTTGTTTTGAACATGTACATTAAATTTTTGACGTATCATTTCATCTGTCTTTAAGAGTCCAAGGTTTAGTTTGAAGTTGCTTTTGGTCTGTTTCCTTTTCCTCAATTTCAGCCTAAACCTTCCCACTACAGGACTGTGGCAACTGTTGCAGTCTTCGCCTGGTAGTGCTTTTGCTGACAGTAAAGAATTTCTAAATCTTTTGTTGATCAGGATGTAGTCAATCTGATTTTTGGTATTATCTCCTGGACTCATCCAAGTCCATTTTCTTCTGTTAGGCTGCTCAAACCAGGTGTTTCCTACTATGAACTCATTCATCTGTGCCCATTCTACAAGTTTCCCTCCCCTTTCACGTTGTGTACCAAGGCCATGAGGTCCAACTATATTCTCCACCCTATCCTGTCCCACTTTTGCATTAAAATCTCCCATTATGACTGTAACTTCTTGTGATTTACATTGGACCTTGGCCATCTCTAAAACTTCGTAGAAGTTGTCGATGTCTCCCTGCGTACTTGCGGATGTAGGTGCATACACCTGTATGATGTTGATATCAAATGGTTTACCTCTCAATTTGACCAGTAAAACACTGTCAGACACTGCCCAGTATCCCTTAACTGCTCTTGATTTGTCTTTGTCCATTATGATGCCTACTCCTCTTTCATGTGAATTACCACCAGAGTATATCTTTGTCATATCACATCACACATCAACTACGCCCATACACAATAACAACCAACACATTCCCAACACACGACCAAACACACACACTACCAGCACACTACCAATACACACACACAACACACACTACCAACACACTACCAACCACTACCAGCACACTACCAACACACAACCAGACACACTACCAACACACACACCACACACTACCAACACTACCAACACACTACCAACACACTACCAACACCACCAACACTACCAGCACACTACCACACACTACCAACACCACAACCAGCACACTACCAACACACCACCTCACACACTACCAACACACTACCAACACACTACCACACACTACCAACACACTACCAACACATCACCAACACCACCTCACTACACAAACAACACACAACCAAGCACACTACCAAACCACTCACCAACACACTACCAACACACTACCAACACACTACCAACACACTACCAACACACACCCTCACACTACCAACACACCTACACTACAACCACTATCAACACTACCAACACACACCATCACACTACACAACACACTACCAACACACACCATCACACTACCACACACACACCACCTACAACACACTACCACACACTACCAACACACCACCATACACTACCAACCACCACCTCACACTACCAACACACTACCACACTACCAACACACCACCCTCACACTACCAACACCACTACCTCACACTACCAACACACTACCTACACTACCAACACACTACACACACACTACCAGTCACATACCAACAACACTACCAACCACCTACCAACACACTACCAAACACACACTACCAGCACACTACCAGCACACTACCAACACACCACACACCAGACACTACCAACACACTACCAACACTCTACCAGCACTACAACACTACCAACACACCACCCTCACACTACCAAACACCAACTCACACACTACCACAACACACATACCACACACACCACCCACACACTACCAGCACACTACCACAACACTACCAACACACCACCCTCACACTACCAACACACTACAACACATCACCTCATACCACACATACCAACACACCACCCTCACACTACCAACACACCACCCTCACACTCACCCACACTACCACACACTACCACACACACCACTCACACTACCAGCACATACCAACACACCACCCTCACACTACCAGCACACTACCAACACACCACCTACACTACCAACACACTACCAACACAACTACCAACACACTACCACACACTACCAACACATACCAACACACTACCAACACACTACCAACACACTACCACACACTACCACACACTACACACACACCACACATACCAGCACACTACCAACACACAACCAGCACACTACCAGCACACCTACCAACCACACTACCACACACAATACCAGCACACTACCAACACACCACAACCACACTACCACACACTAACCAGCACACTACCAACACAACCAACACATACACAGCACACTACCAACACACACTACCACACACTACCACACACTCAACACACACACTACCAACACATACCAGCACACTACCAACACACACTACCAACACATAACCAGCACACTACAACACACTACCAGCACACTACAACACAACCAGCACTCCATACACTACCAGCACATTCCAGCACACTACCAACACACTACCAGCACACTACCAACACACAAACCACAACTACCAACACAACCAAGCACACTACCAACACATACCAGCACACTACCAACACAACCAGCACAACCACACAAAAAACAACACAGCCACACACTAAACCACAACACTACCAACACACTACCAACACTACTCAACAACAACCAACACACTTACCATACACTACCAGCACACTACCACACATCACACATACCAACACACATACCAACACATACACCAACCACACTACCAAACCACCACTACCACACACTACCACACACACTACCACACTACAAACACCACCATCACACTACCAACACTACACACCAGCACATACCAACACACTACCAACACTACCAACACAAAACCAGCACACTACCAACAACAACAACACCTACACAACCACACACTCAACTACACAACACACACTACCACACACTACACAACACTAACAGACACTACACACACACACACTACCACACACACTACCAACACACTAAACCAAGCACACTACCAACACACTACCAACACACTACCAACCACACACTACCCAACACACTACCAACACACTACCAACACCCACTATCACAACCACCACTACCAACACACCAACACCTACCAACACACTACCAACACACTACCAACACACATCAACACACACTACAACCACACACTACCAACACTACACAACTACCAGACTACACTACCATACACACTACCAAACACTACCAACACAACCAACACATACCAACACCTACACACACACCTACCACATACAACACTACCAACACACCACCGCACACTACCAACCATACACACCTACAACACACACCAACCAACACTACCAACACAAACTACCAACACACTACCAAACAACACACTACCAACACACTCCAATACACACTACCAACCACACACTACCAACACACTACCAATCACACTACCAAACACAACACACAACACACACACATAACACACTACCAACACAACATACCAACTACCTACATCACACCAACACACTACCCAATACAACTACCAACACACATACCAACACACTACCAACACACTACCAAACACACCTCCAACACACTACTAATACACTACCCAACACACTACCAACACACTACAATACACCCTACCAACACACTACCAATACACTACCAACACACTACCAACACAATACCAACACACTACAAACACCAACCACAAACTACCAACTACACTACCAACTACACTACCAACACACTATCAACACAGAACCAACACACTACCAACACTATTACCAAAATACTACCAATACACTACCAACACAGTACCAACACACTGCCAACAGGATTGGGAGTGGCACAGGACCATACAGTGTTGTATGCGTCCTTCCAACTCCTTACACCTGTTGTGTGTCATGACAGCAGTGGACATAAATGTGTGATTGATGTGTGTCTCTTGTCTGCAGGCAGTTGTCCAAAGAATACTAAACATGATACTTCTGTCAGTTTGTCAAGCTCGCTAAGGCTTGAACTGGAATGGAAAGAGAAAAACAGACCTATCAGCTAAAACACCCCTCTTCACGATCTAAATGAGAAACACACTTGGACAAAGTACAGTTACACTAAGTTTATTACTGGACAAACGAGACAACATGACGCATCATTCGCACAGATCACATACGTAAATATAGCATTACTAGGGGTGGCACCCCCAAACCAACATTGCAAACATGTTAAATCTACAAAACCCCTGAATTCACATAGAACGTCAGCAAACGCACATACTCACATAAACGCCGGCAATAAACGCCTAAGTTAACCACGTATACACATTTCACTTGTCTCAGTCCCTTCAACACTTAGTTTCTCAAAGGGTGACGATTTCGATCCATAACGACGTTCTGATGGTATGGTTTCCAGTCTCTAACAAGTCTCTTGACGCTTGGCATGGCGAACAGGTGCCGAATGAAGAAATCGCTGCAAACGAAGCGAAGATGCTCGCTACAGCAGATGTGGAGTCCTGCAAAGGGCAGCGCCAAGGAAACGAGCCCAGTTGAACGGCTGGCCATAGGCTTGTGGCGTGGAAGTTACCGCCGATGCTGCCGGAAGTTGCTGCTGTAGAAGCCCCCACTAACCGCACCTGCCTCGGACGCTCGTCACGTTACCGGAGCTCGGACTCGTACACCTCATTGTAGAGCCAGGACCAACATAGACAGCAAAGACGACTGGCGCAGGACACTGGTGATCTTCTCCCCTCGCGCTGGCGAAACTAAGAACACAACCTCCCCTAGGACATGTAGGTATATAAACAGCTATGATTAGACATGGCAGCAAAACTTATTCACTTGTAAATATATCGACGAACCAAGCTACCAAATACCCAACCTAGCCACCAACCACACATCAACTGCAGCAAAGGAGGGCAGAAACTGTTCACTGTTGGCTACATGCCTGACAACGACACATACACTCTAGACGTCCATATAACAACGTTGACAATTTTTGAATGACTGTCCACTACACCCAACTGCATACTGACTGTAGCAGAGGAAAACAGACGTCGATTCACTCCTGGTTACATGACAACAAAGACACAGCCACTCTAGACTTCATATAATACCATCATCATCATCATCATCATCATCATCATGTGCCATGCCGCATGGTGTTGGCGATCATGGACTTTCTTCCGTCTCTATCTCTTGTTGCCCCTAGCATCTCTCCCACCCTCCTCGTCCCCAGCCAATCTGCAAGTCCGTCCAGCATTTTCTCCCTGGTTACCAGGTGCTCCAAATCCCTCCTCCTGATAAAATGGCCTATAAATGTTGACTGTCTTTTCCTAATCTTCCTTATGAGTGATCTACTTGTGTCTGCCTCCATCAAGACTGTCTCGGTTGGGTTGGCCAAAAAATCTATTTACAGCCAAGGTACAAAAATCACGTAAAAACACACACACACACAGGTACAGGTAAACCATAACTGGACAGGTGAGTTTATCCCACTTGGCAAACTTCCACACACTTTGCCCCAACAAAACACTCCTGTTCCCCCAATAAGAAAAAGGAAGGAAAAAGAAAAATATATATAGATAAACAAACTGCCGTGACAATACCCCCACCTTAAAATTCAAATACTGAAATTGAATTTTATAAATCAAAGGCACGACGGTTAGCTGTACTCTCAAATCAAAACCCACAAGCACACTATTCCTTTCATGCTTCTTAAGACCGCATATCAATATTAATCCAAAAGCACACTTGGTTACAAACAAAATCCTAAATTACATTTATATCACATAGGAAGAAGGTTTGTCTCTGAAAACCCCAATAAAGTGAGCGTTCATAATAATGAATGGGTAGTAAACGGGACCATGGATGAATAAAACTTAAACGTTTGACCCCCTTAGTCAATGCATCATCTTCCATCAGCATCCTTCTTGTTATTCAGCCTATGCATACGCTTCCTGAATTCCCTAGCTACTTTCCATCCAACTGAGAAAATCAGCCACTAGATTATCCCATCCTGGGATGATTAGCACCGTGTACTGGTATGGCTGGAGTTCAAGAGCCCAGCAAGTAATCCGCCAACTGGTAGATTTCACCCTGTCCATGTACTTAAGTGGAGAATGGTCAGTCTGGTTTACGAACTGAGTCCCATAGAGGAACGTAGAGCATTTCTGCACCGCCACACCAGCGCGAAACATTCCTTTTCTATGGTATGGTAGTTATGTTCAACGGCTAACAGTTTCTTGCTGGTACACGCAACGGGGCGCAACTCTCCTTCACAGTCCTGGAACAGCATCGCCCTAATCCCAGTTCCAGATGAGTCAGTTCTCAGAACAAAAAATCTTACCCGGCTCAGTTGAAACACATACAGGAGGTTCACAGAATGCTCACTTCAAAATCTGGAAAGCTTCCTCATATTCTGAGCTCCACAAGACTTGCCTGGAATGGTTGTCTTCGTCAAGTTCGTCAGTGGGAGTGCCACATCTGCAAAGTTGCGAATAAATCTCAGGTAGAATCCTACTAAGCCCCAAAATCTCCTCACTTCTTTCTTAGTGCTTCAGATGCAGTGCGTCTCTAATTTTCTGCATTCTGCCCTCTCTGGTTTGCACTGACTCAGCTGATCCTATATCCAAGGTATGAGACCTCAGCGCATTCTAGCTCACATTTCATAGGAGGTGCGGTCAGGGAGCATTCTCTCAGGCGTTGGAACACCTTCCTGAACACAACTACATGATCTGCTTCTGTCTTTGTCGCTACCAT
This sequence comes from Monoplex corrugatus, assembly GCA_030674185.1. NCBI lineage: Eukaryota > Metazoa > Mollusca > Gastropoda > Littorinimorpha > Ranellidae > Monoplex > Monoplex corrugatus. The sequence continues at coordinate 37,619,933 of JAPXFY010000034.1, forward strand.
GATATCGTCAATGAAGTTATCAACATCATCAGTGCCCGAAGGTTGCGGCAACTTCCTCATCATCCTGGTGAAAACAGCCCCCGAAGTGCACAACCCAAATGGCATCACACACCACTGATACTGACCTTGGGACATGGAGAATGCTGTCTTTGGCCAGTCCGCTTCATTCACAGGGATCTGCCAGTAGCCCTTTGACAAATCCAGTTTGCTGAAAATGACCTCCCCCACCCCAGCTTTAAGAACAAACATTCCACGTTAGGCACTGGCTCAGCGTCAAACTCCACAATCTTGTTGAGTTGCTGGTAATCAATGCAGAACCTTATCTTTCCATCTTTTTTCTTAATCAACACGTTGGGAGATGAGTAGGGTGAGACAGAGAACTTGATGACACCCATCTGCAACATGGTTTGCACTTCCTCACTAACCGTGTCTCTCAGAGAGACGGGAACAGGGTAAGGTCTCACACAGACTGACACATCAGATGACAGTTTTATGTTGCACTATTCTAAATTAATACATGATGCTGAGTCTGTCAGCACATCGAAGTACTCTTGCACTAAAGCTCTCAGTTCTCTTGCCAATTCTTCAGTCTCACTCCAATCACTACATCCTCAGGTCCTTCCGATGCTTGAAGAGGAATCACAGAAATGTCCTTCCTGGTAATCTAAGCGACCTCCCTATCTTCATATTTTTCCTCTACCACTATCGCAAGTACAGCTGACTGGATTCTGTATTCTAGATCTCTTTCTATGAACTGCTTCAAAAGATTTGCATGGTACAGTTTGGTCTTGTTTCCCACATGCATCTGATAATCCGCTTCGTCAATGCGGGCCAACACCTGATAGGGTCCCTTCCAAGACAACTCCAACTTGTTATTTTTTGAGGACTCAAAACTAAGACCTTACTACCTGGTACAAAATGTCATTTCCTTGCCTTGACGTCAAAGTGACGCTTGTATCGACGTGCACCTTCACCTAAGTTCTCTTGAGCGATGGTTCTGCAATACGGTTCAGTAAATCCACCACCTATTCAACCGCCGTTTGTAGCTCCTGCCTTTTGGGATGCGTCCAGATTTCTTTAAATACCTGCATGGGACCTCTGACCTTCCTTCCATAGAGGAGTTTGAAAGGAGAGAAACCAGTACTGGCCTGAGGAACCTCACGATATGCAAAAAGCAGTGCCGGAATCCATCTATCCCACTCCTCTGGCTTTTCTTGCACTAACCTCCGCAACATGCGTTTTAGTGTCCCGTTAAACTTTTCAACTGCCCCATTGCACTGAGCATGATAAGGAATGGTGCCCAACCCTTGATGGCCAACAGTCGAAAAATCTCCTTCATGGTCTGGCCAGTAAACTGACTACCCTGTCAGTCAATACTCTGCTCGGAATTCCCATCTGGGACCACATCTCAAATGCTGCCTCCCCCACTACTTCAGTTGTTACGTTCTTCAGCGGCACTGCTTCTGGGTACGGGTCGCGTAGTCAACCATCATAAGAACATAACAATTCCCAGGCTTGAGACTGGAGCAACTGGCCCAGTGAGATCCATCCCTACCTGTAAGAAAGGTTCTTGCACCAGTGGCATCCTTGCCAACGGCACTGGCGGCACTCGTCCCTTGTCAATCGTCCTTTGACATTTCGCACAAGACTGGCAGTACCTGACGATGTCAGAACACATTCCTCACCTTTCTCAGACTGAACAGAACTTGATACGAAGGTCGCTAACTCCCCTCCCAGTAAACCCATCTTCGCAACAATGTCTGCAAACTTTTCATACAGGGACACAGCATTATGTTCCTGCCTCGGTTCTTCCTTCATTATACTAGTTATCATACTAGCCATTCTCTGTCTATCTGCTGGGGTTGCCAATGGGGACTCTAACGGGTGGGTAGCTTTAATTTTCCCTGAGTGAAATTCATATCGCTATTTTTCTGGCTACAAGTAATTTTTTCCACAAGTATTTTATGTGTAGCCTTCATCCAAATCAGCTTCGTAATATGGATAACTAAACAAAACAAAAAAAAAAAAACAAAAAAAACAGATTCATTGAATGCTTAGTTATCACAAATATGGACAACAATCAAACAATCTCCACTCAATACTTTGTTACCTTAAATATAGGTACCTTTGTCATCAAAATATTGATACAACACAAAGCAGTTTCATTTACTATTCATTATAAAATACAGGTAACAACCCACAGTTTCCACTCAATGCAAATGTGGATAGCAACCAAAAATTTCCATTCGAATATTTGCTATTGCAACTATGGATAACAACCAAACAACTTCCACTCAGTATTTGTTATCGCCAATATGGATAACAACTAAACAGTTTCCACAATATTTTGTTATCAATAACGTGGATAACAACCCAAAACAGTCTCTATAGATCATGCACGGGCTGCATCAACCCTTACAAAACAACAACACACTACCACAGACACAGCAGCAAGGTGCAGGTCTTACATCCTGATTTTGTGTCTGCCTCCCAAGATTTGGCACACACCCTCCAACTACCCACTTGATTCAGTCCAAACCGTCTAAGCCCCACTAACCTATTCTACCCAATCCCTAGCCATACCACCGCTGCCACCAATTTGTCAAGCTCGCTAAGGCTTGAACTGGAGTGGAAAGACAGAGAAATGGAGTGGAAAGATAGAGAAACAGACCTATCAGCTGAAACACCCGCCTTCACGATCTAAATGCGAAAAATACTTGGACAAAGTACAGTTACACAAAGTTTATTACTGGACAAACGAGACAACATGACGCATCATTAGCACAGATCACATACGTAAATATAGCATTACTAGGGGTGGCACCCCAAAACCAACATTGCAAACATTTTAAATCATCAAAACTCCTGAATTCACATAGAACGTCAGCAAACGCACACACTCACAAACGATAAACGCCGGCAATAAACACCTAAGTTAACCACGTACATATGTGCCGCTTGTCCCAGTCCCTTTAACACTTAGATTCTCAAAGGGTGACAATTTCGGTCCTTAACGACGTTCCGATGCTAGGGTTTCCATTCTCTAACGAGTCTCTCGACGCTTGGCATGGCAAACAGGTGCCAAATGAAACAACTGCCGAAAACGAAGCAAAGATGCTCGCTACAGCAGATGTGGAATCCTGTGAAGGGCGGCACCAAGGAAACAAACCCAATTGAACGGCTGGACCGTAGGCTCGTGGCGTGGAAGTTACCGCCGATCCTGCCAGAAGTCGTTGCCATAGAAGCCCCACTAGCCACACTTGCCTCGGATGCTCGTCATGTTACCGGAGCTCAGACACGTACACCTCATTGTAGGGCCAAGACCAACATGGATAGCAACGACGACTGGCACAGGACACTGGTGATCTTCTCCCCTCACGCTGGCAAAGCTAAGAACACAACCTCCCCTGCAGACCCATAGGTATAGAAACAGTTTTGATTAGATATGGCAGCAAAACGTATTCACTTATAAATATATCGACAAACCAATCTACCAATACACAACCTAGCCACCAAACCACACATCAACTGTGGCAAAGGAGAGCTGACAACTATTCACAGCTGGTTAATGCCTGACAACGACACATACACTCTAGACTTCGATATAACAACGTTGACAACAATTTGAATGACTGTCCACTACACCCAACCGCATACCGACTGTAGCAGAGGAAAACAAACGTCGATTCACTCCTGGTTACATGCCAACAAAGACACAGCCACTCTAGACTTCATATAACAACGTTGACAAAATTTGAATGACTGACCACTGCACCCAACGCATACCAACTGTAGCAGAGGGATACAGACATCGATTCACTCCTGGTTACATGTCAACAAACATAGACTTCTACCCATTTCTAGGACATGAAATCCATCTACAAGTGAAGCCTCTGACCAGAAACTGGCCCCATCCACCCAACTGCAAACCGTCCATAGCAGAGGGGCACCAAGCACCAGCTGACTCCAAACACACACAACTCTTTATCTTTTAAAACCAGCAAACAAGCTCACAGAACCCTGTTCACAGAAACCAGCAACAAACACACACAAAATTGACACACACACAGACCCACGTAAACCATAACTTAGGCCATAAACATGGGTTGCCCAAAACATCTATTTACAGCCAAGGTGCAAAAATCACGTAAAAAAAAACACACACATACAGGTACAGGTAAACCATAACTGGACAGGTGAGTTTATCCCACTTGGCAAACTTCCACACACTTTGCCCGGATGGAACACTCCTGTTCCCCCAATAAGAAAAAGGAAGGAAAAAGAAAAAATAAATAAATAAACAAACTGTCGTGACACAGTTATCCAAAGAATACTAAACATGACACTTCTGTCAGTTGTCCAAAGAATACTAAACATGACACTCAGTTGAGCAAAGAATACTAAACATGACACTTCTGTCAGTTGTCCACAGAACTCTAAACATGACACTTCTGTCAGTTGTCCAAAGAATACTAAACATGACACTTCTGTCAGTTGTCCAAAGAATACTAAACATGACACTTCTGTCAGTTGTCTACAGAACTCTAAACATGACACTTCTGTCAGTTGTCTACAAAACTCTAAACATGACACTTCTGTCATTTGTCAACAGAACATTAAACATGACACTTCTGTCAGTTGTATACAGAACACTAAACATGACACTTCTGTCAGTTGTCAACAGAACTCTAAACATGACACTTCTGTCAGTTGTCTACAGAACTCTAAACATAACACTTCTGTCAGTTGTCTACAGAATTCTAAACATAACACTTCTGTCAGTTGTCAACAGAACTCTAAACATGACACTTCTGTCAGTTGTCTACAGAACTCTAAACATGATATTTCTGTCAGTTGTCAACAGAACTCTAAACATAACACTTCTGTCAGTTGTCAACAGAACTCTAAACATAACACTTCTGTCAGTTGTCAACAGAATTTTAAATATTACATTTCTGTCAGTTGTCTACAGACCTCTAAGCACAACACTTCTGTCAGTTGTCTAATGTACTCTAAACATAACACTTCTGTCAGTTGTCTACAGAACTCTAAACATAATACTTCTGTCAGTTGTCTACAGAATTCTAAACATAACACTTCTGTCAGTTGTCTACATAATTCTAAACATGACACTTCTGTCAGTTGTCTACAGAATTCTAAACATGACACTTCTGTCAGTTGTCTACAGAACTGTAACATGACACTTCTGTCAGTTGTCTACAGAACTCTAAACATAACACTTCTGTCAGTTGTCTACTGAATTCTAAACATAACACTTCTGTCAGTTGTCAACAGAACTCTAAACATGACACTTCTGTCAGTTGTCTACAGAACTCTAAACATGATATTTCTGTCAGTTGTCAACAGAACTCTAAACATAACACTTCTGTCAGTTGTCAACAGAACTCTAAACATAACACTTCTGTCAGTTTGTCAACAGAATTTTAAATATACATTTCTGTCAGTTGTCTACAGACCTCTAAGCACAACACTTCTGTCAGTTGTCTAATGTACTCTAAACATAACACTTCTGTCAGTTGTCTACAGAACTCTAAACATAATACGTCTGTCAGTTGTCTACAGAATTCTAAACATAACACTTCTGTCAGTTGTCTACATAATTCTAAACATGACACTTCTGTCAGTTGTCTACAGAATTCTAAACATGACACTTCTGTCAGTTGTCTACAGAACTGTAACATGACACTTCTGTCAGTTGTCTACAGAACTCTAAACATGACACTTCTGTCAGTTGTCTACAGAACTCTAAACATGACACTTCTGTCAGAACTCTAAACATAACACTTCTGTCAATTGTCCATAGAACTCTAAACATGACACTTCTGTCAGGACGACATGACACTTCTCTTAGTACGTCCAGTCACCGCAGTGGACATCTGTCAGTCGTGCACACAACTCTAAACATGACACTTCTCCCATGATGACATGGCACTTCTGTCAGTAGTGCATAGAACTCTAAACATGACACTTCTGTCAGTACGGCCAGTCACTGCACTGGACTTCTGTCAGGCTAATTGACAGTAAGACGACACACGTGTCACTTGTCTGCGCCCAAGTGGCCAACTTCTCCATTCTGACTGGAAACTGCTACATGTTGGAAGTATAAGCCCCAGAACATAGCAGATTTGACTCTAGGTTCACAAAATACGAGAAGGAATTCTTAAGACAATCTCCACGAAGTGTACATAGTATATTCTAAGATCATTAAATCCCGCACCGATGAAGTCATAATGCAATTTTTTACCCCCATCAACTGAAAAACGGAATGTGTTTTAAGATACCTTTTCAATCAATGTTGGTTGTAAAACTGCACTGAAACCAGCCACTTATCAATAGAGACCTTTAGATTATACGTCATATATCTCCCAATACGTATACGTATCGCGATACGTACGTGTCCCGTACGTGAAAGCGATTTCGGTTTAGATTACACGTGAAACAGATCTGCGTCCCCTGACACCCGAAGCAAGGGACGTAACCACAACCTTTCCTGTATTTTACGACGAGTGACATTATACACATATGTAGTTATTTGTTTTTCATTGATACTACCAATGTGACGACGAATTAAATTGCTATTGGATTTTTAAAGGAAAATATATCTAGCAATTACTTTTTATCCTAATAATCAATATTTTGACATCATTCAATATAATGACGTCATAGGCAATGAACGCTAGTGATGGTTTGTGTGTACGTGTGTGTGTGTGTGTGTGTGTGTGTGTGTGTGTGTGTGTGTGTGTGTGTGTGTGTGTGTGTGTATGTGTGTGTGTGTGTGTGTGTGGTGTGTGTGTGTGTGTGTGTGTGTGTGTGTGTGTCCCATGCTTCGTCTGTGTCAATAAATCATGCCTGATAATTCTTATTATGTACAGATAAATATATTTCTGTACTTTTATTCAATGCTAGCAAGGAAGAACAGGAATTGTTTATAAATTCAGACTGTAATTAAATTGATTAAGTACTCAGCACTATAATTAATAACTCAGTCTTTGTATACACACACATGCATGCACCCGCCCAAACGCACTTGTAACACACTTACCATGTGACGAAAATATTCACTATATGGGCATATGAATCCTTTATTGTGACAAAATGAGTTCTGAATACTGTTCTGAAAGAGTATACATGTTCTGAGACATGTAAGTTTTTGTTTTAGTTTTTCTACTATAAAAATTAAGACGACTAATTAGATAAAAAAATAAGTTAAAAAAGTAACGCGTACAAAACAATCATTCCCCTTTCCTGGATCTTTGCTTATTTTTTTAGTGGCACAGATAAGGTCAGTTTGTGTTATTTTCAGAAAAACCTAATGATCTCTGTATAGCGTGCATATTTTCTCAGATGCGTATATGCGCAGTTTTGTCCACACTAGGCAGGCAGTATACTGGTGCAGTCTGCATACTCTGATTTTGATAGATATGCTTGCTGGGCCAAGCTTCCATAAGCCACCAAACACACAAGACATGACTTACAAGATCTTTATAGCGCATATTTGATTTTCTGCATGAGCATGCACACAAAGGGGTTTCAGATACTCGTAGGGTTTGCACACATGCTGACCAGAGAACTTAACAAATTCTCCACCCTTTTTCACTAGGCAGGAGGCACTCAGAAGGGACCAAACCCAGACATTCTTATTACAAGTTTGACATGTACCTGCTTCTTTTAGAGTTATCTGCTTTCACAAGAGCATTAAGGATAACTGTAATAATATCCTTTCAAAGAACACCAGTCCTTAAACAGTTACAACATACTGCCACATTTTTCATTGTATATGTTAGGTATAATAACTCCACAATTCCTATTTTAACTAGCAAGCCAGATGCTTTTATCAAACTTTGTCTAGCCTATCTGCGAGGCCCCGTGAGAGGAAACCAGGTTTGATTGCCCATATACATGCATGTATCTGAGAGCGGATATGTATGTGTGTATGTTTGTTAGGGTGTATAAACATACTGCTACTTTAAAATATAAATCACCTCTCTCTCTCTCTTACTCTCTCTCTCTCTGCCCCCACCCTTCCTTCTCTATGTCTCCTTTCCTCCTTTTCTTTCACACACAACCATGATGACAAGCCAGTAGGTCTTACATCATAATTCTAATTGATATACTAACGAAATGATGATGCAATTCATCACAACCACCACAGCAGGGGGGGGGGGGATTTATAGTTTCAAATATTACCATCCTATTGTTTCCAAATCAAATGATTAACACTTTGGCATCGTCAGCTGGCTATTTGACTTACTTCCCTGCAGACGTGCCAGCTGCCACTGACTACTTTCCCTGGAAACGTGCATTTTTAGGCCACTTTGAATTATTTTTCACAGGCGCCCCAAATGACTAACATCAACATGTAGGGTATGGTTAGAAAGGTAATTTAATCCTCTTTTAGGATATCAACAGTATAAGTTTTTTTCAGACATGCTTTAAGGTTATTTGTGCAATGAAATATCATGGTTGAGGAGCATTTCAGACAAGCATTTCATCCATTCAGCAAATGTAAACAAAACATAAAAAAGACACTCACCAATTCTCCATGACTTGTATCATCTGATCAGAAGCTCAGAAAAGAACACACACACACACAAATTCCACAGTCCTGAGTGAACAACGACATCGCGCATTCGCAGGGCGCTCCATTTTGCCTTTGTTTCATTGAAGCACGCGGTTCGGGTGACGTTGTTCTCACGCCCGAAAAATTCTTCAAATAAACATCTTACTCGGGAAATCACACTCACAGTATCTAGAAATGGTTACTTGATATTATAATAGAGGTTGTTACCCTTAGACCGTAACTGGCTTCACGTAGGAATTTTCTAACGCAAGACGCTAAAATCCTAGCATTACGTTGTAAGCGGCGAGCTTGCTTAACGCTATACCTCTAGTGTTCCGTCGCCTGCGGTTCTCCGCGAGAACGCTAGCGGGCTAGCGTTACGATGTGAAAAGTTAATCATTGGCAGTCCCTGGTCCTCCCAAGTACAAACCCGTCATGCCTTATACCGTCAGAAAGCGCAGCATTATAGCGTTTTAAAACCATTGCTCTTGACTGGATGTTAAAAACAGACAACGAATGAACACGCAGTAAATAATGGTGTTCGTGTAAACAATAATCGTCACTAAGAGGGGAAGGGGGGTATTCCATATTCCTGGCTGGCTGAGGCAGTCACGTGACATGATCAGCCTCTCACTGAAAGCGTCACTTCACAAATGGCATCTTCCAACGCCACGGCAGTTAATTCGTCTCGTGGTTCTAGTTCATAATGTTTATAGCCCAGCCGACTACTGAAACCATATCAGGGCTGACACAGTGTAGATCAAAATGGATACAGAAGACATTGATACATTGATAACTGACCATCCTGGAATTCGAAGTGCCTATGCTGTTGTGCGACCGTTGATTAGCATGAGGAAAGTGACGACGAGGCGCTGAAAATTGTATCACCTGTTAGGTTAGCCAACAAATGCCTATCAATTACATCGGGAAGAGAGTTCTTGAATGTTACATAGAACCGATAATAACATACGGTTGTGAGGCGTGGATGTCAACAAGCAAAGCCAGAACAAGATCTAGGCAGCCAGATGTGCTTTCTAAGAAGAATGTTGAGAGTCCATGGACAGCAAAGAAAACACGAGACAGTCTTAATGGAGGCAGACACAAGAAGATTATTCACAAGGAAGATTAGGAAAAGACAGGCAACATTTATAGGCCATTTTATGAGGAAAGGGAATTAGAGCACCTGGTCACAACGAGAAAGCTGGGGGAAAGAGCACCATGTAGACCCATGGAAAAAACATAGGACGGACTTGCCGAATGGCTGAAGACACAGAGAGGGTGGAAGATGTGCTTGCAGCAGCAAGGGATAGATGGATATGGAGGGCCATAATCGCCATTGCCATGCAGCAGGGCACTTGATATGATGATGATGTGGGTGTTGGTGTTTTCTTGTTCAGGAATCTGTGGGTAATGGTATATCTGTGCGAGTTTTTGTTGCTGTATTTGTAGACAGTTTATTGTTTGTGCTTGTGCATAGTACATTTTGGCACATGTGCATCTGTGTGTATGTGTGTGTGTGCTGGTGTGTGTGTGTGTGTGTGTGTGTGTGTGTGTGCGTGCGTGTGCGTGCGTGTGTGCGTGTGCGTGCGTGTGTGTATGTCTGTCTGTCTGTGTCTGTTTGTCTGTCTGCCTGCCTGTCTGTCTGTGTCTATCTCTCTCTCTCTTTCACTCTCTTTCTCTCTCTTTCTCTCTCTCTCTCTCTGTTCAATATGCGTTATAAAATTAATAACAGACTGACTGCCATGCAAATCTGATCAGTACTTCAATTTAAAAAAATCCACAAAAGATGGAAAACGTTTTAAAGGAATGTTACGAAACTTGAACACAACGTCCTTTTACATAACATTGCTTTCCTGAAAGGAAAAACTTATTTTATGTGACGGATTTTTTTCAATCGTTTCGATCCTTCAGTAAGATGTCATGTGTACTGGTAGTACGTGTGGAGTGATCCACATGTTGTAAGTCATCTTCAACAGACTGAAATAGAAATGTCTTCTTTCCTGTGTTACACATTGACTTTGATTCACCATAATATTGCATGTATTCACGTAGAAGAAACGTTTGTGAATGAACCAAGTTTTATCTACTAACTAACTAGTTCACTTGCGCCAAATATCTCACTAACTTGTTGAATAATTAACTGATCAAAACTCGGAAGTGTAGCACCAAATGAAAACAAAAGGTGATGATTATCTAGAAGACATTATGGGTCTTGCACAACAGTCAGTAGCTATCCAATATTGCTTTCTTCCTGGACATATCTTGGTCTTGTTGGCTGTAGGATTGATGTTCTGCATCCACCTGGTGAGTGCCGGTGTTAGCACCCACCTCACTGACAGAAACATCCGTGACTTCAACATCACTGACATCTGCCCTGGTGTAGAATATTTCATGAACGACAAATGCTACAGTCGTTAAGATCAATGTACCAAACTGTCAGAAGAAGTCATTGATGAGTTTAACTGAAGGACAGGGATGGTGTATGGGGTATGTGAAAAATCTACTGTTTACTGTCTTTTACGTGTAGAAGCTCCACAGGGCATAGTTATACGTGTTCGTCTTCAGCGGTTAGAATATTGGTGTACTGACAGACAATGGGAAACACGTGTACTTTTTGATGATCTGGATTTAGAAATTAAAAGTGAAATCATTTTCAAGTGTAGTTATCATTCGCTTAAAAATCCGATCTTTGAGGCATCTTCAGGCCATATCTGTATCATGCATCTTAATCATCCTTCAGTCAAAATTGACATAGACATACTCACAGAAGTCGATCTGACTGTAAACTATTTATCGGCTTATTGTGGTCATGCGATATTTCCTTACTGGGGTAGGCATCCCATGCATAATATTATTTACAAAGAACTGAAAGTTCCCATTGGATTCGTCACCATGCTCAGCTTTCAGACATTGTATACTGAGACATTAACTTATATAAAGACAATTCTTTTGCACAGAAAAGATAATGCAGCTTCTTTAAAAGTTATGCTCGTGATCAATAATAAAGATCACACAATGCCAACTGTGTCCTCTACATCAGAAATTGTAATCAGGTTTAGAGTACGAGGTATTAAGAGGCATCCGTGTCTCAGGATACTATTTTCGTTTCATTCTGAAAGTGACCACCCTCAAAAGCTGCCCAATGGATTGTTTAACTGTTCTGTTGATTGCTATTCAAGTTTTCAGCATCACTTGGACTGTAATCTAGAGTCAGAGTGTGAAGATGGACGGGATGAAACAGAACATTGTCCCTTCAGCAGTCTTGGCTGTCAGGGTTTGGTGGTTTCACGTAACAAATGTTTTAAATATATCCACTTTACTAAGCCTACACCTAAAGGACTTGCAGCGTATGAGTGTGAGAAAATTGGTGGGAAACTGGCTTCAGTGAAAACAAGGCAGGAAGCAGATGACTTCTTACATCTGTTTAAAAATCATGACTCTTTCAAATTGGGAATAGGCCTTTCAATAGATGATATCCATGTGCCTTTTATATATAGAGAGATTCCTATCTGGTCTGATAACACTTTCCTTTACAATATTGATCACTTGCTGACCCCGTCACACTGGGTCTTTTTTCCTCAAAGCGTTGTTAGTATGGGCCTTTATTCGATGCAAATAGAGAGGTCAGGGAGCTGGAAGAAAATTGTTTGTGAAATACACAAATCACCAGGAGACCCGACTTATGTTCACACTGTTACTGTTCCAGTTTTACCGTCACCTCCGTCCATTTTGACACACACTCAACAGATCTTGTCCAGTTGTCCAGATGGTCATGTGACACACACGTTTTTGACATGTGATCTCAACAGTCATTGTGGAATAACCGTGTATTCACAGTTCTGCACTTACAGGAACATGATAACAACAACAAATGCATCAGGTTTTCCTACAACAAATACCGCACATAGAATCGACATGTTTGTGTGTGATGATGACATCGTTACGGTACCTTACACCCTGGTGTGTGACTTCAGACAGGACTGTACAGATCACAGTGACGAATCATTCTGTGAACATCCACCATGTGAAGGGTTTCTGTGTACCAATGGTCAGTGTGTGTTAAGAAGTCAACAGGCTGATCGGTACTCACATTGTCTGGACGATTCTGATGAACTCAGATGCTCGGGATACAGAAACAATAAAGTCAAAGAAACTGATAAGAAGCAGCAACTGCTCATCAACTTAGATGGTATAGGTGATTTTACTCAGCAGGGGATGGAAGCTGATGAATCTTGTCCACACACCCATTATGGTTGTACAGAAGACTGGTTGTACTGTCTCCCTGTCTACACTCGATGTAACGGATTTTCTGACTGTACATATGGTGAAGATGAGCAAGACTGTGAGACATTCACCTGTTCTGGTTTCTTCCAGTGTCGTGGTTCTAAAGTTTGTGTTCATGGAGATCATCTGTGTGATGGCTGGGGTCAGTGTCCACAGCGTGATGATGAATGGCTGTGTGACATGACCTGTCCTGATGGCTGCCAATGTCAAGGTCACTCTTTCTTGTGCACTCAACCTTTTTATGCTAGTCTCTTTCTTCAACTGCGTTATGTAGAAATGAATAGTTCAGGAATAGTGGTAACTAATTTTAGTGCCAATATTCATCTTATTAGGCTGAATCTTTCACATTGTTCCCTTGTACAAATAACTCGTGTTAATCTTTCAAATTTGGTTTCTTTCGATCTGTCCTATAATCAACTGCACATTATCAAAATGAATGTTTTCCAAGAATTTTTGAATTTAAGGAATCTATTTCTGTCCAACAATCCTTTAACCATACTGATATGTGAACCATTCAGTGTATATTATGCAATAAAAAGAATTGATTTATCAAAAACCTGTCTAGAAGTTTTCAACATTAAATTGTTTATGTACTTGCCTCAGGTAAATTATTTAAATATATCTTCTTCCTGCGTAAATATTATAGGATCTGTAGGTTTTAAAAGTACACCCCAGCTGACTGAATTAGACATCAGAAATAATCCAGTCAGTGACTTTCCTTTATGCATGTTTTCAGATTTGAGTAATATCAAATATGTCATTTCATCAAACCACAGATTTTGTTGTGAGAATTTGTATGGTAAACACTCTGATAAATTTAAGTGTTTAGCACCACAGCCTGTTCTGTCCACTTGTATCAATTTGTTACCTTCTGAACTACACAGATTGTTCTTTCAGTCAGTTAGCTTGGTTGCCGTCTTCGGAAACGCAGCTTGTTTAATTGTTTCACGTGTGGTAAAGAACACACTTGGAGACACCTTTGTCACGTTCGTTGCCCATTTACAGTTTGCTAACACAGCCATGGGAATCTATGTCAGTATTGTTACAATAGCCAACGAACAATTTCGGGGAAAATATATCCATTTTGAAAGTACTTGGACCAACAGCGTGACTTGCAAGACTGCCTCCTTTCTTTGCCTTCTGTCCTGTGAGACATCAGTCCTGTTCATCTGGATTATAACAGTGGATCAAATCATGGACATTTATTTTTCTTCAAACACTAGGAGGTTTCACAGAGGGTCAACGTTTGTAGTCTGTTGTATGGCGTGGTGTTTTGGAATCTTGTTGTCAGTGATACCATTCATCCCTGGACTGTCACGCTGGGGTCTTGATGGTCAGTCTGGACTCTGTTGTCTGGCTTTATTTGATCACAACCCCAAACAAGAGTTCAGGTGGTTCACAGTCATTGTGGTCATGAACGTTATCTTGTATTTAGTGATTGTAGCTGGTCAGGTCATCATCAAGAGACAAACACCACAGTATCGAATAATGATTGATTCCACCAAGAGATCAGTGTATTCTTCAGTTCACATGTTGGTGAAAGTGGCTATGACAGATGCTGTGTGCTGGTTCTTTCTGGGACTGACCAGCATCATGGTTTCAAGTGGTGTTGATGTATCAGACAAAGTCTACGTGACCATAGTTGTGTTCATGTTACCACTCAACTGTGCTCTTAACCCATTGTTGTGTTTGTGGACACTTGTGACAGAACGACAACAACAGGCACAAGAAAAAAGATTATTACAGACGTTAAAGACGAAATTATCCCTGTCTGAGAAGACAACGTGACATAACGGTATTTCACTAGACACTAATTAGCGCCTTTCATCAAGCACAAAGCCCTTTAAATTGACAATATTATGATTATATAGATGCAAACACTCTGTCTCTTTCTCCTCATATCTCTCTCTCTCTCGCTCTCTCTCTCTCTCTCACACACACACACAAACACAAAACACATACATACACACACCACAAATATAACACGCACACATTCACACACACACACACACACACACACACACACACACACACACACACACACACACACACACACACACACACACACATTCACACACACATACACACACACACACACACATATGCACACACATTAATAAACACACACACATTCATACACACACAACAATATATATACATACATACATACTTACATACACTCATACATATACACACATACATACATACATGCATGCATACATATATAAATATAGACGTACATACATCTATCTCTCTATCTCTATATCTACCTACCTACCTTCGTAGCTGTCTATCTATCTATCTATCTATCAATCTATCTCTATCTATCTATCTCTATCAATGTCTCTATCTATCTCTCTATCTATCTGTCTGTCTGTCTATCTATCTATCTATCTATCTCATCATCATCATCATCAGGTGCCCTGCCGCATGGCGTTGGCGACCATGGACTTCCAACCATCTCTATCTCTCATTGCCCCCAGCATCTCCCCCACCCTCTTCATCCTCAGCCACCTTGCAAGTCCTTCCAGCATTTTTCTCCCTGGGTCTACCCGGTGCTCTCTTTCCCTCCAGCTTTCCCGTTGTGACCAGGTGCTCCAAATCCCCCTTCCTCATAAAATGGCCTATAAATGTTGCTTGTCTTTTCCTAATCTTCCTTATCAGTGATCGACTTGTGTCTGTCTCCATCAAGACTGTCTCGTTTGTTTTCTTTGCTGTCCATGGTACTCTCAACATTCTTCTGAGAAACCACAACTCGGCTGCCTCAATCCTGCTCTGGCTTTGTTTGCTGACTGTCCACGCCTCGCATCCGTACAACAGTATTGGTTCTATATAACATTCAAGGACTCTCTTTCTGATCTTAATTGATAGGCATTTGTTGGTAAGAATGCTTGTCATCTTCTTGAATGCTGTTTTGGCTTGGCCAATTCTGCTAGCTATTTCCGATGTGCATCTGCCGTCTGATGAAATGACCGTTCCCAGGTATTTGAACTTATTAACCTGTGTCAAGGTTGTGCCATTTGCTGTTATTTTGCATGAGGGGATTTCGTGTTTTTTACTGATCACCATGACTTCAGTCTTCCTGCTGTTTAGTTCCAACCCCTTACCTTCCCACTACCGGATATCTATCTATCTATCTATCTATAATCTCTTACAAAACACCACTTCACTTCGACAGTTACAAACCTACTATTACAAAAAATATTGTGTCTTGTTCTGTTATATTACATACACGTTCTTGTTTATTAAAACGGTGTTATTGTTATTATCATTATTGCCATTATGATTATTGTTATTTTATTATTATTATTATTATTATTACTATTATCGTTGTTGTTGTTATTACTATTTATCATCATCATCATCATGTTCCCTGCCACAAGGCGTTGGCGATCATGGCCCTCCATATGCATCTATTCCTTGTCACTGCAAGCACATCTTCCACCCTCTCTGTCCTCAGCCACCCTGCAAGCCCATCCGATATTTTCTCCTTGGGTCTACCTGGTGCTCTCTTTCACCCAGCTTTCCTGTTGTGACCAGGTGCTCTAATTCCCCTTTCCTCCTGTCTTTTCCTACTCTTCCTTATGAATGATCTTCTTGTGTCTGCCTTCATCAAGACTGTATCGTTTCCTTTTTTCTTTGCTGTCCATGGAACATTCTTCTTGGAAAGCACATCTCAGCTGCCTCAATCTTGTTTTGGCTTTGCTTGTTGACTGTCCACGCCTCACAATCGAATAACATTATCAGTTTTATATAAAATTCAAGAACTCTCTTCCCGATTATTATTATTAGTGTTATCATTATTATTATTATTATCATTAGTAGAAGTATTAGTAGTAGGATCACTATCATTGTTATTACTATTATTATTAATATTATTATTATTGTTGTTGCTGTCATTGCTGCTTATAAACCATATCTACCTGGGTTAGAGTTCATACTTGATATCCCTTTAGTTGAAAAACTGGAATATATCTTGAGTGCCACGTGTTAACCCACTCCATCCTGCTAGGAGCATCGCCATCTGGTCCACAGCTGTTTGTTGACATGCCTGGCTTAATTCGACAACAACAAGTAGCAATAAACAAAGCACAAATCAGCATTAATTTAAAGATTACGAAGAGTTTCTGAGAATGTGGAAGTCTTGTATGGATTCTGCACTTTAAATCTTTGATAATTCTACTTGGCTATCGTTGAGTATCTGTGTATCTTCTTAGAAATGAATATGAAACAATAAAACATATTTCATCTGGAGGTGTGAATGGGGTGGGTCGGGGTGTCAGGTTAATCTTGTATATCTTTTTTCGTTCCAACACGCTACGTCCTCCTACTTGTTATTTTCAAATTCTTTGTATCTTCTTTCTTCCGTATATACTTACTTTCATCCTTTTTCATGTTTGTTTTTATCTTTTCTTCTTATTTCTGTCATTTAATTTTTTTAAATTTCTCCTTGTTAACTAAAAGATATGTTACCACCACTGAACAAGTCATTGAGATATGTGTCTGCTGTAATGACATCAAAAACATGTGGCTACGTCACAATGTATGAGCCCAAGGAATCTAAACGCTATATGGTGAAGTGCAGTATAACTGTTCCTCCTGGCAGTCTCGTTATGGTCAGTTTTATCCGGTTCGCGCGTCTTTATGGCATAAAATTCACACTGTATATGTATGATTCAAAGGGTTTTAAAACAATAGTGTGGCACAATTACTCTGAAGAATTTTATAGCCATGTCTACATCTTGAAGACCACAAAAACCAGCATCAATGGTGACTTTACAAATGCTAGGTGTGCTGATAGACTTTGCTTCGAACTTTT